>CAJQZJ010031764.1:3359384-3429592 GCA_907164525.1 Lophiomys imhausi
TCATTATGCTTGGGGGAGGAATTTATCAAAGAGGTAATTTTTCCCTAGGGTCCGCTACCAAATTGGATTTTTCTAGCGGTAGTGGCTCTGGTACTTGGAAATCTTTGTTTCATTCTTACCGCAACAAGAACTTTTCAGCCTTGCCAGTATGTCTCTGGCCTCCTTTTCTGTGGATTGTAAGTAATGGGAGTGCATCCTTGGGTGAAGAAAAGTTAGTATGCACTCCGGGCACATGTTTTTATGCCCTCTGCTGGAATGCCACAGCCTTTCCTGTGGCTGTGGTGACTAGAATACCTCGATATGTACCAGTTCCTGTAGAGGCCCCTAATACCATGATGCTATTCAGGTCTAAAAGAGATTTTGGCATCACTGCAGCTATTGTTACTGCTATCACTATTGCTGCTGTGGGAGCTACTGCCTCAGCTATTGCCTTGTCTAGTTCTATACAGACTGCCAATGCCCTGAATGACATCTCAGCCAATGTAGCACAGGCATTGGATACTCAGACCTCTATGAATTCTCATCTCAAAGGAGGTCTTATGATAGTTAATCAACACATAGATTTAATACAAGAACAGATTGATTCTCTTTGGCAACTAGCACAATTGGGGTGTGAGTGGAAAATGCAAGGTTTGTGTGTTACTTCCGTGCAGTATCAAAATTTTACAAAGGCTGCTAATTTGTCTAGACAATTGTCAAAGTTCCTCTTACAGGATTGGTCGGCTGAATTTGAAAATTTGATGAGAGAGCTGAGAGCAACAATCGTCCACATCAACTCCACTCGGGTGGATCTGAGCCTGGCCACTGGTTTGACTTCTTGGATACAGACGGCTATGGATCATCTTAAGGAGTGGGCGGGCGTAGGCTCTTTGGCGATACTAATGATACTAGCCTCTCTGTTTTGCCTATGGTGCATCTACAAAATGAGAGCCACACAAAAGCGTAATGCAGCCATGATTATACAAGCACTTGTCGTCATTGAGGCGGGCCAGTCCCCTCAGGCATGGCTCGCTGCCGTGAAGTAAATCTTCACTAAGCATAGTCCCTGCCCACTGAGGTATTCGTTCCACGGATATTAGGGTCTGGCAAGTCAATGACAGAGTAGACGGGTAAGTTTCGGCCACCTAAGACAGGGCAGTCCCGAGTGGGGAGGCTGACCCAGAGACGGGTAAGAGTTTGAGCACTGCCCTCCTACAGGCTCAGGCCCACTGTGAGATCCCCAGATAGAGGGATTACGAAGCCTTTCCAGGGACTTCTACCAACTTTAGAAAAAATAAAAAAGGGGGAACTGTAGAGAGCTGCGACGTGCCGCGCCCTAAAGATGGCGCCGGTTTCCGCCTTCCACCAGCCCGACGGTGAGCGCTCTCGATGATAAACAAGTCCATATTTGGCTAAGACCGCTGATCTGGCTTGCTTCCTCATACGTGGGCCTCTAAGATAGCACCACATGGCTTTACTTGATTGGCTGTTCATATAGTATTTAGCCTGTGGGTTGGGTCTGCCCGGGCATTCGGAAGACTGTTTTCAAGGGACCTGAATAAACTGCTTGAGAAGAGCTTTTGTGAGTTGCGTCATCCTTGCTGGTCGAGGGGGACGCGACACTATGGGGTAGCATGGACCGTGAGCACTTGGACAAGAGGTGCTTGCCCTAAGGACAGGCTGATGGAGCAAAAGCCACCCAGGAGTCACCAGATTGGCAAGTGACAGGCATTTATGTGGGTTTAAGGGTGGTAGATTTAGAATAGCTCAGAAGCTGCCCAGTTTAAGGCCTACAGCTTATTAATAAAATAGTGTTTCTGTGTCGTTTACTCAGGAACTAAGTGGTTTAAAGGGGCATAGAAAACCCCCAGTATATTAATTACTACTACAGAGATCCACCTGCCTCTGCCTCCCAAGTGCTGGGATTACAGGGGTGTGCCACCACCAGTGAGATTCTCATACAGTTATATTTTCCCCAAACGATTAAATTCCAACTGGAACAAAAACCCAGGAACCACTTTTAGTCACAAAGACCTTTGGCCTTTATTACTGCAACACATTTAGATTCTAGCTAATGAGAAACCATGATATTACAATGAAGTTTGACCCAGTATTGTTTATGTCAAAGAAAACAGCTTCTCAAAAGCAGCATAAGTCTAATTATTCTCCTTAGATTTCACTCTAACCAGCAGATAATGTTATTAGTCCTGGTCCCCTTTTATCTCATAGCACTCCTTTCAAATAACCGACTGACTAGGAACCCTCAAAGTCTGCACCCAGAAAAGCTCACATCCCACCCAAACAGTTCCACTTCATGGATCAAGTGGACCAGCTATTCTGAGTCACTAATATGTCGGTGTGGCATTAAGGAAAGAAATCAAAGCACGTCTCCCTTGAGTGAGCACAAGTTTGAATTCTCTACTTCATGCTCTCTGTGTCTTCCACCCTCTGTCTATTGTATGAGTCTGAATCTGCCCTGTCTGAAGGCTGTCTTAGGAATCTGTCCCTGTATCTGTGCTTAGCAAAGAGCATCTAGCCTATCTTTCTATTATCTATCTATCCATTATCTATCTATCATCTATCTATCCATCCACCCATCCATCCATCTATCATCCATCCATCTATCTATCTATCTATCTATCTATCATCTATTTATCTATCATCTATCATTTGGCCTTCCTGGTCATATGGGAAGGTGTCCAGAAAACTCACAACTCCAAAGCCTGAGAACCACATAGCTCTTTTAGGTGGGACAGTGTCCCAAAAGCAAGAGTATCCTGAGACACAGGAGCTCAGGAACCATACAGCTCTGAGAGGAGGCCTCCTCAGCAGAGATGCTGCAGCTTGCAAGGAAGGGTTTCCCCAACCCCAGTGAACTGAGGAGTTTAGGAGCCTAAACCCTGCTTTCTTCTTCTTCTTCTTCTTCTTCTTCTTCTTCTTCTTCTTCTTCTTCTTCTTTTTTGGTTTTTTGAGACAGGGTTTCTCTGTGTAACAGCTCTGGCTGTCCTGGACTCGTTTTGTAGACCAGGCTGGCCTCGAACTCACAGAGATCCGCCTGCCTCTGCCTCCCAAGTGCTAGGATTAAAGGCGTGTGCCACCACTGCCCGGCTTCTTCTTCTTCTTTCCTCCTCCTCCTCCTCCTCCTCCTCCTCCTCCTCCTCCTCCTGGCATCTCTCAGTGAGAGAGTCACACCAGGCAGCAAATTTCTTAAAAGAGAATTGGAGGGATGAGGAGAGACAAATCCAGGGGTGGGTGTCTCTGCTCTCAGGAGAAGACAGCAGAGAGCTGGGCAAACAGAGTCTTTCTATAGGATGTATAGGGGGCGGAGATTTCTAGGGCAGAGCTTTCCGAAATGAAAATTGGTGGGATTTTAAGTGCTGAGCTTGGGGGAGTTTTAGGGATTGGTGGGGTTTTCTTCAGACTATTCACAGAAATTGGCATAAATCTGGGAGGGGTCCCCCTGTGGGGGAGGGGGGCTGGAGGAGGCCTTTGTGGCAGTTAGGGGCTGGAACTGCCATTCTGACCCTTATAGAGGTGTAGGGGAGGGGCCTATAACTCATGCCTCAAGGGGTTTATGCAGACTTGAACTCTAAGCTAAACAAAACAACTTTCCTTCACTAAACTATGAACTTATACTAAGGGGTCAGCTTCCTGGTCCTGGTCCCTGGCTGAAGTGCCAGATCATGTAAAGTTCGTTGCTGCCGGGAATGGCTAGTTTATACATTGTTGCCACAGAGATGGAAACGGAGCTTATAGACTAGTTCCAGTTGGACATATTTCCTTCCCTCTGAGTTCCCTGTCAGCAGCAGCCATAAATGAAGACTCAAGAGCTGCTGCTTTCTCTGTGGCTTCAACTTGCTCCTCAGTTTCTTCAGGCGTCTGATCTCAGGCCTAGGGATGTGGAGATTTAGCCTCAGCCACTCTGGAGTCCTGAGGTGTTGCTGTCCAGAGGTGCAGAGGGACCAGCAGCACAGCCTGAAGATCCCAGCACCCCTTTCAGGGACCACAGGGGATGGCATGGAGGGGAGCTGAAGACCTGGAGAGGGGGCACCCAGGGAAAGATGTAGGGGGAGCCCAGAGGAAAAACTTGAAGCAGCCTGGCCTGGCTGCTGGAGCTCCTCAGGTGGGGGTCTGGACAGTTCCCTGCAAAGTATACAAAGTTTTCAGAGGGAGTTAACTGTAGCTGTCAGTTGGTATAAATAGACAACACTATCTCTATCATTTATTTATTATTTTGAGATTTTATTTTAATTGCAACATTTCTTCCTCTCCTTTCCTCATTCCAAACACTCCCATAACCCATCCCTGCACTGCTTCAAATTCATGGCATCTTTTAAATCAACTGTTATTGTATGCATACATGTATGTATATACATATATATATATAATCTGCTTAGTCCATGTATTATGTGCATGTGTGTTTTCAGGGCTGACTGGCACTGGAGAAACTGCTGGTGTGCTCTTCCCTGGGGAGGACCATCTCCTCTGCTCCCAGCTTTACCCAGCTGCCTATAGACCCTGTGTAGGGTGGAGGCCTCATGGGCCTTATGCCATGTAGTTTGGCGTGTTCATTGTTGTCCTCCTTTTTCAGCTCACTCTTGGGCAGTCATGTTGATGAGACTTTGTGGGTATAGCTTCTGATATTACTACAACTCTCAGAAATCTCACAGCAAACTCCTTGATCCTATGGATTTTTTTTTATTTAAGGTGTATCTTCCCCCCAAAAAGTTCCCCCTTTTAGTCCAATAAAAAGCTCTCTTTCTCATAACAATAAATACAATACAAAACAATATGAACAATTAGGCAACAATTATGAAAATTATAAGGTATAGCATACATTCCCAATGTCCAGTCCATATGTATTTGGCAACTAATAATAATATTCTATTATCTATCTATCTCGATGAGTTTAAAAAATTTTATACCTAACTCAGTTTCCATCCTAACTTGCATTACCAATGTAAAAATCATCTTCTTAGACCTAGAACATCCTTCTAATTCCTAAACAACTTAAAACTTAACTGTGAGACTGTAACTATCTAGTCTTCAACTACATCAGAGAGTCAGGACAAGAACCAACTGAACAGAGCTCCAATGCATGAACTACCACATCTTAAAAAGCCTCTGGCTCTTAAAGTCTGAGTTTGAGGGCAACTTGGTCTACATAGTTGACTATTCCAGAACAACCAAGACCACATAGAAAGACCCTGTCTCAGGCTGGAGAGATGGCTCAGTAGTTAAGAGCACTGGCTGGTCTTCCAAAGGGTTCAAATCCCAGCACCCACATGTCAGCTCACAACTGTCTGTAACTTCTGTTCCAGAGGATCTGACACCCTCACACAGACATACATGCAGTCAAAACATCAATGTATGTTAAACTGTAAATAAGTGCTTAAAAAAAAGAAGAAAGACCCTGTCTCAAACACACACATATGCTTGTATGTCTGTGTCCCATGTGCATGTCTGGTGCCTCTGGAAGCCATAAGAGGATCCCCTGGAACTGGAGTTACAGATGGTTATAAGCCCTCATGTGGATGCTTAGGAATTGAACACAGGTCTCCTGGAAGAGCACAGTGCTCTCATCTGCTGAACCATCTCTTCAGCCCTAAAATGTTTAAAAACTATTTTTACTTATGCATATCAGGTTGTCTACTTATCTGTTTGTGCATCAGGTGTGGAGAGATGTCTGTAGAGACCAGAAGAGGGTGTTGCATCCCCTAGAACTGGAGCTACATAGTGGTTGTCAGCTGCTATGTGGGTGATGTGAACAGAACCTGGGTCCTCTGCAAGAGCAGCAAGTGCTCTTAGTCACTGAGCCATCTCTCCGGCCCTCCCTACAAACAGTGGACTTTAGGGTTAGGACTTCAGGGCTTTACAATACCAGGCATGAAATCTCTCAGTGGAGCAGATCTCAAATGCAATCCAAAAGCAGTTGGTTACCCTGATGGATTGTTTCACCACTATACACATAGCCTGATTGTAGGGCACCAGGGAGCCACTCAGCCATTTGTCTGGTTCCTTTTCAGGTAGGAGAGAAGGATGACTAAACCCATCCAGGGAAGAGAATAAAGGTGATTATTGAAAGCCTTTCATTTCTTGAGAGCATTGATAAATATAAGGTAGCAGGGGGATGGAGAGATGGATGGCTCAGCAGTTAAGAACACTGTTTGTTCTTCCAGAGTTCCTGAGTTCAATTCCTAGCAACCACATGGTGGCTCACAACCACCTATACTGGAATCTGATGCCCTCTTCTGGCATGAAGGGGTACATGCCGATAGAGTTCTCATCTATGTAAATAAATAAATCTTTAAAAGAATATATAAGGTAGCAGGAATTGAGCAAACCTCAACCCCTCTGCCTCGTAGAAGGTGACTCCAGGGTTGGTAGAAGCGAAGACCTGTTGAACAAAGAAGAATGGGAGGGAGTTGTAAAAAAAAATGGATAATTAAATTATTTAATCGGTATTTAGATTATATTTAATTGGTTGGCAGTGTTAATCCTTAACCTGCCATTATAAATGAATACACACAGACATTGGATGGATTTTAACAAGCCTTGGCCTGATGTTCCAGGCCATGTGAAATGATCTACCCCATGGCGTGTGTTCCTCCTTCCTGCTTCTGGCTTCTACTTCCCAAGATGCTCTCTGTCTCAGAAGCCTGCCCACCTATCTCTGGCTTTGCCCAATCTCAGGCCTCAGCATTTTATTCAACCAATCAGAGACAATGTAAATAGCAGACAGCAAGCAGGACCAATTAATTAACATTTAGAATGCATAACACCACCCCATCAGGGAGAAGCAAGAGAGTGAAAGACCAGAGGAAAGATGAGCATCATGAAACATTTAGATGGTTTGAAAGCTACATGTAAACTTTTCCAACCACTGATACTTTATTTGGTCTATACCAACACAAAACTGTTACCACTGTTAGAAACTGGAAATGGGGGCTGGAAAGATGGCTCAGTGGTTAAGAGCACTGGCTGCTCTTCCAAAGAACTCAGGTTCAATTCCCAGCACCCACATGGCAGCTCACAACTGTCTGTAACTCCAGTTCCAGGGGATCTGAGAACCACACACGCAGAGACAGACATGCAGGCAAAACACCAATTAATAAATAAAATTTTTTTTTAAATTGAAAATGGAACCTGGATGCCCAGGCCATTGTTATTCGTATTTGGCCCCAGAATAAACTGTTCCCCATTCCTGTTGAGGTTCCAGCTGTGTTTTCACATTGACATTACTTGGGGTAAATATATAGTTCTTTTATGTCTCCCAGGTGTGGTGTTTGAAAGAAAATGGCTCTTACCAGCTTATAGGTTTGGATTCTTGGTCCATAGTTGGTGAAATTGTTTGGGAAAAATTAGGAGAGTAGCTTTACTGGAGGAAGCATTTCACTGGGAGTCGGCTTTGAGGTTTGAAAACCACAGCCTCGTGCAATTTCCATTGCACTCTCTGCTTCCTGTCTGTGGGTTGAGATGCGATCTCAGCTGGTGCTCTAGCTGCCTGCTACCTTTGCTCTTCCATTATGGATTTTAACTCTCTGGAATAATAAGCTCAAAATAATTATTTCTTCTGCAAGTTGCTTTGGCATGGTGTTTTATCAGAGCAACAGAAAAGCAACTAGGACACCAGGGAAGTCCTGCAATGGGCACCCACTAGGTTCAGGATGGGGTAGAGGTCAGATTCCCAGGTCTGAGGCTTATCCTTATCTGTAACTACATGGGGGTCTAGGACAAGGCTTGAGTGAGGCAGCTGCTGTCACTATTTTGAAGGTAAATAGCTCTCCCCCTTCTACCTTAGCTAATAACATGCATATCAGCTCCCATTGAGAGCATTTAATGGCATCCAGTGTGGGATGAGGACCCTGAGTTGACCTGTCCTGAGGTTCTAAGACCCTGACTTAAGAGAACAGGAAGGGCAGAACAGGGCTGGGGCATAAGGAGGAGGGGACATCATATCTGAGAGGCTTTTCCTGCTTGCCCTGGGCTGAGCATCCACTGGGAAGGGGACCCTTGGGTTTTCTTTCTTTCTTTTTTTTTTTTTTTTTGTTTTTTTCGAGACAGGGTTTCTCTGTGTATCCCTGGCTGTTCTGGACTCACTTTGTAGACCAGGCTGGCCTCGAACTTGCATAGATCCACCTGCCTCTGCCTCCCAAGTGCTGGGATTAAAGGTGTGCGCCACCACTGCCTGGTTAACCTTTGGGTTTTCTTGAACTGTGGGAGAGGGTTGGGTACTTGGAGACATCAAGACATCAGGGACAGGGGACATTTCTAAGTCAGTATTCAACTCTTTTCTCTGATTCTTTCAGATTACAGGAATTGACTGCAGTTTTTGGTCAAGAGTCCCTCTTGAGTCCAGTTTGACAGAACAAAGAGCCCTCATTATCTTATTGATGATCTATCTCATTAATCCTGAAGGACCTGTCTACTACAACACATACCAATAGCTCCAGCAGTAGGGTGGGGAGATAGCTAGAAGAAAGGGTCTTCTTTGGCCCTTTTAGCACCCCCCCACCTTCCTGTGATGACAGCAGCCCAACCTGGGGGCTTTTTGAGCATAGGCCCATTTCTCACATCCTGGAAACCACACTTCTCTTTAGACTGGAAAGTAATCTTGGGTTTTCAATTGACTAGATCTGGACTCAAATAGGGGTTTCAAGTTCTCACTAGCCTGGTAATCACTATGCAGATCTTGCGCGCGAGCTCACACACACACACACACACACACACACACACACACCCTCTCCAGTAACTTCACATTACAGCCAGTCCATCTCTCCCATGGCTGCCACTGCTTGCGTTCCTCTGCTGATAGTAGAATCAGATTCTTTGGGGTTCTAAAAAGACCAAGTGCCAGCAGCTCTCTGGGGATTCTGTAGGCCTTTAGAGCCGGATGGAACTATTGACATATCCAGTCTCAGGCACTGAGTGAGCAACTACTGGGTCCTCAGTCTCCCTATTTTGAGACAACCATAAAATCCCTCCTATCCATTCTGTTCCACTATGGAATCCTGAATAATAAGGCACAGCTGTGACAGGATGAGCCCCACACATTTCCTTAGCTGCAAGGGACTGCCCTCCACCACATCATAATCCAGCGTTTCTTTGTCCTTGGTAAGGGTCTGGGATATTCTGGTGACTGCAGCATCTTTTTCAGTCCTGCTGCTGCACTGAGACCAGTATAACAGAATCTCAGAATCCCAGACTCCTGATGACCTCCTTGCCGCTGTTCTCTCTGGCTTTGTCCCTTTGAGGTATTGCTGAGGCCGGAGCTGGCTGGGGTGTCACTCTGTGGTACTGGATCACTAAAGGGAGAAAAATCTGCCCAGTAACTTTGTTGGTAGAAATGAGATCATTCATCCCCTCCCTAAAAGCCTCACCATAGCTTCCTGAGGTTACGAAGTCCTTGGGCAGGGTTACAGATCTGTCTTCAAAATGGCGATGAAAGAACAGTATCCCAGTGCAGGGGCAAGAGACACAACAGGACAAGCACTGAGAAACTCCCAGTGTTTGTCAGAGACTTGGCTGACAGCAGTGTGGAAGGTGGCAGCGTACGTACTTCCAGCAACAGCAGTGACTGTGGGATCAGGCTCCAGGAAAAGTGTGGAGAGATGCACCAGTCAGTGCCACAGCTGTAGGCAAGATTCTTCTCCCGGAATATAAAGGCATAAAAGAGCTGGGTGTGGTAGCACACCTTCAGGAAGCAGAGGCAGGAGCCCTCTATAAGTTCAAGACTAGCCTGGTGTACATAGTGAGTTCTAGGACAGCCAGGGCTATGTAGAGAGACCCTGTCTCTAAGTTAAGTAAGTATGTTAAAAAGAAAAGAAAAAATATAAGGCATAAAAGCAGTTCTGGACAATAAGGATCATTTCTTATTTGGAGATGACATTCCTGGGAAGTATGTAGACAGAGACTACTGTTGAAATGAAGTCACATGGAATTGCCCATTTTGAACTATTTCATTATGTAAATATATATAACAAACTGATGAAATTTAAACTTAAGGGGGGAGGGTAGAAAACCTTTACATTGGCTGTTGGGCCAAGCACCCCTCTTCCCTGGCCTCTAACAGGCCTGTCTCCTATTTTTTTTTTTCTTCTTTACTTCCCAACTGCAGTTTCCTCTCCCTTGGTGCTGTTCTCAAAGACAGGAAGCAGGCTAGTCTCAAACTCCCTTGTGTAGCAGAGACAGGCTGTGACCTCCACTTCCACAGTGCTGGTGTAACAGGTATGTGACCTCCCTCTACTCTATCACTTTCTAATGTTTATTTTATTTTTTACATGTCTGGTGTTTTGCATACATGCATGTCTGTGTACCCCAAACATACAGTGCTCTTGGAGACCAGAGAGGGCTTTCGGATCCCCTGGTACTAGAGTTGGAAACCATTATTAGCACCATGTGGGTGCCGGGAATTGAACTTGGGTCCTCTGAAAGAGCAGCCAGTGTTCTTAACTGCTGAGTTGTTTCTCAAGGTCCCCTTGACTCTGTTTTTTTTTTTTTAATTTTAATTTTTTTGGTTTTTTGAGACTGGGTTTCTCTGTATATCTCTGGCTCTCCTGGACTCACTTTGTAGATCAGGCTGGCCTTGAACTCACAGAGCTCCACTTGCCTCTGCCTCCCAAGTGCTGGGATTAAAGGCGTGTGCCACTATGCCAGACTTTAAACAAGTTCTTGTTACTCAGTGTAGGATGACGTCAAGCTCAAGATCTTCCTGTATCCCGTGTTGGGGTTCCAACATGAGCCACTTGTTGGTGCTGTTTTTGTTGGCTGTTTTGTTTTTGATAGTGCTAAGAATTGAATCTGGGACCTTACACATGATAGATGAGCTCTTTCCTACTGAGCCACATTTGCTTCTCATTTTACCTCTCTCTACTTAGGCAGATCTTGTACTTGCCAACCTCTTTGATTAGCTTCTCATCAGGTATAATTACATTCAACCAGCCAGGTACTCTGTCCCTTTGAAGGATGTATCTCAGGCTTTGTTCCCTTCAACAACCCAACACAATGCCTGGCACACAGCAGGATGCAGAGTGTATAAAGTTTAACTCTGTGGCCCTCACAGAGCTTCTAGGGCCCCCATTGTCTATCATCAGCTCTTGGTGTGGAGCCCTGTGTGGAGCTCAGTTCCTGCTATAAAGTAGCAGTGTTTCAGGGAGAAGTCCCCCAGGAAAAATGACACAGCTTTTTCCTTGAATAGCAGCTGATTACAAAAACAGGAAAGGAACAGGACAGAAGTTCTAGATTCATATTTTTTTTTTTAATGTTTTATTTGTTGTATAAACAGTGTTCTGTCTGCATGTATGCCTGAAGCCCAGAAGAGGGCGCCAGATCTCATTATGGACGGTTGTGAGCCACCATGTGGTTGCTGGGAATTGAACTCAGGACCTCTGGAAGAGCAGCCAGTGCTCTTAACCTCTAAGCCATCTCTCCAGCCCGAGATTCATACTTCTTGATTCTTCCTCTTTTTTGTTTTTTGAGACAGTTTTTGTGTAGCCCTGGAACTCATCATGTAGACCAGGCTGGCCTCAAACTCCATATCCCTTTGCCTCCTGAGTGCTGGGTTTAAATGTGTGTACCACCACCATGCTTCTTCCTTTTTTCTTGTTCTTTTTCAAAAAGATTTTATTTATTATGTATACATTATTCTGTCTGCAGGTATACCTGCAGGCCAGAAGAGGGCCCCAGAATTCATTATGGATGGTTGTGAGCCACCATGTAGTTGCTGGGAATTGAACTCAGGACCTCTGGAAGAGCAGTCAGTGCTCTTAACCTCTGAGCCATCTCTCCATCTCCAGCCCATCTTTCCTTTTCCTGTTTTTTTTTTTTTTGTTTTTTTTTAAACCATAAGTCACCTGACTTACAGGCAAGGAGGCAACTGAGACTTCCTGATGCATGATGTCCAAGGATAGGGCCAGTGCCCAAACCAGCACTGAATTAGAGGGTTATGGGTAGTTAGCCAGTCTGAACAGACAGCCCATTTGCCTTGCTAGCAAGTTTTGTTCAATTAGTGGCATGCTGTTTGGGAAAATTACAAGGGCTCCACACCAAGCAGACCCCACTGTAACCGTGGATTCTATCTTAATGAGTTCGAAGAGCCACAGGAAGCCTGCGATGCTGTGTTGGGTAGCGATTTTAGGAGGCCTGAGAAAAGCCCAGGGGTGAGTGTTGGAACTTCTATCCTTAGCTGCTTGTCACTGCTGGCCACCGGACCTTCTGCAGTCATGAAGGAGAAAGATGTAACCATGTCACAGAGAGGAATGTGGTGACTGAAAGCACTTTGCTGGTCTTAAGTAAAAGCCAGAAGAGGATACCTACCTCACCACAGGGCAAGCAGTTTGGTAGGCTGGGTGTTTGCCTTCAAGGTCGTAGGTATGAGGCCCAGCACCGCATAAACCGCAGATGGTGGCATAAATCTGTAATCCAAACACTCAGAAGGTAAAGGCAGGAAGACCAGAAGATCAAGGTCACCCCCAGCTACATGATACCCTGTCCCTAAAACGAATGAAAAAAAATCAGAAGGACCAATTTGGAGAAAGCAGCTTTACTTTAAGCCTGTGAAAACAACATTCCTGATGTCAGGAAAAGAGGTCAAAGGTGGAGAGGCCAAATGTGGAAGAACCAGGAGGTAGGTATGTGTGAAGGGGACATCACAAGGAATCTTATTCATGCAGAGAGGTAGATAAGGGAGAAGGCTGTTGGAATACGGGTAAAGCTAGTACAGCGTCTCCCGGGCATGGGTTCGCATGTGGCGCAGCAGGTGGGAATTGCGGCTGAAGCTGCGGCTACACAGCACGCAGGAGTAAGGCCTTGCGCCTGTATGAAGCAGGAGGTGGCGCAGCAAGTTGCAGCTGCGATTAAAACTCTTGCCACACTCCGGGCACTCCTGGGGGGCTTCCACCTCCCGCCTTGACTCGTTGTGTATGACGAGGTGGCGCTGCAGGTGTGCATTGCGCCGGAAGCTGCGGCCGCAGGTTGTGCAGCTGTAGGGCCGTTCCCCAGTGTGGCTGCGGCGGTGGCGGGCCAAGTTGGAGCTGTTGCGGAAGCGGTGACCACAGGTGTCACAGGCGTGAGGCTTCTCCCCGGTGTGAATGCGTTGGTGGCGTGCTAGGTGGGCACTCTGGCTGAAGCGCTCTCCGCATTGGCTACATCGACAGGGCTTCTCTCCAGTGTGGCTGAGCAGGTGGCGGGTCAGGTCCCGCATTTGGCTGAAGCTCTTGTCACACTGGGCACAGCGGTAAGGCCGGATGCCACCATGGGTCAGCAGATGGCGAGCAAGGCCCGCGCGTCTCACAAAGCGTTTGTTGCACTGAGGACAGGCGTAGGGCTTCTCACCCGTGTGTACCTGCTGGTGGCTGATCAGCTGGGAATTTTGAGCAAAGCAGCGGCCACAGACCTGGCAGGAGAAGGGTCGTTCGCCGGTATGGACCCGCCTGTGGGTCATCAGGTGCTCGCTTCGGCGGAAAGCCTTGCCACAGTCACTGCACACGTAGGGCTTGCTTTCCTGGTGAGAGCTAAGGCTGCCAGGGTCTTCTGAGGACTGACGGTCTTTGTCCTTGACGTGGATACGCAAGTGACGCTTTAAGCTAGAGCGCCGTTGGAAGGTATGCCCGCAGTGGGAACAGAAGGCAGCTGCTTTCTCTGACACCTTCGTCTTGCCTTTTGGGTCTGGCATGGGATTTTGTTTCTGGGCATGTGCCAGCAGGTGCTGCATGAGGCTGGAGCGACGCTGGAAGCCCTGGTCACACTCGGCGCATCGGAAGGCAGGCTCTGAGGAATGTGTCAGCAAGTGCTTCGTCAGGTGTGAGCTCTGGCGGAAGCGGTGGCTGCAGAGATGACAGGCATGTGGCCGCTCATCTGTGTGTGTGCGCATGTGCAGCTTGAGGATGGAGCTGCGCCCAAAAGTCTTCCCGCACCACAGACACTGGAAGGAACGAGAGCTTGGGTGAGATTGTAGCTTGTGGGCCTGTAGGTGAGACATCTGCGGGAAGTTCCTGCCACACGCTGTACATATGAACTGTGTGTCTGCCTGGGACTCTGGGGCATCCGAAGCTCCTCTGGCCTCCACAACGTCATTGCTGTCAGCAGGGGTCCCTCCCAAACCAGCACAGCTTGTCTCTTGCCCTAGTATCTGAGTAAGAGACTCTCCTGGGACTCCAGGGCTCTCTGTCTGGGACTCTGCTAAGATGATGGCAGGCCAAGTATTCGCGTTAGGCTCTTCAGCTTTAAGTTCCTCCTTGTCAGGTATTCTGCTGCCAAATTCTGGGAAAGAAACAAACACAGAGGGCTCGGAATGGTGCCACTCGCCTTTTATCCCAGTAATTTGGGAGGCATAAGCAGGTAGATCTGTGAGCTCACTGATCTACACAGACAATTACAAAACAGCCAGGGCTACACAGAGACCCTGCCTCTCAAAACAACAGCCAAGAAGAGAAGAGTAAGAATAAGCAATAGCAGGGCTGGAGAGGTGGCTCAGAGGTTAAGAGCACTGGCTGTTCTTCCCAAGGTCCTGAGTTCAATTCCCAGCAACCACATGGTGGCTCACAGCCATCTACATTGAGATCTGCCCAGGCATATATGTAGAGCAAATACTGTATACATAATAAATAAATGTTAAAAAAAAAGAATAAGCAATAGCAGTAGCAGAATTATCAGGTCTTTCTGAAAGAGCTACTATGCATCCTTAGAACCTGATGGGCCCAGAAGTGGAAAGAAACCCAGGATCCTGCAAAGCTGGTGATGGGCAGAGCCTGAGAATAAATAGGCATGTCTTGCTCTCTACTGCTCAGTTTCCTGCTTTATCAGACAGCATTGCCATATGGCCTGCAATTAGGATTCCCACCACCTCAGCTCCCCAAATGCTGAGATTACATCATACACCACCATGCTTGGCTCTACCATATCCTTTCAAAGCATACAACTTGGGTCCATTAGATATAATCACAATTTCATGTAACAATCATGGCTATTTCATATGCACTAACGGTTATTTTTGACCACTTCTTTTCCACTGTTTTTATGTGTATAGGTATTTTGCATGTATGTATGCATGCATACCATATGTGCACGCTCAGGTGACAGAGGCAGGAGGATTTTTTAAATATTTATTTATTTATTTAACGTGAGTGCTGTCTGCATGTACACCTGCAGCCAGAAGAGGGCATCAGATCACATTGTAGATGGTTGTGAGACACCTGTGGTTGCTGGGAAGTGAACTCAGGACCTTTGGAAGAGCACTAGACAGTGCTCTTAACCTCTGAGCCATCTCTCCAGCCCCAGGCAGGAGGATCTTGAGTTGAAGATCAGTCAGGGCTGCATAATAAGACCATGTCTGAGAATAACAACTGCTACAAAAAACAAACCAATCAAACCAAAAAACAGGCACAAAGAGCTGTCAGTAAGGGGGAGGGGGAGAGTTCCTAGATTCGGTTATGGGCACCACTAAAGAGACAGATGAACAAAACAGAAGACTCTGTCAGCATCTACTGATCAAAAGGTTAGAAAGTCAGGTGGTATCTGGAACTGTGGGCAAAGAGCTTTCAGTGGCCAAGACTGTGAAAGAGCTTACCCAGAGGGTTTACAGTCCAGGCTTTCTTCTCTGAGTTTTCCTCAAAAGTAAGGGATTCCTGTAACGAGAGCCAAGACCCCCTCTGAGTGAAGACTGGGCTCTGCAGCCTGAGGGAAATGAAGTACTTCCTGGATTAAATAGAAGGAAACATGGACGGCTAAAAGGCAGAGAGTAGAGAACATTCTGGGGTCTGAGAAAAACCTATGACAGGGATCAGCTCAGCTTACCAGCACAGCTGCCAACTCCTCCTGATCACTGGGATTCTCCTCAAGCCATGAGAGGGCCTGGGTGGGGTCTGACGGCATCAGGAGAAGATGTTGATGTTAGAAGACAGTATTGCCAGCTACATAGGCCTTTAAAGACCTGACCATCCCATCCTCCAAAACCAGGAGGCAATTCCAGCACTCTCCCACAACATACTCCTCCCCGACTTCCAGCCCCCCACCCACACATCCAGTCTGTCTCCCAGGATGCCAGGGTCACCAACTCCTCACTGCTTTCTTTTGGGTCCCGGAGAGTCTCCTGGGGGTCTGGGCTCATTGGCCAATTTGAACTTGGGGCAAGTCTCCACTCCTCGGGTTCCACAGGCCTGGTGGGCACTGGTTGAGGTGGGGATAATTCGTTCAACAGGTGTAAGGCTGGAGTCTCTTCTGGAGGCAGTTCCTTTTTGGGGCTGTGGGTGGAGACCTGGCAAGGACTATTTTGTTCCTCTGAGACGATGTCTGCAGGAGCAGTCTTGACAGCACTGAAGCTAAAATCCTGTTGAAAACATCTGTCTTAAGAGGCAGACAGGCTGCATTCCATAGTCTACTGAGTCTACCAGGACAGGACAGAGACAGGGAGAGTCATGTAGTTGAGAAGGTAAGAACGAGTTGGTGGATGTGATAAGTGACAGGAGAACAAAAGTGGTACTTTTGTATTCTACACCAGAAGAACACACCTGTGGTCAAACGTGGTGGCGCACGCCTTTAATCCCAGCACTCAGGAGGTAGAGGCAGGCAGATCTCTGTGAGTTCAAGGCCAGCCTGGTCTACAAAGTAAGTCAGGGCTACACAGAGAAACCTGTCTCGAAAAACCAAAAAAAAAAAAAAAAAGAAGAAGAAAGAAAAAAGAACACACTTGGACCAACCGCACTTGGACTTCACACTGTAGAAAGGAATCTACACAGATGATATTAATAGCTAAGCAAGCACACACTGTTAATGGTTTGTTCCAAGTTAGCCCATGTACTGGCCCAGATGCCTCAGGAGTACGAGGCTGCTAGCAGCAGAAACAACCTAGACATGGTGTTTAAGAAGTGCCCAGACTGGGTGTGGTGGCGCACGCCTTTAATCCCAGCACTTGGGAGGCAGAGGCAGGCGGATCTCTGTGAGTTCAAGGCCAGCCTGGTCTACAAAGTGAGTCTAGGACAGCCAAGGATACACAGACAAACCCTGTCTCGGAAAACAAAAAAGGGTTAATCTGCTACTTTCTAAACACCAGCTCTCTGCTCCTAACAAACTGCCGTTGTTGCAGTGGGCAGCATGAGCTCTAGGATTCTAGTCAGTCCAGGCAAGTGGAATTTGCAGAGCTTTCTTCTTGAGGTAATCAGTTTCTCTCCACTCACCCACTACCCCTACAGCTCTTTTAAGGAGTCCTTACACCCCCTCCTCACCAGTGGCCCCACGTGGCTGGTGTCTCTGGGCACGCCCTCCAGCAGCTGGACCACCTCCTCTCCATCCCGGAGCCGCTGGCCCTGAAGGCGGCTTAGCACGTGCGGAGGTAGGACGCTCAGGAACTGCTCCAGGACCAGCAGCTCCAGAATCTGCTTCTTGGTGTGCAGGGCTGGCCGCAGCCAGTGGTTGCAGAGTTCCCGGAGCCGTCCCAGGGATGCCCGCGGCCCCATGTCTTCCTGGTATTGGAAGCATCTGAAGAGCTGGTGGGCCACCTCGGGCCTAGGCCTGGCCTCGGCCCACCTGGGATCCTCCTCGCCAACATCATCATCATCCTCCAGTTTCACTGCTCCGAACTGCTCTTGTTCCAGGGAATCTGGGACGGATTCTGTCAGCATCTTTTGCAACTCCTGCAACCGGATTGGCTCTTAAATCTCCTTCTTCAACAACAACAATGACAACTACAACAACAACATCTTCTTCAGCTCCTTCCACACCTGTGGAGCTGAAGACCCTACATTAAGATCCTGCTGCAGGGAACCAGGTGCCTGTTTCTCCAGCACTCAAATGTAGCAAGAGGCTTTTATTTATCATTGGTGGCTCACCATGACCTACATAGAGTTCCAGGACAACCAGGACTAAACAGAAAGACCCTGCCTCAAAAGAAAGAAAAAAAAAAAAAAAAGAAAAAAAATATATATATAGAGATGACTCAGCACTGACTGCTCTTCCAGAGGACTAGGATTCAATTCACAGTAGTCTGTGACAATTCACTGTCAGACCACCAGTTCCAAAGAGGCAGAACACTTCCACGCAATAAACATATACATCTAAAAAATAAAAAAATTTAAAAGTTGAATGTGGCTTTCTGAGGAGCCCTTTTCTCACTGTCAAGGGTGATAAGTTTATTTAAAAAACCAATTATGAGAATGTTTTTGTGAGATTGCTTAAGACAGAGGTGTAAAGTATTAACTACCTCATGAGCTAGCAGGGGAGTGGCTTAGCCAGCTGAGCAAGTTTAACTCAGAGGACTTGAGAAAGGGAAAAAAAGCCAGAGCCCCGAGGAGAAAAGAGGTTCCACAAAGTAGGAGAAAAGGGGCTACAAAGAGGAGAAAGGTTGCTGCTCTCCCGGCTGCACGTGGGAAGACTGGAAGTTCACATTCATTCTCAGCTACATATGAAATGTTAGGCTTGCTTGGGCTAGGACTTTGTCTAAAAGCGGGGAGGGGGCAGGGAGTGATGACAGTTTGGTGACCCAGAACACTTGCCATGGGAGCACAAGGTCCAGAGTCTGGATCTCAGTACCCACATGACAAGCAAGACATGTTCCCATTCATGTCTAAAACCCTACCAATTCGAGGAGCAGAGACAGGAGGATCAGTGAGGATTGCTGGCTGCCAATCCTCCTGATGCAGCTACTAGGGACATGGGGTACCATGGAAGAGAGATTAAGGACAGAAAAATGTTTCATCTCTTGGCACTGGAGAGGCTCCTCAGTGATTAAAAACACTTGCTGCAGCCAGGCGTGGTAGCGCACGCCTTTAATCCCAGCACTCGGGAGGCAGAGGCCAGCCTGGTCTACAGAGTGAGTCCAGGACAGCCAGGGCTACACAGACAAACCCTGTCTCAAAAAACAAAACAAAACAAACAAACAAACAAAAAACACTTGCTGCTCTTGTAAAGGACCTAGGTCAATTCTCAGCACCCACATGGTGGCTTACAACCAACTGTAACTCCAGTTCCAGGCGACCTGGGGTGCTCTCTTCTACCCTCCGGAGCTACCAGGCAAGCGTGCAGTGCACATGCACACACGTAGGCAAAGCGTTTGTCCATAAAAAAATAAAAATAAATAAATCTTTAAAAATGTGTTTTTCATTTCAATCCTTTCAGGTCTGTAGCTTGGAGAAACACTTCAACAAGTTCTACCTTCCCCACAGGACTTCAGGAAGGGATCTGGGTTCTTCACAGTCAGCAAGTAAGTAAGGAAATAAATAAAAAGTGGCTCTAGCTGGGCACTATTCTACAGATTTATAACACCCCCCTCTTTTGAAAAATAGTGTATTGCGTACACCTCAACAGAGCTGTGGGCAGGGCAGTAACGAGAGTACCGACCCCTAGCTTTGAATTCAAAGTCCTACCTCACCTCCCAAGTGGAATTACAGCTTTCACACTCTCTTTTTGTCCGCCACCTCTCCAGGGATAATCACTCAATTCCAGCAAGCAATGGAAAGTATTTGACTGTCCACTAGGGGGCACTAGTTCTACAGGCACGGTCCTTCCTCCTACCTTTCTTCCAGCCCAGAGGGCTGCGGGAAGCTCAATGAAACCCTTCAGTACTACTCAGAAGTTTTTGTTAGCTTCTCTTTCCAATTCGGGCATGGAACCTAGAGCCTCAGTAATGTTAGTTAGGCAAATATCCTTCTACCGAGCCACACATTAACCGATTTCTTAGAACAAGCTGGCACTCTGGTTGCCTCTCCCAAAGTCGACCCCAGCCCTCTCACTAACAGTGGGGGTCCCCGAAAGGGGGTTGGGACCAGAGCCGCAGGCATAACTCTCCACCTCTTTGACTGCGGCCCAGAGCAGCCATAAATGAGGCGTTGCCCACTGTGGGCCGACATCCAGGCTGCGGTTACGATGCTCATCATTATTGATCATAACAGCTTATCAAAGCTATCAGAGGGGAAGCGCCTCTGCCCTGAATTTTGGATAGATTGTTCCCAGGATGGAGAGTTCTCTAAACTTCCCTCGTAGGATGGCTGTACTGTGTGGGAGTGTCACAGAACAAAGGAAATCCAGATTTTAAGCTGGCTTTGGGTAAGAAGAGGGATGTGTGGCTGACGCGGAGACGCTCCTGACCCCCGCCCCCAGGTTTTCTCCCTCCTGCTCTTCCACACACTGCCAGTGCAACCCCGGCTCTTTCCTGCACTTCAGACACTCATTCCCTAGAAGCTTTTCCTATTGCGATCACTTCTTCCACCATTGGCGTCTCTCTTCCGGAACCCTGGAACCCATCACCCATTGGCTACTCTACTCCAATCACAGTTCTTTGCAATCTCTTGCCCTGCCCTGGGCAAGAAGCACTGTATCCAGTTCAGGAAGTTTTTGCCTGGCATTTGAAGTGACTTACTTCAATGGCTGAACATGTGCAATGAATCAGCAATAACAGTAGCTATCCTGAAGTCCCAAGAATTGAAGAACAAATATAGTAAGGTTCAGGGCCGAAAAGGTCTGTGATAAACACTCAAAAACTAGGGTGGGGGTGGGGTGGGGCTTGGGATGTAGCTCTGCTGGTGGAGTGCTAGCCTAGCAAACATGCACTAAGCCCTGGGTCCAATCCCCTGCATGCACATACCAGGGGTGGTGACAAACGCTGGAAACCCCAGAACTTGGGAGGTAGAGACAGGAAGATCAAATTCAAGGTCATCTCCAGCTATGTTGGGAATTTAAGAATAGCTTGGGATACATGACTTGGTCTCAGAAAACAACAAACCAATCAACAAAACAAACAAAAAGGAAAAGGGGGGTTTATCAAGACCATCGTGTGTTGAGGTAGGAGCATTGAGTTTTAGACCTGCCTGGACCACACCTAGAGTGAGGTACAAGACTGGCCTGGGCAACTTAGTGAGGTCCTTTCTCAAAATAAAAAACAAAAGAGGGGTTGGAGATGTATCTGAGAAGTAGGGTATTTGCCTACCCTGCACATCAAGCCCTATTATCTCTCTCTCTCTCAAGAAATGGGAATTCATTTTGCTGTTTGGAGAAGCCTATGAAAAACAGAGGGAGCTGGAGAGTTGGCCCTAAGGTTACCGGCACAGGCTGCTGCTCTTCCAGAGGTCAGCTCCCACATGATCCAACTCCCTCTTCTGGTGTGCAAATGTACATGCAAACAAAATCTCCATGTATATAAAACAAGTAAATCTTAAAGAAACTAGAGAATAAAGTCACCGTGGCCAGCCACCTGGCAGTAGATGCTAGTGGGTACTGAGAGCATTTCTCAGCCCAGTCATTGTGATGGTCACTTCATCCAGCTCCAACTCACTTGCTAAATCAACCTTTTAATCTAACAGGTTCAGAGAGACCAAGAATAATTTACTCACAGCCACACCTCGTGTAGCCATAATGCTGGCTAACGTGAAAATGGGATTCTGGACCCATTATTTCCATCCTGCCCCATGAGATTTTGCCACTATTAGCTCAGAGTATCAGCACAGATAAGGAACAGAAGTCCAGATTCCAGTCAAAACCCAGCGAGCTACACAAAGCCCCTGGAATTTCTAGGTGAGGCCTCGCCAGTGGGTTTCCAAGAGATGGAATTCAGGCGAGCTGGCTTGAGAAAGTCTGTCCCTCCCCCCCAAGGTCTCTAGGACAAAAGCCCTATTAATATGCACCCCTGCAGGGGGTCGGCTGGGTGTGGGGCAAGAAAGCTCTTCAGTAAAAACTGGTCAGTCTATCTCTGTCTGTAGGAACTGCCATAAAGCCTACACTGGGGAGCTCAGAGACCAGAATGGTACTCTGCCAAAAATATACCTCTCTCCCTGCTACTGACTTACTTTTCTTAACTTTGTTGACCTGGTTTCTTTAGACCCAGACTCCCCTCCTGGTGCTGGTCAATCCACCTGGAAACACATGGCACCCACCGTCACCTCTGGAACCTGCCCTCATGTACCCAAGGCTACAAATGCATCATGTTGTCTGGCATTGGAGTCTCCAGCACAGAACTTACCCGATCATTTCCCCCAAGACTTTTCTAGTCACCCACCCACCAGTAGGGCCCGAAAACCCCCTTCATTCCCCACACTGCTGTACTCACCACTCTAGATACCTACTCCTGAGGCTGAGATGTTTGGGGGTCCTTGGAGGGATCCAGGACAAGAGTTAGCGCAGGCCAGCCTGGGGAAGGATTCCGGGGAATTGGAGCAGGAAGTTCCCTGCCTGCCCCATCCCTTTCAGGTAAGGGGATAAAGGGGCTTCCAGGAATTAACCCTTCATCTCCCAGTTTGGGTGGGGTGGGGAGGAGGGCGGGGCCAAAAAAAAATCAAGACAAAAGTAAGTGCAGATTCGAACTCTGCCAAGGCTATGTAAGAGTCAGAGTCATTACTCTAAGCCAGAGCTTTCCCATCTAAACTGGGACAGACTTGTGCCCCCTTTGGGACAAGAGCTACTGTTTTAAGTGCTTATTGTGTGTAGGCCTCTTTGCTCGTCCTTTCATTCACGTAACATACTTATCTACATTGTGTCTCAAACAGCAGGCTCTAAGGACATAGAGCTTAACTGAGGAATAAGGCCCTGCCTTGGCTATGTGGGGGCCGTGGAAGTTTCAGTCCAAGGAACAGGAGAGGCAACAGTAGTAAGAAAATAAAACAGGCCAGGCAGAGTGGTGAACACCTTTAATCCCAGCACTTGTGAGGCAGAGGCAGGTGGAACGCCATTAGTTCAAGACCAGTCTGGTTTACATATTGAGTTCCAGGTCACAGGGAGTTACATAGTGAGGTCCTGTCTCAAAAAAAGAAAAGAACATGGAACAAGAGCCAGGTGTGATGGTGTATGCCTGTAATTCCATCACTTGAGCGGCTCAGACTGGAGAAGTGCCATGAATTCCAGACCAGCTTGGTCTACAGAGTGAACTTATCTCAAAAACTCAAAACCAGAGAGATGCAACTCAGTTGGTAGGATGGTTGTCTGGCACGCAGGAAACCCTGGGTTCAACCCCCCCCCACCCATAGACTGGGCAGGATTGTGCATATCTGTAATCTCTGCCTTTGGGAAATAGATCAGGAAGATCAACAGTTCAGACCTCTCTCAGCAAAGTATGGGGTTCGAGGTCAGATTGGGCAACATGAAATCCTGCCTCAACCAAACCAGAAAAAAAAAATCAGACCAACAAACTGGGCCAGGGTCTCCTCTGACCTCCATATGTGCCCCCCACCCCAACCCTAAATATATAAATGTTCTGAGAAAAAAAGATAAAATTCCCAACACACGAAGTAAGATGTAATAAAGAGAACCGTAGTCCATATATCTTTCTAAAATCTCCCCCAGAATCCTGCTAGTGGCTTTTGTCCTAACACCGCCCTCCGCCTCGCCCCGCCCCTCAGGCTTTGGAGCCCACTTCAAAGTCAAGCCGCCCTCTTTGCTTTGATGCGCATTCTTTGTACGTGCTCCCTAACACAGAGTAACACTTCCTTCCAGAAATCAGTGGTGCTCTCTGGTGTGTCCACCGCTCCCTAGAGTGCGCTCCATCACTCGGAGGGTCAAGGAAACTTGGCGCCG
Organism: Lophiomys imhausi; assembly: GCA_907164525.1. NCBI lineage: Eukaryota > Metazoa > Chordata > Mammalia > Rodentia > Muridae > Lophiomys > Lophiomys imhausi. The sequence continues at coordinate 3,382,854 of CAJQZJ010031764.1, forward strand.
GTCGCCCCCCAGCTCTGATGCCTCAGTCTGTCGTGACTAGGCCCAGCATTGCTCTGGCTACTCTCTTTTTTTTTTTTTTTTTTTTTTTTTGGTTTTTCGAGACAAGGTTTCTCTGTGTAGCCCTGGCTGTCCTGGACTCACTTTGTAGACCAGGCTGGCCTCGAACTCGCAAAGATCCGCCTGCCTCTGCCTCCCAAGTGCTGGGATTAAAGGCGTGCGCCACCACCGCCCGGCATCTCTGGCTACTCTCAAGTTTCCCTGCTCGGCGTCAGCATCCAGCTTATTTTTCACTGTCTGGGGTGGACTTCACTGGACCACCCAGTAGGCACCAGTCTTCTTGCTGCGCTCTACGTCCTCGGCACAGGGCCCAGAGCCTGGCACGGGTACAAGGGAAGAAGCTGAGCAACAGCAAGGAATAGCTACCGCCCACCGGCCGTTTCCACTTTTTCAAACTCAGAGCATCTCACCTTCCGGCTCAGACTCCTCCCACAATCCTGCAATTTTTTTACTCCTCTCTAGAAGCCCCACCCAAAGAGAGGTGGGCTGGAGGGGTAGGGGCGGGGCGTTCCGGAAGGACGGGGCTTCTTCTAGAGGCGCAGGGTTGGAGCGCTTTCTCTCCCAGCTCCCCCAGGTTTCTGCGCAGCGGCGTACAGTGGTTAGAATCCTGCTTGTCTTCTGTTGCGGTGGCTTCAGGGGAGGAGAGACGCAGCATAGGTTCTGAGCGCAGGGAGGAAACCTGAGGTGCTTTAAGTTTATGTAAACAGGCTCCCCAACTCCTGCCTCCCTGCGTGACCTGAGCTCACACGTGCACTCTTACACACTAGCCCTAGACTTGCGCCTACCCCGCTTCTAGTGGGTGTAGCCACCCACCCTGGGGAATCAGAAGACACCATGCACCCAGCAGAGGGCCTTTGTCTGATAGCCCAGTAGAACCAAGGTCACGTGGGTGGGAGGGAGCAGAGACCTGTTTTGAGGGGGGGAGGAACGGTTAGAGAAGCCGCTCCTCATTGCGTAGTGCCTGGCAAGCTGGAGGGCTCTCGGAACACAATGTGGGTGATGTAATTCAGGCATTTGCACTAGCCTGACCTCTGACTTAGGGGTCCTTCAGGGTCCTTAACTGCTTACACCGTCAGCTGCCGTTGCCGGGTGCTTGTGCCATAGCTGGCAGATAAATCCCGCCTACATCTTTCCCTGCCTCTTTTGGTCTCTTTCCGTTTCCTCTCCTCGTGCCTCTCTTCTATCCCTCTTTCCTCATGCCGTTCTTACTCTCCATGTCTCCATGGCTCTGCCCTTAACTTCCTACCTAATAAACCTTATACCAGACCTGTTGCATGGCTTGGCGTGATTTCCTCGGGGAAATACGCCTTGGCAAGGGCCCACCACGGTGTACCACTCCACCAGTCCTGTGCCACCCGCGGCTTTATAGCAGGTGGGACACCAGGGTGGATACAATGTGTTCAGGGACAGAGAGGCAGGACAATGTGTCCTAAGAACATTCCTCCTTTACAGAGAAACCCTATCTCGAAAAACCAAAAAGAAAAAAGAACATTCCTCCTGTGACTTTCTTACAAATTTGTTTTGTGTTTATGAATATACGTGTGTATGTGTTTCTGCTGAACACATATGATTTGTGTTTATGAATATACGTGTGTATGTGTTTCTGCTGAACACATATGATACAGGTGAACGGGTGTTCACATTTGAACGTATGTGTACAGGTACACGTTTTTTTCACGGCTGAAAAGGTGTTGACTTCCTTGATTACTCTCCCCACCCCCCCACCCCACCCCCCAGAGAGGGTCTACTGTGTAGCCCTGGCTGTCCTGAAACTCACTATATAGAGCAGGCTGGCCTCGAACTCACAGAGGAATATCCCTCTGCCTTTTTTCCAAGTGCTGAGGTAAAAGGCATGCACCACTATGTTTGGTTCTCTCCACCTTTTTTTTGTTTTGGAAACGGTCTAAAAGTGTGAACTCAGGACCTCATAATGGTATGACAAGCACTGTATTGCCTAAGCCATCTCCCAAGTCCCTACTCAGTATTTTTGATGACCTGGACAATTTTGAGAGAAAAAAATAACCTGGTTAATTGTAGGGTGTCTGTCTTGGTTAGTTTTTGTCACCTTGACACAAGCAAGAGTCATCTGGGAAGAGGAATCCCAGTTGGGATTCCATGGGCAGGGGTGGGGGTGGTTCTGGGTGGTATAAGAAAGCAAGTTGGGCAACTATGAGGAGCAAGCCAGTAAGGGGTGTTCCTTCATGACCTTGGCTTCAGTTCCAGCCTCCAGAGGTCCTGCCCTGACTTCCCTTTATAAAGAACTGTAAGGTACAAGGTGAAATTAATCCTTTCCTCCCCGAGTTGTTTGTGGTCATGGCATTTATCACAGCCACGAAAAGCAAACTAACGCAGTGCTTCTCAGGGGCTCTGCCTGACATTTTGTCACAGTTAAACAGAGTGCAGATTTGAGGAGACTGCAAAGATGAAGGTATCATTTGCATCCCATCAAGGGCACACATCAATCTGAGCTCTTACCGTTGATGTAGACCTTGGTCTTCAGGCAGAAGTCTAACCAGGAGTCTTACCAGGTTTTTCTACAGGGACCTTAACTCCCGCCCCACCCCCCAGTTCATACCTTACCTACCTTACCTTTTTTTTTTTTTGGTTTTTCGAGACAGGGTTTTTCTCTGTGTAACAGCTCTGGCTGTCCTGAACTCACTTTGTAGACCAGGCTGGCCTCGAACTCACAGAGATCCGCCTGCCTCTGCCTCCCAAGTGCTGGGACTAAAGGCGTGCGCCACCATGCCCGGCCCATACCTTACCTTTTTGAAAGAAGCCACTTACACACTGGTGTCTGAGGAGTGTGAGTTTATACCCTACCTCTTTGAGGAGAGTAACTACATAACTTATTTTAACTTTATTTACTTTTCGGTGCTGGACATTGAACCCAGGGCCATGATCACTGAGTTCAAGGAGCTTCCTTTCCTTTTTTTTGAGCCAGAGTGCTGTGTTGCCCAGGTGTTCCTGCCTCAGTCTTTTGAGTGGGCCAGACCAGTTCTAGTGCCATAGAACCCAGCTCCCTACATCTTGAAAACCACACCTCATCATTTTGTTGACTTAGCATTTCTTTACTTTCTAGTATAATTAGATGCTCTATATAGTGTATTCCTGGCCCATTCTAGAATCAAGCCACTTTCTCTCTCTCTCTCTTCTTCAAGAAAGGGTTTCTCTGGGTAGTTCCAGATATCCTGGAACTCACTCTGTAGACCAGTCTAGCCTGGGACTCACTCTGTAGACCAGTATGGCCTCAAATGCAGAGATCCGACTGCCTCTGCTTCTGCCTCATGAGTGTTGGGATTAAAGGTATTCACCTCCACCTGCCTTTATTTATTTATTTAATATGTATTTATTCATGTGTTTTATGTATATATGTATGGGAATGGTCTGTCTTCATGCATATCAGAAGAGGGAATCAGATCTCATGTGGTTGCTGGCACCGAACTTAGGACCTCTGGAAGAGCAGCCAGTGTTCTTAACCTCTGAGCCATCCCTCCAGCCCATGGAGGCATTTTCTTAATTGGGGTTCCTTCCTCTCAGATGACTTCAGCCTGTATCAACTTGACCTTAAACTAGTCAACACATCTGCCAAACATGGGAACAAAGACCTAATTCATCAAAGACCTAGGCCATAGTTCCAGTAAAGTCCCTAAATGTACTAAACTTACTTTTTGGTTTCTGTAATTCTGCTTCTTGCTAACTGAAGTGTGACAACCAGGATGCAGTTTTTGTGCATAAAAGACAAGGGCCTGTAATGCTCAGGGCTGTGTGATTTGGGCAAGTTCCCCATGCAGCTGCTGGCCAGCAATAAAGACTTTCTTTTCGGCATTAAGAGTGCCCATGTGCCCATGTGGGGGGCTGGAGAGATGGCTCAGAGGTTTAAGAACACTGACTGCTGCTCTTCCAGAGGTCCTAAGTTCAATTCCCAGCAACCACATGGTGGCTCACAACCACCTATAATGAAATTTGGTGCTCTCTTCTGGCATGCAGGCATGCATGCAGACAGAACACCATATACATAATAAATAAATAAATCTTAAAAAAAAGAGTGCCCATGTGGGACTGGAGAGATGGCTCAGCGGTTTAAGAGCACTGGCTGCTCTTCCAAAGGATCCAGGTTCAAATCCCAGCACCCACTTGCATGGTGGTGCATGCCTTTAATCTCAGCACTCAGAAGGCAGAGGCAGGAGGATCTCTGTGAGTTCAAGGCTAGTCTGATCTACAGAGTGAGTTCCAGGATAGCCCGGGCAACACAGAGAAATCCTGTCTCTTAAAAAAAAAGTGTCCATGTGACTGGGAGGTGATGGCCCATACCTTTAATCTCAGCACTCAGGAGGCAGAGGCAGGTGGATCTCTGTGAGTTCAAGGCCAGACAGGACAGCCAGGGCTGATACACACACAGAGGAACCATGATTTGAAAAACAAAACTGCCGGGCAGTGGTGGCGCACGCCTTTAATCCCAGCACTTGGGAGGCAGAGGCAGGCGGATCTTTGTGAGTTCGAGGCCAGCCTGGTCTACAAAGTGAGTCCAGGACAGCCAGGGCTACACAGAGAAACCCTGTCTCGAAAAACCACCCAAAACCAAAAAAAAACCAAAACCAAAAAATAAAAATAAAAAACCCCACAGACTTAGTGGCTGTGATTGATTGTTCCAAACACCTAGGGTTGTGATGAGAAAACCTCTCCTGCAAACTTTGAAACATCTCTGGTTCTTCCTGTGCTTCCAGGGCTCAAGAAACCAGCTCAAATGATCGTGTGATTTTTTTTTCATGTTATCTATGGAATGTTCTATTCCTCTGGTGCTGTCATAAGGACAGTCAGGGTGGTTATTTGACTTCTGACTTGCTCAGAGCATCAAGGAAGTTCAACAGCTGTCATTTAGGGAGTCATATCTCCTCACCTCCAATGTATTTACTTAATTATTGGTACATTATATGAACATTGCAGGAGTGCTTGATAGGTGCTTAATAAATGATAAGAACTTGAACTTATCATTATGACTAATAGTGATTATTAATTTTTTTGTTTGATTTTTGGAGACGGGGTTTCTCTGTGTAGCCCTGGCTGTCCTGGACTCGATTTGTAGACCAGGTTGGCCTGAAACTCACAGAGATCCAAATGACTATGCCTCCTGGGTGCTAGGATTAATTTTTTAAATTAATTAATTAATTAATTAATTTTAGTTTTTTGAGGCAGGGTTTCTCTGTATAACAGCCCTGGCTGTACTGGACTCGCTTTGTAGACCAGGCTGGCCTCGAACTCACAGTGATCCACCTGCCTCTGCCTCCCAAGTGCTGGGATTAAAGGCGTGCACCACCATGCCTGGCTTAATTCATTTTTATTTTATGTACATTTGTGTTTTGCCTGTATGGCTGTGTCAGATTCTCGGAACTGGAGTTGCAGACAGCTGTGAACTGCCATGTGGGTGCTGGAAATTAAACCCAGGTCCTTTGGAAGAACAGTCAGGGCTCTTAACCACTGAACCATCTTTCCAGCCCTGTTTGTTTGTTTGTTTTTGTTTTTTGAGACAGGGTCTCATCATGTAATTCTGGCTCTCCTGGAACTCACTATGTAAATCAGGCTGGCCTTGACTCATGGAGAGATCTGCCTGTGTCTGCCTTCTGAGTGCTGGGATTAAAGATGTGGACCCTCACACCCAGCACTATGAATGCTTTTTTTTTTTTTTTTTTTTCTTTTGGTTTTTTCGAGACAGGGTTTCTCTGTGTAGCCCTGACTGTCCTGGACTCACTTTGTAGACCAGGCTGGCCTCGAACTCACAAAGATCCGCCTGCCTCTGCCTCCCAAGTGCTGGGATTAAAGGCGTGCGCCACCACCGCCCGGCTATATGAATGCTTTTAACAGGGCTTAACACCAGTCTACTGCTCCAGACAGAGATGAGTCCCTCTAATCAGTCTCCCTAGACCCTAGAAAGCTAAGGCCAAGCCTGAGTATATAATGAATTTGAGGTCAGCCTGGGGTACATAGCAAGGCCTAGTGTCCAGCAAACAAAACACCAGTAAAAAAAAAAAACAAATATTGTGCACATATTTTCACATTCCATGGAAAGAACACACACACACACATCCTTTGAAAAATAGATGTCCTGACATGTAGAGACAGCAGCCATAGACTGGAGAGGGTGGAATATTGACCTCAGCAAGTGAAAGACTGAGGAGTCCAGCTGCAAGGGACCTCACAGTGTGTGCCTGGGCACCCTACCTGCTGGTGCTGAGCTGATCAGAATGCCCAGGTGCCTCCCATCAGCTTCAGTGTCCAACTTAACCATGACTGCAGTTTGAAAGTCAAGCCAACACTGGGGGACACTCTAGGTATCACATAACAGGAGGTGAAAGCAGCAAAAAGTATTTCAGGTGATGACGGTGTCCTGGTTTCTTAAAAATGCACTGACGTACCAACCCTAAAGGGCAGCCCTCAGTCCTCAGGGGCCTCTGGCTCAGTTCCCACGATGCCCTTTGTACCTGCGGTGTAGGCTGTCTTTTGCTATTGGGTAGCAGTATTCTGGGTGCTGAGAGTAGAGGTTTGGAAATTCCTGGTCCTGAATTTCATAGCTGACCCTGTTGTCAACAATCAGAAATAGAAGAGTTTGGATGTTGCTGTCTTAAAAGGTTCTAACTGTCCTATTGGGGCTTGACCAGGACAAGGGAAGGCCAAATAACAGCAAAATGTCTGGTACAAACAGTTTCAAAGAGCCCTGGCGGTGACTACCAGTGCCAAAGCTTGACCCTCTAGGGGCTAGGCTTGGGCAGGAGTCTGGGACCGGGGTACTGTCCAGGTACAAATGAGTCTTGCTTATTCACTACAAGGAATTGTTCTTGCCACCCATGTGTATGGGGATCAGAGGTAAACTTCCTTCAGGAGATGGTTCTCACCATGTGAGCCTCAGGGATTGAACTTAATTTATCAGGCTTTGTAGCAAATGCCTTTCAATCTCACTGGCTCCCCTTTTTCTTTTCTTCTTTTTTTAGTGATGCATGATCTCTAAGATGTATGTTACACACACTCAAAGTGAGCAGGCCAGCTGTATATGGTTTTGTAACAGGCTCCCAGAACTTAGTACAACTAATATGATCGATATACCATTTAAACCATAAAACCCAACCAACTCCTACACAGTACCACCTGCCAAAAATGAAAACAAAGACCTAGTCCATTAAAGTCCACAGTTCTGAGGAAGTCTTTAAATATACTAACGTTGCATTTTGGTTTCAGTAGTTTTGCTTCTGGCTAACTATTCTTGCTAACTAAAGTATGCTAACTCAGAATATGGTTTTATGTTTAAAAACTCATCCTGAGAAAGCCTCCGGATTACCCTGGTATCCTGAACAGCCAGTGTAGTCCCTGGCTGGCTACAATTGCCTTCTACAATAAAGATTTTCTATTGGCTTAAACCTGTGTCCGAGTATTCTTCTCTTATGGATAACCCACAACAGTTTGTGTATTTGCAAAAGGCTATGTAACTGAAGCTGGTCTCAAACTGGGAATCCTCCTACCGCAGTATCAGAAATCCTGGGTGTCTTCCTCAATCATTCAGACTACGTCTCTCACTGATCATGGAGGTATAATGACTGGCCAGCAAGCCCCAGGAATCCTCCTGTATGTGCCTCCCTAGTACTTGGATTATAGGCACAGAAAACTGAGGAAACTTTTACCATGGAGTCCTGGGGATTTAATTTAGGTCGTTATGCCTGCCAAGCAAACACTTCATTGACTGAGCGATCACCCCTGAACCCATTTTTAAATTTTTTGTATTTTATTTGAGGTGCTGAGTTTGAATCCAAGGTTTCCCTACACGCTAGGTATAGTTTCACTGAACTACATTCCATGCCCCATTTACCTTTCTAAAAAGTTCCCCAATGTAAGTGAGCAAGTGAGCGTGGGGCAGATGTAGGCTCTGAAGACTCGATGGTGCGCAGAACCCGGACCGATTTTTTTTTTTTTTTTTTTTTTTTGGTTTTTCGAGACAGGGTTTCTCTGAATATCTCTGGCTGTCCTGGACTCCCTTTGTAGACCAGGCTGGCCTCGAACTCACAAAGATCCGCCTGCCTCTGCCTCCCAAGTGCTGGGATTAAAGGCGTGCGCCACCACCGCCCGGCTTTTTTTTTTTTTTTTTTTTTAATGTATAACATTTTTTTTTTAAGATTTATTTATTATGTATACAGTGTTCTGTCTGCAGGTATATCTGCAGGCCAGAAGAGGGCACCAGATTTCATTATGGATGGTTGTGAGCCACCATGTGGTTGTTGGGAATTGAACTCATGACCTCTGGAAGAGCAGCCAGTGCTCTTAACCGCTGAGCCATCTCTCCAGCCCCCGGACCGATTTTTTTGATCTGGATCCTGTTTCTGAAGGCCCTTTAATTAGTCTTTCAGGTCCCAGGCATCGAAACGGCCCCAGCGCTCTCTATGCTCTCTACGGGTGGGCTCTCCGGCCTGCCAACCATCTCGGTTTTCTCACGGGCCAAAGCCGACAACACGACAGCAGGGCCTTCACAAATGCCATCCTCACATCACGAGGACAGGTAGGTCAACGCGAGAGAAAGATGGGGAAACCGGAAATTGCGGTGGGCAGCCGGACTGGAAATGCGGGGACACCGGAGAGGGCCGGCTGCTAGGACAGTTCTGCCCAAGGGGAGGGCATGGGCGGGGCCTGGCGGGGTTACAGCCAACGCCGAGCGCCGCTGTGGGGCGTGGGCGGGGCGAAGTAGTGTCGTGGACGGGAAGCGCACACGTAGGTGTTCTGCGGATTGTAGAGCGCTTTTCGGGAACTAGGTTGACTCCTCTGGGCTCTGGGGCTCTGGCCCTTCTAAACATGTGCTGTCGAGGCTTGAGGAAGCGCATTTGCGGGGTCCCCTCTGTGTCTTTGGAGGTATCTGATGGTCTTTGAAGATTTTAATGATTTTCTTCTATCTCCCTCTCCCGCTCCTCCTGCTTCTGCTCATCCCCCTCCTCCTCTTGGCTAGTACTGGGATTAAAGACCTGCGCCGCCACCGCCAGGCTGTGATTTTCTTTTTGTAAAATTGTATTCCTCGGGTTCTCAGCTGTTGAGTACATAAACCCTGAGCCACCCATGCAGGTGCTGGCAACGGAACCCTACTTCTCTCAAAGAACAGTAAATGTTCTTAATTGAGGAACTATTTCTGGAGCCCCAATATATGATTTTAGTGTATTTTTATTAATTCTTTGAGAATTGCATACAATGCATTTGAATCATATTTACAGCCCCTCCTGCCCCTAACTCCTCCCAGATCCACCACATTCCCCATCTTCCCAACCCATCACAAAGAAACGCTGTCTCAAAAAAAAAAAAAAAAAAGGAAACGACCCATCAAGTCCAATTATTTTTGTTGTTGTTGAGGCTGATCTTGAACATACTAGCCCAGGAAGACTTTGCATTTGTGATCCTCCTGCCTCTACTTTGGGGTGCTGAAATTACAATCATACACAATCCCGAGTTTATTTGGTGCTGGTGATCAACCAGGCGGTTTGCACATGCACTCAACCAATTGAGTTACATTTGAAACATAATAATAATAATATGTTATTGTTATACAATCTTATATATAATTGTGTGTGTGTGTGTGTAATGTAGGGGCTAAAGGTGTGCGCCAGCATCTCTGGCCTTTTTTTTTAAATTTCTTTCAGATTTTCTCCTGTGTTTATTACTTTCCTTCCCAAGGTCATGGCTGTATTGCCCTAGTCTCCAGCTCTTCTTAGTTACCTTAACTAGTAACTTATTTTCCTCTTGCTTTATGATTCTTTTTAGTTCCATTATTCCTTAAAACCTTTGAGAGTAGCTTGTAGTTTATTCACTGAACATAGTGCCTTGTTCTCACTGAAGCTCAGAGCAGCCTCCAGGTATTGGAGGTTTTAGTGTTTGTCTAATGGTTCCCCAAATTGAAACTCTGCTAAGTGACTTCATCCATGATAGGACCGTGACAAGCTCTGAGGTCAGTACAACCCCAAACAAATAGCTGGTAACTATTGCTGGCAGCAGACTTCTTTGGACTCTCTCTCTCTCTCTCTCTCTCTCTCTCTCTCTCTCTCTCTCTCTCTCCCTGGTTTGTTTGAGTCAGAGTCTGTCTGTGTAGCACCCGCCATCCTGGAACTTGATCTGTAGACCAGGCTGGCCTCAAACTCAGATATCCACCTGCCTCTGTATCCCAGTGCTGGAATTTTATAAAGAGGCTGCTCTTGATTCTCTTGCCTCCACTCCATTCAGCCTTCCTAAGTGCTGAAATTGCAGGTGTTTATCATCACACATGTTGTTTATGCCTGTCTATCTTTTTGTTTGTTTGTTTTTTTGGTTTTCCAGACAGAGTTTCTCTGTGTAGCCCTGGCTATCCTGGAACTCACTCTGTAGACCAGGCTGGCCTTGAACTTACACAGATCCGCTTGCCTCTGCCTCCCGAATGCTAGGATTAAAGGTGTGTGTGGCATATGCCTGTCTATCTTATTCCTTCATTTTCTCCTGGAGTCTTGGCTCTTTCAGGGATGGTCATCCTACACAACTGTGGTAACCTTTTCTCCCTGACCTGCTGTGTCCTAAAGATAGCTGTGGAAAGAATTCGTCTCATATTTAAAAACGGGTTAATAATTTTTGTACATGAAGTAATCAGTACATATTCTCCAACCAAGTGTGCTCCATTCATTTGGTCTTGGTGTAGACCACCAGGTGGCCTTAGGGTGGGATCCACATCTCTGCTCATCCTCTCCCTTAATATGCCTACAGTGGGCTCTTTTGTTGGTGGTAAACTTTTACCTAGGGGTTAGGGCACATTACTGTTTTGTACTTGGTCACTCAGGGACTTCAAGGGGTAGGTAACATGGTCCTTTCTAGGAGTGAGTCCCCTTGCCCTGCATATTCCTCTCTGCTACTCATGGGCTGAGTGCAGAGTGTTGTTTATTCTAGGCCCCCTCTGATGTGTATGTGAGTTTATAGCTATCTCTGGCTTGAAAATGGTATTAAGAAAATTTCTCTTTGCCTTGAGGATTCAAACACCTGGACATACTAACTGGAGACAAACCCCAGAGTAAATTTCACTTTCTATACTGACAGTAGAATCAACCCAGATTCCGTAATTCCTCGAGCATGATTTTTTTTTTTACATTATGACCTCTGTTCTCAGTCTCATGCTCTTTCCTCTCCCTTTCTCTCTCTTATTTTATTTTTTTAAAAAAGATTTATTTATTTATTATGTACTGCATGTAGTATTTATTCAGTACTGCATGTACACCTGCATTCCAGAAGAGGGCACCAGATCTCATTGTAGAGGGTTGTGAGCCACCATGTGGTTGCAGGGAATTGAACTCAGAACCTCTGGAAGAGGCAGCCAGTGCTCTTAACCTCTGAGCCATGACTCCAGTTCTCCCTTTTGTTCTTGATGTATGTGTTTTACCTACATGTGTACCATGTGTGTGCCTGATGCCCATGGAAGAGGGCATCAGATCCTCTGGAACTGGAGTAACAGACCTTTGCGAGGCATCATTGGGGATGCTGGGAATCCAAGCTGGGTCCTGTGCAAGAACAAGTGCTGTAACCACTGAACAACCTCCCCAGGCCCACAAGCATCTTGAAGTCCTGGAGCAGAATTACTAAGGAGAAACTACTTGGGCCAACCAGCTGTGGCCATGAGTGGATGGGTCCAGTGTTGCCAAATGTTGATTTTTAAAAATTGTATGTATGTGTGTGTGGGGGCTCTGAGTGTGTGTGTTGGGGGTTAAAAGGGCCAGTTTCAGATGAGCCGCAGCCAGCAGGAACAGGTTGAATTCCTGTGGACTCCCAGGATGCCTACTCCAGGCTAAGACACACACCACCCCTTTCCTAACACTCCCAAACTTTGTCCTGAAGTACATTTCTTTTTTTTTTTGGGGGGGGGAGTGGTTTCGAGACAGGGTTTCTCTGTTTAACAGAGCCCTGGCTGTCCTGGATTCTCTTTGTAGACCAGGCTGGCCTCAAACTCACAGAGATCCACCTGCCTCTGCCTCCCAAGTGCTGGGACTAAAGGTGTGTGCCACCATGCCTGGCTATGAAGAATATTTCTTGAGGAAATGAGAAGCACAGTCACTTTCTTATCTGTTTGGACCCTTAGTTCCCAAGGTCTGAAGGTGACATTAGGATCTGGGACAACATGGACTATTTATTTATTTATTTATTTATTTATTTATTTATTTATTTTTGGTTTTTCGAGACAGGGTTTCTCTGTGTAGCCCTGGCTGTCCTGGACTCACTTTGTAGACCAGGCTGGCCTCGAACTTGCAAAGATCCGCCTGCCTCTGCCTCCCAAGTGCTGGGATTAAAGGCGTGCACCACCACTGCCCGGCTGACATGGACTCTTTAAAAAAAAAAAACAAAAAACTATTACTAGCCAGGCTTGGTGGTGCACGCCTTTAATCCCAGCACTTGGGAGGCAGAGGTCGGCGGATCTCTGTGAGTTTGAGGCCAGCCTGGTCTACAGAGTGAGTCCAGGACAGCCAGAGCTGTTATACAGAGAAACCCTGTCTCGAAAAACCAAAAAAAAAAAAACTATTATTATTTTATTGTTTGCATATAGGTGCTTCGCCTGCACATATGTCTGCGTGCCATGTGCATGCAGGACACTTGGATTTCAGAAGAGTGTGTCAGATCTCCTAGGATACCACCATGTGGGTGCTGGGGATTGAACCTGGGTCCTCTGGAAGAGCAGCCAATGCTCTTAACTGCTGAGCTATGGTTCCACTTCTCCACCCCTCCACCCCCATCTTTTAAAAAAAAATACAATATTTTCAGATCTCTGTGAATTAGAGGACAGTATGGTCTACATAGTGAGTTCCATGACAGCTAGAGTTACATAGTGAGATCCTGTCTCAATAAACAAAACTATATATATATATATATATATATATATATATATACGAATGATATTTTATTTAGTTCTTAGAGAATTCTGTACAATGTAGCTTAATCATACTCGTCCCCCATATCTTCCCATACTCCTCTCAAATGTACCCTGGTCAAATCTCCATACCCCTCTATTACAGAGCCTGAATGAGTTTGGAAAAATCCAGTGTCTCTCATCTTGCAGACACTTAGGGCATCAGGGTGGTTTAAAGAGGGTCCCATCTTGTTTCCTAAGTGAACTCAGGGATCGAGCACTCTGTGCCAGTCTTGGAGGACCCAGAGGGCCTCCTAACCGAATCCTGGGGCTCCAGAAAGAGTATGACCTTCTGATGTGTGGTGTGCTGTTGAGAATGATCCTGTGCCTTCCTCTCAACTCCGTACAATGCCAATGCTGCCTGTGAATCATCAAACACTCAAGTCTATCCAGAAATCAATGTGTCGTTTGTTTGTTTGTTTGTTTGTTTTTCGAGACAGAGTCACTCTGTGTAGCCCTGCTGTCCTGGAACCAGGCTGGCCTCGAACTCAGAGCGTTCTGCCTCTGCCTCCGAGTGCTGTGATTAAAGGCGTGTGCCACCTCTCCCGGCATTTCTTCTGTTTTTTTGTTTCAGTGTTCATAGATACTGCTGGGTAGAGTAGTCGTTGAGAGCCAGCACTGTGCATCTGGCTCTCTCTCCCAAGTCAAAAGCATGGGCAACCGAGGCTAGGGACCCCAGAACCGGAACCCTCCAAGCTGGGAACCCTGTAAAGCTGTAGCTGAGTGGGGAATGGGATCTGGAAGGGACTTCCTGTTGTCCCTAATCCCAGCCGCCACCGGGTTTCCCTGCCCGTTCAATTCTGGCTGCAGAGACCCATTTCACCTCCGGGAGGGAGTTCCACCCCCGGGTGTCTCTTTTGCCTCCACCTTGGTGAGAAGGGGATGCTTGGGAAGGCACCTGGAAATCGGCTTGTGCAGTCAGCTTGCAGAAGGGGACAGGGTCAAAGCTGGAAGGCTTCTGGCTAGCTAGAGGGAATGAGGGGGCTGGATCCAGGATTTGGGAAGGTGAGGACCCACCTAGACCATGACCAGGATGAACATACCCAGATGGGAAGATGCAGCTTTGAGAAAACTACTGAGATTGGGCAGCTGATTTGTGGATTTTAGGCAAGGCTCCGTGTCCTGCTGGGGGACACAGCAGGTTTCACTGCATTGGCTCCTCTTTTGCAGACTCTCCGCAGAACTTTCTGCGCTTCATGACAAGAAGCCCCGATTCCTGTTCAGCCCTCACTTTCCCTGCGCTGGCTTTACTGAGATTTGGGGCTCTTGCTTCAGTGACAAAGGGGACAATACCATTCCTCTCAAAGAAGCCAGAAAATATCATTCAGCACAGTACTCCGTAGGGTCTGGCAGACTTCATTTGCACTGTGGTCAGGGATGGGGAATATGGGACACTTCGGAGATGTCCCCAAGATACTGATTTCTTTCCCCCTTTTCAGATTCTCTGCTAAAACCTGGAGGGGCTTGACTAGCAGGGGAGAGAACCATTTGCTGTTCTTCCTAGCTCTGAACTAGAAGATGTCGGCAGACAGTAAAAGCATCCCGGCCATTGAGAGCAAGGAGAAAGTCCATGAGGTATGGTGTGATCCTAGGCAGGGAGGGATGCCTTGAACTGCAGCAGAGCGGGTTTTCAAAACCAATGTCTCTACAGAAGGAAGAGTTGAGAGTCACTGTGGGGATGTGGCTTCTAGATGAAGGCACAGGGCAGGGGTGTGGGAGAGGAGGTGGCATCATGGGAAAGAGCTTCCAACTGGTCTTTACAGTGTAACTGGTTTTACTCTGTCCAATAAGGGACATAGCACCCACAGAACACAGTGACAACTATTCCCAACTCCCTTCCTCCTGGGCCACTCTTCATGGCTTACCTCTCTGTGTCTGAGTTCTAGTTCTGCCTGCAACTGCTGCCTGCCCATGTATGGTGTGGTGGGGTGTGGTGTGGTGTGGTGTGGTGTGGTGTGTGTGTTTGTGCAATTACCACCTTTGGGGGTCCAGGTTCTCTGTGCTTGGAGCTAAAGGACTCTGACAAGCCTCAGGCCTGGTGTGTGACCCCTGGCCACTGTCCTGGTCTGTGGGAACTACTTGTTGTGTATAAAGTTGAATCATTCCCACTTGTCTCACTAGGTCACTGGTAGACTGGAAGGAGATAATGAGTGTGTGAGTTGTCTGAAAGCAGTTTGCCAGCTTGTAACTGATGATTACTGTGGTACATGAACCGAGAACACCCAAAACTACTAGTCCAAGTTAGAGGAGTTTGGATCCTCCCACCTAGTTTTGCTGGTGGTTATAAGTATTAATAAATATATTCTAGTACAGTACTGCTACTTTTTTTTAAGACTTTTTTTTATGTATATGGGTGTTCTGTCTGCATGTACACCTGCATTCCAGAAGAGGGAATCTGATCACATTATAGATGGTTGTGAGCCACCATGTGGTTGCTGGGAATTGAACTCAGGACCTTCAGAAGAGCAGCGATTGCTCTTAACTGCTGAGCCATCTCTCCAGCCCAGTACTGCCACTTTTATGAAGTAGAGGCTCAATGTTCATGTCCCTTCCTCTGACATCTCATGAGCCTCGTCCACTGGCACTGAGGTGGGGGTTTAACATCTTCCATCTCCTCCTGCCTGTCCTTGTTGAGGTGAGCCCTGGATAGAAAGAGAGGCCAACTCTTCATGGTGTGCCTTATGTTTGAGTGTGCATCCCATTGCTGGGTATCTGCTGGATCTCTAGCCCAGTG
Source organism: Lophiomys imhausi (assembly GCA_907164525.1). Classification (NCBI taxonomy): domain Eukaryota; kingdom Metazoa; phylum Chordata; class Mammalia; order Rodentia; family Muridae; genus Lophiomys; species Lophiomys imhausi. The sequence goes on from CAJQZJ010031764.1 coordinate 3,398,573, forward strand.
CTGATCGGGACTGTGATTCCTAGGTTCCAGATGATGGACAGCGCTGTGGAGACATGCCCTCTGGGCAGGAGGGGACAGTGCCCTTGGGAACTTCTCAGGGGTCAATACATGTTAAGACAGAGCCAGAAGAGCCACAACCTGAGGGGGCATCCCAGGAAGACAGGGCTCCAGGAACGTGGAGCTGGATGCCCCCGAGTCCTGGCTCTAAGGACAAAACCTTGTTCCTGCCTGGAGGAGGTAGGAGAAGTGCTTTCTAGGGGGAGTTGAGGATTTTACCAAGGGAGGGGGAGTCCCCAGATTTCCACCTGTCTCCTGGCAGCCTTAGAGTGGGTAGCCTGTTCCTTGGGTTGAATCTGGGGTGAGGTTTTTTTTTTTTTTTAAAGATTTATTTTGCCGGGCGGTGGTGGCGCACGCCTTTAATCCCAGCACTTGGGAGGCAGAGGCAGGCGGATCTTTGTGAGTTCGAGGCCAGCCTGGTCTACAAAGCGAGTCCAGGACAGCCAGAGATATTCAGAGAAACCCTGTCTCGAAAAACCAAAAAAAAAAAAAAGATTTATTTTATTTATTTTATGCATATGTGTGGTCTATCTGCATGTACACTTGTATTCCAGAAGAGGGCACCAGATCACATTGTGGATGGTTGTGAGCCACCATGTGGTTGCTGGGAATTGAACTCAGGACCTTTGGAAGAGCACTAGGCAGTGCTCTTAACCGCTGAGCCATCTCTCCAACCCCTGGGGTGAGGTTTGAGGTAGCTGGGGGAGCATCATGGCCTAGCAGGGTGCTGGCTACACTGAGGACCTTGGATCTTGTATTCCTGCAGCTCTTCCCTCACCCTGGATCCCTGGACTTTCCCAAGGGGGAAGGACCAGAGAGCAACACGTGGCGGCTGCGCTCCTCACTGCTTGGTCCCAGGTGAGTGTCTCCTGCAGGTCTCTCCAGCCTGCCCCAGGACAGAGGACACTTCCTGCTCCTCACAAGGCACTCAGTCTTTTCCATAATTGGCTCAGTATGTCACTCCAAAATGCTGCTTGCTTTCTGATGTGAAATGACTTGCTAAAGTACCGCTGGGGCCACCTGAGACCCCTTGCCTGGGCGTTGGGCTCACAGCAGTCATGGCACAGCTGATGGGGAAGCAGAGGGAGCAGAGACTGGCATGTCATTGAGTCACCCTCTGAGAGATGAGCATAGGGTGGAGGCTATGTGGGGGCCTGAGCTTGTCCATGTGCCCTGAGATGCTCCTTACCGTCACATCCCACAGAGGGCCATCCTTTGGGTGACTCTCTTCTCCACCCATCGAGTCCAGGGGATGGGGTCACTGGAGGCAGCAGTTTTAGGGCCTGGTCTTATCACATGCCTTGGCGTCATCATTTTTTCTTACCATATCCACAGCAAACCCTGAGTAGAGTTATTCTCATGTTGTCTCAGATGCCTGTGACCTTTGAGGATGTGGCTCTGTATCTCTCCCGGGAGGAGTGGGGAAGGCTGGACCACGCACAGCAAAATTTCTACAGGGATGTCCTACAGGAAAAAAATGGGCTGGCTTTGGGTAAGGGCTCATCTGCAGTGGCTTCCTGTGGCCTCCGGAGTGTTGAAGTCTGCCCTGGCATTGCCTCTCTACCCACACATCACCTCCTTCTCCCTTTTCCTCTCTCCTTAATCTGGACAGCACTGCTCTTTGGAACCTTCCACACAGGTGCAAATTTCTGCATCTGTCCTAGAACAGTGACCTCAAGCCAGGTGGAGTTTGAACAACCAGAGTGTTGAGTGGGGTGGCTCACACCTGTAATCCCAGCAGTAGGGAGGTGGAGGCAAAGACCAGAGGACTGATATTAATGGATGGAGTTCCAGGCCTGCCAGGGCTAAGTGGCAGGACCTTGTCTCAAAGGATATTTAAAAAAGAAGCGGCAGCCAGGCCTGTTAGGGTCTGCAACACTGCACAGTGTTGATTTGGAATTCTATTTTTCCTTTCATTGCATTAACTTAGCACAAGTTGTTTTCCTTCTCAAAGTCCCAGCTTCAAATGTCTCTGTTCATCTGGAGGCTCCCTGGCTGGGTGTGCCATCAGCTACCCTCTCAGATCCTCAGCTAGAGGCATTGCCACTGCTTCAGGGAACCTACAGGGCATACTTGCTCTTCCAGGGCTGGAGAAGGACTGGATCTAAGTCCATGCTTTTGACTCCTCAGTTTCAAACTGATCTTGACAGAATTGGATGATGTGTTCAGCTCTTCATTGTCATCCATCCATCCAACCAATCCCTCTATCCGTTCATTATGTAGCTATTTAGAATTTGCTAGTTAAGGTGGAATCCCTGGGCCTAAGCAGTGTGTGTGTGTGCGCACACACAAGAGAGTGTATCATGAAACGTTAATATTTATAATTGATACTTATGATTACTAAGGGAGTGGAGTTATTCCTTAACCTGATGTTTATAAATAAACACACAGAAATCTGTTAGATTTTAATATGGTCTTATGCACTGGCACTGGGCAGATCTTAACCCTCTAACTAGCTTTCTACTTCCCAGCCCAAACCCCCATAAATACTTTCTCATGCTCTATTTGGTTTGGTCCTCCGAGCAGGTTGCTCCTGGCCACATGTACTTCTCATCCTCCACCTAACCCCTGTCGTCTGCTCCTTCTCCTCCTCTCTCCTCTGTCCTCATGGTGCTTTCTTTCTCTCCTGCTGCTTCTCTGACTCCCAAGCCTGAGAACCTTGGCCCCGCCCCTCTCCTTTGCTGAACCCAGACTACAGACAATTTTATTCAACAAATCAGCAAAATGGGTTAGCAGGCCAGGTTACACACTGTCACTTGGTGCACATGACAGTGTCCTCATCTGGAGTGTGACCAGACTTTATGGGGAGCCAGTAAATAACACTAAAATACATAGCAGCGTAAGACAAGCCACAACAAGAGAGAGAGAAGGAGCACCAGAGGTCAGCCTTGAGTGTTGCACTTATGTGTTGTCCACTTTTTGTTGTTACTGTTGGTTTGGGGTTTTTTTGTTGTTGTTATTTTTTGTTTTCCTGAGACAAGGTTTCTCTTTGTAGCCCTGGCTGTCCTGGAACTGCTTTGTAGACCAGGCTAGCCTGGAACTCACAGAGATCTGCCTGCCTCTGCCTCCCGAATGCTGGGATTAAGGGCGTGCCCCACCACACCAGGTCACTTCATTTCTTTTTGTTTTTGTTTTGAGACAGGGTCTTCCATTGGTCTGGAACTCATCAAATTGTCTAGGCTTTATAATCATTGAGCTCGAGGTACCCACATCCATCATTAGGACTACAATTATTATTCTAGTTGCTAAGGATGGATCTAAGATCCTCACACATGCTGAACTGGCAGGCCCTTGACTGAACTCTCTTTCTAGCCCCATGGCCTTGGCAGTTCGGTTCTGAGACCCATACTGGGTACATCAACCACCCCACTCACTGCTGTAATTATCTCAGACTTGCTTACCAGCCACTGTTAGCATTTCCCATTTACCTAGGAGATTCCTTTCCTCCCCACTGCTTGGCAGTGTGACTAGGAAAGGGACCCTGCTGAGCCAAGCAGGGTCTGTTCCTCTCTCTAGAGTTCTTCTGTTTGCTGGGGGGGGGTTGGAGGTAGGGCCAGCCAAGCACTGGGAGAGGACGGACTGTCACCAAAGGGATTCATTTATTTTACTTTACTTTTGTGTGGGGTTAGGGTTAGGGTTAGGGTTAGGGTTAGGGATACAGGGTTAGGGTTAGGGTTAGGGTTATGGATACAGGGTTAGGGGTTAGGGTTAGGGTTAGGGATACAGGGTTAGGGTTAGGGTTAGGGATACAGGTTTAGGGTTAGGGTTAGGGTTAGGGTTATGGATACAGGGTTAGGGTTAGGGTTAGGGCCTCCCACTTACCAGACAAGCACTCTAACACTGAGCCACACTCCAGCCCTTATAAAAGAAATATGTATCCATTTTTTTTGAGACAAGGTCTTATGTAGCCCAGGCTAGCCTTGAACTCATTATAGCTGAGGGTGACCTTAAACTTCTGATCATCCTTCCTCTACATCCTAAGTTCTGGAATTCCACAAATGTGCCACCAAGCCTGAAGTTAAAAAAAAAAATGTACGTACTGATCTATGGAAACAGTCTCACTGTGTAGTCTAGGCAGGCCTTGTGCTCAGTGTCCTCCCTCTATCAGCCTTCCAGCTGTTGGCATCCACGCCTGGCTCTAAAGGAATTTGTGAGTGCCTTTTGTTTTGCCTTAGGTTTCTAGAACAAAGGGTTCTCCCTTTTGCCTCAGAGTCAGGGGGGGACAGAGATCCAGGATGGAGGGTGGAATGGGGTCGGAGGATGGTGCTGCTGTTGAGAAGTTCCAGAAGTACAGCTTCTCTTCTTGGACAGGGTTTCCCTTCAGCAGACCTTTCTGGGCCCCCCAAGTTCAGGGGAAGGGTGAAGTGGCAAGCTCCAGCAGGCCGACAGGAGCTGAAGAGAGGAGAGGCCTTGGTTCAGGTGAGGGCCTTAGCAAATGCTAAGGCTTGAGTTCCCCCTGTGGATGTGCATGCATGGTCTCCAGACCCCTCTATTGCTAGAGGGTGGCTGTTGCCTTTTGGCTTCTCCTAGTTTCCCCTTGTCTTTTCCTGTCTCCCAGAATTTAGCTCCTGGTTTTTTTTTTTTTAGCTCTGCTTTCCCATCCCGCGGGCTCTACAGAAGTTTGTCTCCCCCTGGCAGCCTGTCTTTTTACAGGAGCTGTGGAAATGGGGAAGGTGGCAACTATAGAGGATACGAAACCCGTAAGGACCAGGGCTAGGTGGGCCCCAGGGGAAGACCCGCAGTGTGGTCAGCAAGTGACTAGTGGCCCGGGTACAAAGCTGGCCAGAGACACCCGGGAAGCTAGGCAGCTAAACCCGGCCCCACCCGACACAAGTCCCCACAAGACCCCAGTGGACAGCGTCCCAGAGAAACCCAGTGAGGAGAAGGATGCCCTGGAAAGTGTCAAGGAGGGTCTGGTACCCGATGGTGACACAGGCAAGAAGACGTACAAGTGCGAACAGTGTGGCAAGGGCTTCAGCTGGCACTCGCACCTGGTGACACACCGGCGCACGCACACGGGCGAGAAGCCTTACACCTGCACGGACTGCGGCAAACGCTTCGGCCGCAGCTCACACCTCATCCAGCACCAGATCATCCACACGGGCGAGAAGCCTTACACCTGCCCCGCGTGTTGGAAGAGCTTCAGCCACCACTCCACGCTGATCCAGCACCAGCGCATCCACACGGGCGAGAAGCCCTACGTGTGCGACCGCTGCGCCAAGCGCTTCACCCGACGCTCGGACCTAGTCACACACCAGGGCACTCACACGGGCGCCAAGCCACACAAGTGCCCGATCTGCGGCAAGTGCTTCACTCAGAGCTCCGCCCTGGTCACGCATCAGCGCACCCACACGGGCGTCAAGCCCTACCCGTGCCCGGAGTGCGGCAAGTGCTTCAGCCAGCGCTCCAACCTCATCGCACACAATCGCACGCACACGGGCGAGAAGCCCTACCACTGCCTCGACTGCGGCAAGAGCTTCAGCCACAGCTCGCACCTCACTGCCCACCAGCGCACCCACCGCGGCGTGCGGCCCTACTCCTGCCCGCTCTGCGGCAAGAGCTTCAGCCGCCGCTCCAACCTGCACCGGCATGAGAAGATCCACACCACTGGGCCCAAGGCCCTGGCCATGCTCATGCTGGGGGCGGCGGCGGCGGCGGCGGCGGGGGCGCTCACCGCACCCCCACCCGCTCCCACTTAGACCCCTGAGAGAGAGCAGTGAGAACACCCAGGGAAGCAAGCTGGGACACCCCTGCTGATGCTAGGGCGCTGGGAAGACGCGGGTCCCAGCCAGTGGGATGGACCGGGATGAGGGCGGGGAGCTGCAAGGTGCCAGCGCTGGCACCTGGTGGGGCACGGTAACGTGGGGGAGCTAGGGCGAGACCGGAGGGCGCTCTAGCTGCAGATTAAAGGCCTTGGATTTCAAGCTGTGGCCTGTGGCTCTGTTTGCCTGGTGCTTGGGCTGATCTCAGCGTCAGGCAGCTCTTGGTTCCACCCTTGGCACTCGCTGAGCCCTGGTTTCTCCTTTGGCTCCTACTTTGGGAACAGGGAGCAGGGCAACTTGGACACTCCCACCCCGTGTTTCCTGTCTGTGGAATCGCCTGCCTCCGGCTCCTGGCTGTTTTGTGGTTACCTCCTTTCAGCCGCTTACATTGGGGCCTACCAGGGAACCAGAATTCCTCACTTACAGAGACCACTTTCTCCTCTCAAGCATTATGCAGCTGCTGTCAGCTGTTTCTTCTTACCTCCTTGGTGTATACCATTTATAATGTGCTGTACCGTCCTTCTCCTGTTTGGCTTTGAACAAAAGTTCTGCTTTTTAACCTCTGTGCCACCCATTCTCATTTGCTCCTTTTTTAAACCCTGGGGTCCAGCCTTTGACCCCATTGTGGCTCAGCTGCCAAGAGAACATTCAGCTCTGCTACCAGGTGACTGAGAACACCTACACCAGAGAGGCCTCAGAGACCCTCCTGTTGAATGTGTCAGGGAACCACCATGCTGCCCGCAGCTTTGAGTGGCTCCTAGCTTCTAAGGGATACGTTGTGTCGCTTAAATAGGACACAGGATGGTATCAAGTAGCTGCCCAGGCATGAAGCATGATGCATCGTGTGCATTGTATGCATCACCTTTATTCTCTGCAACTCCTGACTGGGTTTGTTGCCTCAGTTTAATAGAGGAGGGAACAATGACAAGCCACACAGCCAGAGAGCTGGGCATTGGTGTCAGATCAAGTCTGGTAGGTTTGTTGATGTGTGGCCCTGACTGACCTGGACAGGCTATGCACACTGGACTAGCCTCAGACTTTCAGTGATCCCCCTCATCTTAGCTTCCTGAGAACTGAGATTACAGGTGCCAGGCCAGGTTGTTTTTTTGTTTTTAAACCTGTAAGGCTTCTATTTCCATATGTGTCTAAGAAATGTGTGATATTCAGAGGCAGAACTATTTTAAAAGAATAACACAATACTCGACTCTCTGGAGAGTTGGACTTAGATTGAAGCTGGGCCATGTGAACATTTGGATGTAGGTGAGCTGACTGGGGTTGCCCACACAGGCCTTGCTGGGAGCTGCATAGAGTTACTGGAAGGACTGGCTTATTTGTTTTGTTTTTTGTTTTTTGAGACAGGGTTTCTCTGTGTAGCCCTGGCTGTCCCGGAACTCACTCTGTAGACCAGGCTGGCCTTGAACTCACAGAGATCCACCTGCCTCTGCCTTCTGAGTGCTGGGATTAAAGGCGTGTGCCACCATGCCCAGCTATTACATCCAGACAGCTGTGAACGGCCATTTGGGTGCTAGGATTTGAACCAGAGTCCTTTGGAAAAACAGCCACTGCTCTTAACTGCTGAGCCATCTCTCCAACCCCAGGACTGGCTAATTTAGGTGGTTGTTTAGGGGCTGGAGAGATGGCTCAGTGGTGAAAAATTCTTCTAGAGGTGACTCACAACCACTAATGCAGTGGACTTGACTCTTCCTTCCCGTCTCTGCGGTGCCTGCACACACTTGTGCACACACATGATTATCACATATCTCACATATAATTAAAAATGTAAAATTCGTTTTAAAAAGATGTTTTATTAGCCTGAGTGGTAGTGCACATCTTTAATCCCAGCACTCGGGAGGCAGAGGCAGGTGGATCTCTGTGAGTTAAAGGCCAGCCTGGTCTATAAAGTGAGTTCTAGGACAGCCAGGGCCACACAGAGAAAATCCTGTCTCAGAAAACAAAATCAGGGGCTGGAGAGATGGCTCAGCAGTTAAGAGCACTGCCTAGTGCTCTTCCAAAGGTCCTGAGTTCAATTCCCAGCAACCACATGGTGGCTCACAACCATCCACAATGTGATCTGGTGCCCTCTTCTGGAATACAAGTGTACATGCAGATAGAGCACACATATGCATAAAATAAATAAAATAAATCTTTAAAAAAAAAACAAAACAACAACAACAACAAAAAGATACTTAGCTGGACAGTGATGGCTCACACATTTCATCCCAGCACTTGGGAGGAAGAGGCAAGTGCATCTGAGTTCAGGGCCAGCCTGGTCTACAGAAAGAGTTCTAGGACAGCCAGGGTTTATACAGAGAGAAACCATGCCTCAAAAAAAAAAAATTATTTAGATGGGATCTCAGGTAGCTGAAGTTGTCCTGGAACTCACTGTGTAGTCAAAGATGACCTTGAGCTGCTGCTCATCCCACCTACCTCACACATACAGGAATTACGTGCTCTACCACACCTGGATAGATGGTTTCTCAACGAGGCCAGAAAGACAGACTGCTACCCTAGCTTGTCTGTACAATGGCTGTCCCTCAGCCATTGTCCCTCAACCAGCAATGGAGTATCTGTGTGACTCAGTGTGATGCGCTGAGGAGGGTCTCTCCTGTGAAATGGAGCTCTTTAATGAAGGCAGGGACCGCTTGCAAACACTTGTTAAAATTGACTTAAACTACTGACTCACTTGCCCAGTGGGCATTGTCTGCTGTGATTTCAGTTCTTCAGACTCTGAGCTTGGTGCCTTTTGGTGACAGATTACAACAAGAGTACCCTTCAGAAGAAAGGGACACCTCAAAAATTAGTACAGAATAAGACAAAGTGGTGGCGGCGGCGTTGGGCTTCTAATGTTGGCATGAAGGGAACTGATGATTTGGTGGGTGATGGGGTGACGTGAGAGTCTTGATGTCGGTGTGTGGAGCTTTCGGGGGCTCACGCGCCACTGCAGAACGCCAGGCTTACTAGAGTGCTTTTGAGATTAGAGCGCTGGTGAGGACAAAGCCAACCGGTTTTCTTCTGAGCTTCCGGTTCAGGGTCCGGATGAGAGCTGTGTTCTGTCCAGCGGAGGGGGAGGCGTGGACACAGCTCTGGTCTAGGACGGGGAGCTCTTGGCAACAGGTCAGGAGGCCATGCTTTTCCACATCCGAGGCCCCGCCCTCCGCCGGCCAGTCAGTTGCCAGGGAGATGGGCGCCAGAAAAACCGGCCAATCACCGCCGACGCTAGTCCCAGCCGCGCTCCAAGCCGCGCCGTTGTCCAGGCAACAGTTCCGAGCTGCTGTTTGGAAATCGTACTGTTTTCCGTTTTCCAGGCTTGGCCCGCAGAGAAACCAAAGACTGTTCGCCAACTCGCCTAGCTAGGGCTCTTAGAGTTGTAGCGCTGGCTGGCCTGAAACCAGCTATGTAGAGACCAGCCTGACTAGAATTTGCGGCGGTTTCCCGCCTCTACACGAGTTGGGATTACAGATGTATGCCACTAGGCCCAGCTCTTATAGGCCCAGCTCTTAATTAATTAATTTACTTATTTATCTATCTATCTATCTATCTATCTCTCTCTCTCTCTATCTATCTATCTATTTATTTATTTATTTATTTTGGTTTTTTGAGACAGGGTTTCTCTGTTTAACAGCTCTGGCTGTCCTGGACTCGCTTTGTAGACCAGGCTGGCCTCGAACTCGCAAAGATCCGCCTGCCTCTGCCTCCCAAGTGCTGGGATTAAAGGCGTGCGCCACCACCGCCCAGCTAATTTATTTATTTTTGATTCGTATATATTTTAAATTTTGTCTTGTTATGGTTTCTGCATTTTATTTTTTTATTTTTCTTTTTTAAACATTTATTTCTTCAAGTTACATTCCAGTCAAAGTCCCCTTCCTCCTCCCATCCCGGTCCCCCTGGTTTGTGTATTTTAATAATGCAGGATGTGTATGTTCATATTGGAGTTTGGCACATTCATACTAAAAAACTACTGATTGTAGAAATGAACATTTATCTGCCAGGCAGTGGTGGCGTACAAAACAAATATTCAAGTGTGGCCTTTTCCTCCACTTTATTTTATTTATATATTTATTTTTGTTTTTTTAGACAGGGTTTCTCTGTGTAGCCCTGGCTGTCCTGGAATTCACTCTGTAGAGTAGTCTGGCCTCAAACTCAGAGATCCGCCTGCCTCTGCCTCTCGAGTTCTGGGATTAAAGGTGTGTGCCACCACTGCCCAACACCTCTTCTTTCTTTTTTCTGTTTCTTTCTCTTTTCATAATAATAATTATTTTATTTATTTATTTATTTTTAGTTTATTTGGAGACAGGGTCTCTCTACATAGTCCTGGCTGTTCTGGAACTCACTATGTAAACTAGTCTGGCCTTGAACTCACAAAAATCCACCTCCCTCTGTCTATGAAGTGTTGGGATTAAAGGCAGTATCTTCTTTTTTATGTGCATGAATATTTGCCTTTATTCGTGTCTGCACCATGTGCATGCTTGGTGCCCATGGAGACCAGAAGAGGGCGTCAAAGCCCTGGAACTGGAGTTACAGACAGTTGTAAGATGCTATGTGGGTGCTGGGAATTGAACCTGGATCCTCAGGAAAAGCAGCCAATGCTCTTAGCCCTGGAAGCACTTTCTGTATTGCTGTACAGACATACACAGGGACACAAGTTTGGAATAGAATGAAATCTGTGTACTCTTGGCAGAATCACCTTAGGGAAAATCATGCTAGCTTGTAGATTGCTTCAAAATGAACCACAGGTGATGACTAGCTTCTCCACCAACATAAATTGAATTGAGTGGAATTTATAATAAAAAAGTAGGTTTATTGGGGATGCTCTTGGGCTGGTTCACTGACCTCATAGGAGGGGGGAGTAGTGATGTGATGGTGAGGTACTGGCATTATAGCTCTATTTGGTGAGTTTAGGGCCCTGTAGGTGGGTCTTAGGTCCAGTGTCACTTTGGAATATGGAACTAGAAGTTGGCTTTGCCCAGTAGTTTTCATAGACTTTTGAAAGCTCTGGTTCCTGATGAGAAGAGAAGGACTGGTACCTCTTGACCCAGGCCAACATGCCTTTGTCCCAAAACCTCTGACCTAACAGGTGATGTCAAGTAAAATGACCATGTATTCATTAAAATATGGCTTACAGAAAAAATAGTAAAGTGGCTGGCCATGTGGCACATGCCTTTAATCCCAACATTCAGGAGACTGAGGCAGCTGGATCTCTGTGAGTTGCAGGCCAGACTGGTCTACAGAGTAAATTCCAGGCCACCCAAGATTACAAAAGGAGATCCTGTCTAAAGAAAAAAAAAGTACTTTGAAACTTTAAAACAATCACAACAACAAATCCAAGACACTATCACCAAAACCAAACACAAGTTGGCTTGACCTTGGCCCTCTAACTGTAGTTTGTGGATCAATGTTATATTAGCTGACCAAGTGTGATTAAACGAAACAGGAAAAACATCCAATGAATGTTCCTAATATCTTCTGATTTCATAGTCATGGCTCAATCAAGGGGTTCCTTCAGTGGTTGTGTGTGTGCGTGCGCGCGTGCACATGTGTCCGTGCCAGAGGTCATCCTCAGGTGTCATTTGTGAGGGGGTCTCTCACGGACTGGAACTTGGTGCATAGCCAGCTTTTTGGACTCAGCTATCTCTCTAACCCTGAGTTCTATTTTTTAAAAACCTCAGGTGCACTGGGCGTTGGTGGCGCACGCCTTTAATCCCAGCACTTGGGAGGCAGAGGCAGGTGGATCTTTGCGAGTTCGAGGCCAGCCTGGTCTACAAAGTGAGTCCAGGATAGCCAGGGCTACACAGAGAAACCCTGTCTCGAAAAACAAACAAACAAAAAAACCCCTCAGGTGTAAAAAAAGAAAACAAGCCGGGCGGTGGTGGCGCACGCCTTTAATCCCAGCACTTGGGAGGCAGAGGCAGGCGGATCTTTGTGAGTTCGAGGCCAGCCTGGTCTACAAAGTGAGTCCAGGACAGCCAAGGATACACAAAGAAACCCTGTCTCGAAAAACCAAAAAAAAAAAAAACAAAAAAAGAAAACAAACAAACAAACAAAAAACCCCCAGGTGTTATAATCTCTCTGTTAATGTGGCTCATGTTCTTGTGAACCACCAGAGTCTCCATAAGGCAGCCACCTACTGTGATATTACTGAACTTTGTTCCATCCACTGTCCTTTTTAAAAAATAATTTATTTTTATTTTGTGCACATTGTTGTTGTGCCTGCATGCATGTCTGTGCGAAGATGTCGGATTCCCTGGAACTGGAGTTATAGACAGTTGTGAGCTGCCATGTTGGTGCTGGGAATTGAACTCATGACCTCCAGGAGAGCAGCCAGTGCTCTTCACCACTGAACTATCATTCCAGCCCCCAGCCACAGTCTTCCAAGTTGTACTTGTTCAGGTGAATGTTTCTGGTGAATAGGTAATTAAAATCTTGTCCCAACCTTTTTTTTTTTTTTGTTTGTTTGTTTTTTTTCGAGACAGGGTTTCTCTGTGTAGCCCTGGCTGTCCTGGACTCACTTTGTAGACCAGGCTGGCCTCGAACTCACAAAGATCCACCTGCCTCTGCCTCCCAAGTGCTGGGATTAAAGGCGTGCGCCACCACTGCCCGGCTTGTCCCAACCTTTTATGGCCTTGGGTCTTTATGTATTTGAACAATATTCAAATACGTTAGGAATGTACAGAATGATCAGGATGTAGAAGTGTCTGGGACCTTGTATATGAAAGAGTCCAGGAGAGACTGGCACCAGGGCCCCACCTGCCTTAAAAAGTCTCCTACAGGGGGCTGGAGAGATGGCTCAGCGGTTAAGAGCACTGCCTAGTGCTCTTCCAAAGGTTCTGAGTTCAATTCCCAGCAACCACATGGTGGCTCACAACCATCCACAATGTGATCTAGTGCTCTCTTCTGGAATGCAGGTGTACATGCAGATAGAGCACACATATGCATAAAATAAATAAAATAAATCTTAAAAAAAAAAGTCTCCTACAGAACTGCTCATCACCCTGACGTGCCCAACTTTTTGTTGTTGTTTTGTTCTGTTTTTGAGACAGGGTTTGTCTGTGTAGCCCTAGATATCTTAGATCTCTTCCTCTCTCTCTCTCTCTCTCTCTCTCTCTCTCTCTCTCTCTCTCGACCAGGCTGGCCTCAAACTCACAGAGATCCGCCTGCCTCTGCCTTCCGAGTGTTGGGATTAAAGGTATGCATACCACCACCTGGCCAAATTTGTTTTTGTAATTTTTATCTCCTGTGTGTGTCTCTGAGGGTGTGGTTCACAGGATGACTATGTGAATCACTTTTCTCCTTCTACCTTGTGGGTCCCAGGGATGAAACGAAAGTCATTTGTCTTTCCTTGGCAAGCCATTTCACAGGTCCTCACATCTGCAAGTTCTGCAGTCCCAGTTCCTCCTTTGTGGCAGACAATGAAGGACCAAGCCCAGTGGCTTTACACCTCTCAGCAAACCCGCATTTCGTGTAGGCAGACTTTTTTATCACAGTCTCCACAGTCTCTTAGTTTACTGGCCCTGGCTGTAAGTGCAAGGCTGGGCATGTGCGCTGGTCTGTGTGTGTGCAGCTGATTTGGGAGGTCTTATGGAAACTGGATTATTTTGAATTCCGAAAGAGCTAACCTGGCACTGGAAGTGTTCAACCAGACACAGCACTGTGTGGCCTGCCCCTATTTTCTTCTCAGAACTCTGATTTTTTTAAAATGTCCTCAAAATCTTTAATGAGTCAGATGACACAAGATCATAGTGGGCTGTGTCTCACCATCTATCTACTCAGCCCTGAAGCTAGTCTGCTGGCCCCGGGGCAGCGGAAGATGTGGCCAACACTGCCACCTTGTGGCCATGGCCCGTGGAGCTAGTACGACCGTCTTCAGCCAACGTGACTTCTTGGAGTTGGTAGGACCGCCTGGCTGGGCTCTGAGTAGGCTCTTTATTTCAGTGTTTCCTATTGTCCTTCTGTATGCTCACTCATATCCGTTTTTAATTCAGCAACTATGGAAGTTGTGGTCTCGACTAGGGGTGGAGGGTGTGTGTGTGTGTGGTTGCTCCTGTTCTTTGCTTTTTTTTTTTTTTTTTTTTTTTTTGCTTTAGACTAATGGAAACCAAAACAAGAAAAAGGAAAAAAAAAAAAAAGAACCATTGAAAACTTTTGAACAGCTGATGTTTTGTGTGGTCTCTACAAAAAGTCCTGAGGGATGGAACTTGGCGGAACTTTGCTCTTAAAAACTGAGACGGGGCTGGAGAGATGGCTCAGAGATTAAGAGCACTGGCTGCCCTTGCAGAGGTCCTGAGTTCAATTCCCAGCAACCACATGGTGGCTCACAACCATCTATAATGGGATCTGGTGCCCTCTTCTGGACTGCAGGCATACATGTAGACAGAAGACTGTATACATAATAAATAAATAAAATCTTGAAAAAAAAACCTGAGATAGTGGAGATGAAAGATGTGTGGATCCAGCAGCTAGCAGGAGGGAGGGAGCTTTGTGCTGGGTTTGGATTTTTATGAATGAATACAGGAAGCTTTGAAGGATGTCGTGGAAGTGAGTAGTGGAATCGTTTGCATGTGACCCAACTCCCTGATGTGCTGTGATAGTGACACCACATTGTTGTGATAAATCTTGCTGGGAGCCTGTAAAGGTCAGGCAAGGACTGTGGTGTGACCTCTGGATATGGAGGGAGTGGGTGATTCAGAACTCCACTCAGCTGGTTGGACAGGGAAGAACAAGGGTGAGCAGTAGGCTTCTGGTTGCAGTACAATGCAGAGGATTGAGCTAGAATCCCAGGACATTTAGGACAAGATGGGAGGCAGGGGTTACAGGTCTGCTGGACAAACTAGAGATGTTGAGTTTCGGAACCTAGCTAGAGGGTCTTTGAACTCTCCCAGTGTTTTTTTTTTTTTAAGATTTATTTTACATATGAATGTTCTATCTGCATGTACCCCTACATGCCAGAAAAGGGCACCAGATCTCACTATAGATGGTTGTGAGCCACCATGTAGGTGCTAGGAATTGAACTCAGGACCTCTGGAAGAGCAGACAGTGTTCTTAACCACTGACCCACCTCTCCAGCCCCTCTTCCAGTGGTTTTGACATGAATCTCTGTACCTCCTAGACTCTAACTGCCAGTGTTGGCAGGGACCCCAAATGCAGAAGTTGCACTAAGGTTTCTTAGCATCTTGGGCCTGTCCCAGTCTGGGATTTAAAAGCATCTCTATTCCTTCTGGGCCATTTGTTGTTGGAGAAACAGGCTCATCAACATGGGATCACCCCTTCCTTCCCTCTAGGCTTTACCACTCCATGGAATTCTAAGGTTCTGGATATGGAAGATGTGATTGTTCTGGGCTCCATGCTCCCCTGAAGATCCCTAAAAGGGGCTTGGTCATCAGACTCATGTTTCTGAGAAATGGCAGGCCCTGGCTCTTTGGGGAGCTACAGAGGGAATTGGCTCTTCATCCTGTCTTTGGGGAAGGGGTTCATGGCACTCATCAAAGCTGCAACAGAACAACCTGAGTGAGAGTTTGTGGCAAACCTCATGGCAGAGGCTGAGGTGGTGCTGGCTGTTGCCCTGTCTGGTGGCAGTCATATGTATATGTGTGTATCCGGCAGCACTTGGGCCCCACTTACAGGACTTCATTATTCACTTGGGTATCTGCTTTGTAGAATAAACAAATATTCCCTTTTCTCAACCCAGTTCCTGTTGTCATTGAAACTGAGCTCACAATGGGCCATCTGCTGGTGGCTGTGGAGATGGGGAATAGCGGTGGGAGGGGGGGGGGTCTGGAAGTCCTGTTTGGAAGCAGCCAGCAGACCTACGTCAGAGGTCTCGACTACGTCAGAGGATGTGGAAACCTGGACACCTGTATCTTCTTTTAAGCTGGTATTGGGAAAGTTCATATTACAGGAAGCAATTGTAGACTCACTATCTACGGAGAGCCAGTGGGCTGAGGTTCCCAAAATTACATAATGACAAAGACCCAGGACCCTGAAACCCTCTGAGGAAGGTGGCTAGACTTCAAGTCACATGATTCTCAAGCATCACCGTGATCAGGCTTGGAGGACATGGACAGAGAGAAGACATCTCTATGGCACACATGAGAAGCCAGGTGTCCCCAACCACACTGGATCTGTTCTCATCCTGAATTATCTGTCCTTCTGATGGACAACCAGGGGCATTCTCAGTCTTCACCTTACTTGAGTTTATTTAATTTATTTATTTATTTATGCACAAGTGCACTTGCATTTGTATATCACACACACACACACAGAGTAATTAAAAAACAAAACCTATAGGCCGGACGGTGGTGGCGCACGCCTTTAATCCCAGCACTTGGGAGGCAGAGGCAGGCGGATCTTTGCGAGTTCGAGGCCAGCCTGGTCTACAAAGTGAGTCCAGGACAGCCAGAGCTGTTAAACAGAGAAACCCTGTCTCGAAAAACCAAAAAAAAAAAAAAAAAAACAAAACCTACTAGTTATAAAACACAACAAAAAAGGTATTTTTTGTATGTGTGTGAAATATCTCTGCAGTGTACGGTACTGTTTCTTTCCAGAAAGGAGATGCGGGTGAAGGGAGACTAAAGGAGAAGATTTCACTATAAGCACTTTACTTTTGGAAGCTTGCACATAAATTATCAATTCAAAGGACAAATTTCAAAAGACAGGCTGGTTAGGTAGCTTAGTACGTAAGGGCACTTGCTTTAAGGCTTAGGGACCTGAGTTCTATCCCCAAGACTCACGCAATGAATGGAGAGAATCGACTCCTCAAAAAGTTGTCCTCTGACCTCCATGCACTCTCCAAATGTGAAATATAAAATAAACAAGCAAACACATCCCCCAAAACTAGCTTTTGAGGCTCCAACTGGGGCTGGAGAAATGGCTCATTGGTTAAGTGCTTCCAGAGGACCTATGAGGTTTCGAAAACCTACACCATTCCCAGTTAGCTCCTCCCCCATTGCTGGGCCTGAATGTCAGCTCTCAGCTACTGCTCCAGCACCATCCGGCCTGTCTACTGCCATGCTTCCCGCCAGCCATGATGGACACAGACTCCAACCCTCTGGAATTATGAGCCACAAATTAAATGCTTTTTTTGGGGGGAGGGGGGCGTTAGACACAGAGTTTCTCTGTGTAACAAGCCCTGGCTGTCCTGGACTCTTTGTAGACCAGGCTGGCCTTGAACTCACAGAGATCTGCCTGCCTCTGCCTCCCGAGTGCTGGGATTAAAGGCGTGTGGCTACCACGGCTGACCGGTCTGAAACTCTTGATGATCCCCCTACCTCAGTCTACTGAGTGCTAGGATTACAGGGATGTGCCATCGTGCCTGACTCCAATCTTTCTTAATGTTCTTCTATACACTGTTATACTTTTTGCTACTTTGTTACCAGCTCAGCCTTCACTACTCCAAGTAGGCAAGACCACTCAAGAGTTTCACTGGGATCAATACAGTAACAACAGAAGAGGCAACATAAGTATCTCTCAGCCTGCTTATATACCCTGAGGAGGAATGTTTGAACAATCACAGCCTTGCCTTTTTACAATCACAGGAGAAGGAAATGACTCTTCAGGGTCATCTAGAATCCACAGGGTTGTGACAGCAAGAAATGATGTCCATCTCAAAACAGCCCTGGCTGAGGCCACACTCTCAGGAGCAGGGACAATCGGCTTTGATCAATGTGTAGTTTTTTTTCAAGGTGTCCACTGAATGAGTGTTTCAGATAGCTGGTGCTGATATAAGGTCAGTCTTGCTGGCAGTCTGACTAACAAGTCTTTTTGCTCAAGATGACAGGGGCAGCAACGGAGAGTCCAACGGCTGCCATTCGGAATTAAATTGCTTCATTCCAGTTTTTGTCTATTTATAGGAAAATAAGCTTCAAGGATGTTGGCTATTCATGCCAATTCAAGGGCCAGAGAAAGCCTTCCTTGTTCACTCTTTTTGTATACTTTGTAAACCCTCAGGGCAGGAAAAATGGCCAGGGCAAGGGCTGAGGAGCTCCAGGGGCCAGGCCCCAAACCCCACACTTACCTAAGGTCCCTGTCATTTTTCTAATGGCTCAAACCCAAGCCATGAGGTAGATGGGAGTGGCCAGGCCCTACAGGAAAACCCACCAATCCCTGAGCTCCCCCAAGTTCAGAATTTGAAATCCTACCAATCCTAACCCTGGAAATCTCTACCCAGCAAGAACCCCTATATAAACTCTGATGTCTGTTCTGTTCCTTCCTGTTTCTCACACGAGCAGAGACAGTGACCTTGAGTTTTTTCCTTCCCAATTAGTCTCTTGTGTGATGTTTGTTGTGTGGTGTGACTTTCTGATATTCCTTGGCTCCCAACTGCCAGGATAACTTTCCTTTTAGAGCCAAAATACTTACAGAGTATATTTACAAAATAAAGTTAATTTACTATTAACACCAATGGTGACTGAAATAGATTGCAACAGTCCTTAACACATGTCCAGGCAGAGGTGGCCTCCTGCCCAGTGTGTCCCAGACATCAGGAGTCCTGCCTCGCAGCTCAGTACAGATGGAACGGCTGATAAGAGGGCAGGGTATACTGCTCGGGATGGAGGCTCCGCTCTAATTAGATTGCATTTTCCAAGAAGCTCCCAGATCTCCCAAGGACTTAGGCGAAATGCGACCCAGAAGGCGAAAATGAGACTTCTCCCAAATCTCTAGTTCCACTGTTTCCCGGATTGGCCAGCCGCGGGAATTCTCCCTGTTCATTGGCTATCCATATAGGACAAACAGCGTCCGGGGAAAGTAAAAAAAAACAAAAAAACAAAACAAAACCAAGAACAAAACCTAAACGCTTGTCCCTGCGCATGCGCCAGCTGGCTTCCCAGCGATCCCCGCGCGGACTTCCGGCACCGGGAGTTGTGGGAAGCGCTGGGCTCCTGCGGGTCTCTGGGCGGCGTGTCGGGGGGCGGGACCGGTCTTCGGCGCTGTTGGGCTCCCGCGGACTCGGCGCCCGAGGCACAGGCCGGAGGGGACGCGATCCTCGGGGCGGTGCGGCGCGGGCCGCCGGTGGCTCCTGACTCTCCGGGTCCCCTTTTCCCACGTCCTGCCGAGCGACCCTGGTGAGTCCGGGCCCTCCCCGAGGACACCTCGGTCCCTGGAGGATGAGGCAGAAGGCTCTGAAGAGAAGCGTAAATAAAGCGCTTGTGGTAGTGGAGAAGAATTGGAAACCGCCCGAACGCATCACTCGGGTTGGTTGAGAAACTGGAGTACCTTCATGTCGCGGAAGCTTTCATGTTCTCTAATGAAGAAACGTTGCTTAGGTGAAAAAAAAAAAAACCGCAAAATCCAAAGTGGTTTGCTCATAAGATCTCATTTGTGTAAGACACACGTCAAGCACTTGTCGATTTTGAAGATAATTTTCAGTAAAAGCACAGAAAAAAATATGACACCGTCATGTCAGAGTGTCAGTGAATCAAATGAAATATTGATATATCAACATTCCCCTCCCGTTTTTTAAAAAATCATGATGTTCATGCTAATTAGACTGTTGAAGCAAAAAAGAAAAATTCAAATCACACTTATGAGAATATTGTGAAGTTGTAACAGAGTACAAATTCATGCCATACATTCAGTATAGTTGTGAATGGTGTCCATGAGGCCTCTCATACCACCCCTTTTCTGGAGTAAGATGTTTCTGGAATTTGTAAGCTTTTTTTTTTTAACAAAGATTTTTATTTTATGTGTCTTGATTGTTTGCCTTCATGTATGTAAGTGTACCGTTCAAAAAGGCCAATAGAGGCCATTGAATCCCCTGGAACTAGAGTTACAAATAGTTGTGAGCTTCCATGTGGGTGCTGTAAGTTGAATCTGGGGCCTCTGCAAGAGAAGTACATACTCTTAACCACTGAGCCCCATAAATTTGTAAGTTTTCAAATTTGAGAAAAATCAAAGTATATCCTATAAGTAGAAGGACTTGAGAAAACATTAGTAATTAAACACAATAATTGTTATTTTTTTTAAAGACAGTTTGCCCTATAGCCCAGACTGATCTCTAACTTTGGGTACTCCTGTCTTGGTCCCTACAGTTCTGGGATTACAGACATGCACCACCATGCATGTACTGCTATACCCCTAATCCCAGTGATATTTTACAACTCAAGCATATATACTGAAAAACACTTGTTAAGAATAGCTTGTTAGCCAGGCTGTGATGGCACATGCCTCCCTACACTCTGGAGGCAGAGGCAAGAGGATCTCTGAGTTCGAAACCTGCCAGGTCTGCAGAGTGAGTTCCAGGACAACCAGGGCTACACAGAGAAACCCTATGTTGAAAAATAAAACAAGACAAGAGTAAAACAAAACAAGAATAGCTCAATGGTCTAAAATGTTTTCTTTAGACTTAGTTGTTTATGTGTATGAGTGTTTTACCTGCACAGATGTATGTGCACCAGCTGCAGAACTGTTGCCAGAGGGAGTCAGAAGAGGGGCCTGGATCCCTTGGAACTAGAATTACAGATGGTTGTGAGTTATCATGTGGGTGCTGCAAACTGAACCCGGGTCCTCTGGAAGAGCAAGAAGTGCTCTGCAGCCCTCAGTGATTTAAACACACACACACACACACACACACACACACACACACACACAACACAACACACACACACACACATACACACACACACACACACACACACACACACACACACCAGGGCCTCCTGTGTCCTAGGCTAGCTTCAGACTTTCCGTGTACCTGAAGATGATCCTGAGTTTCTAATCCTTCTTCCTTAGCCATCTGAGTGCTGGGATTACAAATATGTACCACCCCCACCCAGTTTAAGGTAGTGCTGGGGATTATGCTAGGCCAGCACTCCAACAGCTGAGCTATGGTTCAGGGAACCTTTACAGACTCCATAAACATGCTTATTTCTGCTGTTAAGCCTGGAAAGTTACTGTACCTGAAGATAACAATATGCTCATATCAACAGGTGCAACAGTGCTTCCAAATGAGTGACATAAGGTTTTGCTGTCAAATGGGCCATGAAAGTCCCAGAGTGTGGATGTTGGACATGGTGATGAGGGAGTAGACAGTTACACAGAGTGTGCTATTGCAGTGAAGCCTGAAGAGGCTTCAGAAGCACAGAGTCGGTACCAGAGACCGTAAACTTTCCTCCAGACTGGTGTGTTCCACTCTTCCTCAAATACTGTTCTTTTGCCCTTGCCATAGGCAGGTGTGTCCCGATGCCAGCGCAGCTGTCACAGAGAATCCCTGTAGAAGACTGAGTGGGTCAGCTCTGGAGCCCCACACTAATGCTGAGCAGCCCTGAGCTTTAGGCCAGGGGAATGGCATCCCTCCAGGAGCCCCAGGACCATGCTCCTGTGGAGGAGGAAGGACTTCTAATTGTGAAGGTGGAAGACTGCTCCTGGGAACAGGAACCTGGACAGCAGGTGGACAGCAGGGATCCAGAAGCCTGCCGCCAACAGTTCCGTCAGTTCTGCTACAGGGATGTGTGTGGACCACACGAAGCCTTCAGCCAGCTGTGGGAACTCTGCTGCCGCTGGCTGCGGCCCGAGGTGCACAGCAAGGAGCAGATCCTGGAGCTGCTGGTGCTGGAGCAGTTCCTGGCTGTGCTGCCAGGGGAGGCCCAAGCTCAGGTGCAGAGGCAGCGCCCTGGGAGTGGCGAGGAAGCTGTCGCTTTGGTGGAGGACATACAGAATCAGTCAGTGAAGGCCTGGCCACAAGTAAGGGAGGGGCACCTTCCATGTCTAGGAGTCTGAAGAGTAGCGGGGCTCAGGGGGCAGGGAAAACACCAAGTCCAGGGAAGCACACACAAAACCCCAGTGTATCATGTGTTGCTTTTCTGAAAGACGAAACTTAAGTAAATGTAGCCTGCTTTTCATGACTTCACTAGGTTTAAAGTGGTTATGTCCAGAAAAGTGGGTTTGGTTTTGGTTTTGTTTTGCCTTGTTTTTTCAAGACAGGGTTTCTCTGCGTAGCCCTGGTTGTCCTGGACTCACTTTGCAGACCAAGCTGGCCTTGAACTCACAGAGATCTGCCTGTCTCTGCCTCTTGAGTGCTGGGATTAAAGGCGTGCACCACCACACCCAGCTACCGTTTTTTGTTTTTTCAAGACAGGGTTTCTCTGTGTAGCCCTGGCTGTCCTGGAACTCATTCTGTAGACCAGGCTGGCCTAGAACTCAACAGAGATCTGCCTGCCTCTGCCTTCCAAGTGAGTCCTGAAAGGTTTTAGCACCACACAGCTATTCATGTTTTGCCCTAGCCAGTCTACAAGGATACAGTAATAGGCGTCAAAGCACCAAAGGGATCTAAGAAAGTAGAGCCATCTTAAGGTACCCGCTGTCTTGAGTTATTGACAGTGCGAGATCTGGGGATGACATGCTAATGATCAGCTGGAGTGTGGGATTCTGCTCTTAGCAGAACCCCCCCCCTCCTTCCACCTGGCTAAGTGGCTATAATTCTAGCCTTTTAGGAATTGGTTCTTACTTCTTGATCATGAAGTATCCTTGGGTTCAAAACACTTCTGGTGTCTCTAGACTTTTCTGGGCCTCCATTTGATCCCTTCCCCTACCCAACCCTCAGCCTTCTAAGGGGCGTGTCCCATATCTCCTTCCCAGGATTAAGATGTGGCACTCCTGACCTCCAGTCTGGTCTCTGTACTAATGAGCATGTTTTGGTTCCTGCACAGGATGAGCCCTCGGAGGTGGAGCCTGCCCAGGGACTCCAAACTACAGGGCCTCCTCAGAAGGCAGGGGTGCAGAAGCAGCTACCTGCAGCACAGGGGCAGCACAGCCATGGTGAGTAAGACTCTTCAGTCAGCAGTGTGGCTACATGGGGGCTAGATTCCGTCTCTAGAATTGTCCTGAGGGTGACAGGCACAGGGAAGCTCAGTCACCTGAATACATGTGTGCATGCATTTGGCGTGTGTACACATGTAAGTTTAGAAGAGGACCTCCGTCTCAGTCCTTGACCTTGGCCTGTATGAAGCTCTGTTCTTTTCCTTCAGCCCAGTTTCCTGTCCTTAAAGAGGGACGGGCAGGAGAGATGTTGAGTATCTGCTCTGCCTCTTCAGTTCATGTGAGTTAGCAGCCCTTTTGTTCTCTCAGGGGGCTTGGTGCTGTTGAATGTATAATTTGACCCCTCCTGTCCCCACTCATAGCTGCCTGGGAGACCTGAGCTGCCTCATATCTCCTCATTCCAAAAACCTATGGCATCTGGAGACATCCCTTTCTATTTTTCCCGAGAAGAATGGGGCTCCCTGGACCCTGCTCAGAGGGAACTCTTCTGGGATATAAAGAGAGAGAACTCCCGGAATGCTGCCCTTGGTAAGCAGATTTGTTGGCCCCGGTTCTGCTGTAATTCCACTTCTTCTTCCCTCCCTTCCCTGGTCAGGTTCTGGAGCTAGCTCTTCCTGAGTCTCTCCAACAGCTTCCTGTGATGTTCAAGTTTCTGTGTCGCTGTGAGCTTTGTGACCAGTTGGCCAGTGCTCTCCATGTGTCAGCTCTGTGCTAGCTCTGTGCTGAGGGCTTGTAAGGGCATTTTCTCAGTCGAATCTGACTTGGTACATAGGAATATTTGCCCCCAGACAAAATTCTGAGATTCAGTGAGGTTGATGGATCTTGCCACAGAAATGTTAAAAAAATAAGAGCCCTCACTGCACCCCACTGCTTGCAGCCACACTGAGTCAGGCCCTATCTTGGCATTCCCTGGCCTCATCTGACTTAACTGGCAGCACTCTGTGAGTGGGCTCCGAGTTCCTCCCTGTCCAAGGCCACTGTGTGTTGTGTCTGCAGAGCTGGAGCTTAAAGAAGGAGGGGGCACAGTAGCTCCACATGCTGCTGCCTTCAGTTTACAAAGTTAGGCCGACTGTGGTCAGTGGACTGGGAGGGGGCCATTGGCTTCAAATGTGGAGAGTGGGGCACTGACCACAGGGTGGGAAACAGGCAGAGGGTCTTTATGATAGCAAGTACCTCTGCAGAAAGATGAACTTAGTTGGTCTCCTTGAGGCTACCTCAAAACACTACTTGTTTGCTGACCTTTTATTTTCTTCCCATTAAAAGGACTTTTAAAATAAAATTGCTTTTTTTGTTGTTGTTGTTTTTTGAGACAGGGATTCTCTGTGTAACAGTTCTGGCTGTCCTGGACTCGCTTTGTAGACCAGGCTGGCCTCGAACTCACAGAGCCTGCCTCTGCCTCCCAAGTGCTGGGATTAAAGGTGTGCGCCACCACGCCCGGCTTCTAAATTTGCATTTTAATAATTTTCTTTTGTGTGCAATGCAGAGAGGGCATGTGTGGAGGTCAGAGGACGGCTTTCTGGAGTTGGTTTTTTTCCTTCCACCATATAGGTTCTGGGGTGACAGACTCAGGCTTGGTTATTAGGCTTGGCAGCAAGTGACTTTACCCACTGAGACACCTTGGTCACCTATTATCCAAGCATTTAAAAAATATTTATTTATTATGTATACAATGTTCTGTATTTTAGTGCATATACCTGCACAACAGAAGAGAGCACCAGATCCTATTATAGACGGTTGTGAGCCACCATGTGGTTGCTGGGAATTGAACTCAGGACCTCTGGAAGAACAGCCAGTGCTCTTAATCTCTGAGCCATCTCTCCAGCCCTATGCAATCATTTTTAGGTGAGAAGACCTAGTAGGCTTGATCTTTCTGAGCCTCAGCAGCCTGGAGCTCAAAACCAGGGAGACTGGAAATTTCCCCGACTCGGATTTCTTCAAATCTCTTTCCATACCAGGATCAGGGGGGGACTAAAAAGAGGCTTCTCCCCTTCTTACAGGTTTGGGACACAAAAGCCAGAGTGAGAGAGCTCCTGCAGAGGAGGCTGGGACATCCTTGTTGGGACAGACCGACTGTGAAGTGACTATGTCCTGGAATCCCCAGGAGGCTGAGACCAAGGTCTGTGAGAGTGAGAACCCACCGAGGACAGTCCTAGGGTCGCGCCGGGGGCGACCACCCACTCGCAGGCGCCAGTTTCGGGACTTAGTGACCGAGAAGCCTCACAGCTGCGGGCAGTGCGGAAAACGCTTCCGCTGGGGCTCAGATTTAGCCCGGCACCAGCGCACGCACACAGGTGAGAAGCCACACAAGTGCCCTGAATGCGACAAGAGCTTCCGCAGCTCCTCTGACCTGGTGCGCCATCAGGGCGTGCACACAGGGGAGAAGCCCTTCTCCTGTTCTGAATGTGGGAAGCGCTTCAGCCGCAGCGCCTACCTGGCCGACCACCAGCGTATCCACACAGGCGAGAAGCCCTTCGGCTGCAGCCAGTGTGGCAAGAGCTTCTCGCTTCGCTCCTACCTGCTGGACCACCGGCGTGTGCACACGGGCGAGCGGCCCTTTGGCTGTGGCGAGTGTGACAAGAGCTTCAAGCAGCGTGCACACCTCATTGCCCACCAGAGCCTGCATGCCAAGATGGCCCAACCAGTGGGGTGAGCCTCCAGTGGGATCTGAGCACCCCTGCGAGGCAGACACTTCCTGGGGAATTTGCCACTCACCTGTGACCACTGTCAACCTGTTGAAGGGACCCAAGCCCCCCTCCCCATGCTAAACTGGCCTGCCTGCTCCCAGGATCCTGCCACTTTGTCTCTCCCCTTCCTGCTCTGGGTTTGTCTTCCATCAGCTCTCTGGAGTTTCACAGTTCCCAGTTTTAGTATCAGGTGGTGTGAGGCCTTAGGGAGGTCCTGGAGTTTCTCCCCAGAACCCTCTAGCCTTGCTTGGCTACAGGCTCTTTGTCTCCTACTTTCTCATGTAGGCCCATCAGCCTGGCCAAGCCCACTGCTCTGTCTACTTGTGCCTTCCAGTTAGGACTGACCTCTGTCCTGGGGGCGGGGGCAGCTGCTGTTTCGGCTTTGGGAAGGACCATGGGCCCACACCAATGGGGATTTAGGTCCTGGGTTGTAGAGAGCTGCGACATGCCGCGCCTTAAAGATGGTGCCAGTTTCCGCCTTCCACCAGCCCGACGGTGAGCGCTCTCGGTGGTAAACAAGTCCATATTTGGCTAAGACCGCTGATCTGGCTTGCTTCCGCATACGTGGGCCTCTAAGATAGCACCACGTGGCTTTACTTGATTGGCTGTTCATATAGTATTTAGCCTGTGGGTTGGGTCTGCCCGGACTTTCGAAAGACTGTTTTCAAGGGACCTGAATAAACTGCTGAAGAAGAGCTTTTGCGAGTTGCGTCATCCTTGCTGGTCGAGGGGGACGCGACAAGTGGTGGCCCGTACGGGGAACCAGAAAAGGCTCAGAACTCCTGCAGTCAGGGGCAGTGCACTGGTAAGTTCCTGGGATAAATTGGGACAATAAAGTTTCACGGATGCCGGGCGGTGGTGGCGCACGCCTTTAATCCCAGCACTTGGGAGGCAGAGGCAGGCGGATCTTTGTGAGTTCGAGGCCAGCCTGGTCTACAAAGTGAGTCCAGGACAGCCAAGGATACACAGAGAAACCCTGTCTCGAAAAACCAAAAAAAAAAAAAAAAAAGTTTCACGGAAATAGCGAACAAAAGGTAAAGTTTCGCAGAAATAGTGAACAAAAGGTCAAGTTTCGTGGAAATAGTGAACAAAAGGTAAAGTTTCGCGGGAAGTTGCGAACAAAAGGTAAAGTTTCGCGGGAAGCTGCGAACCGAAAGTAAATTTTTAATCATGGGATTGTCTCAGTCACATCCAATTTTTCTGGCTCTTCAGGAGCTACTTTTAGCTAGGAATTTCAAACTTAAAAAGTCTACCCTAGCCGGGCAGTGGTGGCGCACGCCTTTAATCCCAGCACTTGGGAGGCAGAGGCAGGCAGATCTTTGTGAGTTCGAGGCCAGCCTGGTCTACAAATTGAGTCCAGGACAGCCAGGGCTACACAGAGAAACCCTGTCTCGAAAAACAAAAACAAAAAAAAAACAAAAAAAAAAAACAACAAAAAAAGTCTACCCTAGAGAGATTTTTGAATGAATGCAACTCCGTAGCTCCGTGGTTTGCGGTGTCCGGGAATCTTATGGTATCCTGCTGGGACAAGTTAGGCAGGGACTTGGATTTTGCTTGGGAGCAAGGTACTCTGAAGCATGGAGTAAGACCGATTTGGAAGATGGTGAGGAGTTGTTTAGAAGATCAGAGATGCTGTAACGCAATCAAGGAGGGAGAATCAGCCTTGGAACTGCTGCAAGGGGAAAGATCTGAGCAGGCAGTGAAAAGGAAAGTAACAAAGGCAAAAGACCTGAGCAGGCAGACAATGAAAAGGGAAGCAAAAGGAAGGTCCCTCTCTATCCCGATCTTAGAGATTTTAGAGATTTTGAAGACTCAGAGGGCACGGATTCTGAAGGGGAGCTACACGCTCTAATAGAACAGTTGGAGAGGACTGCTATTAGAAAAAGGAAAAAGAAAAGGGTAAAAGAGAAAGACACGTTGACGGCAGTCGGTGTAAGTGAAACCGTTGCCGCGGCGCCTTCAGCCACGTTGGCGGCGGTCGGTGTAAGTAAAGCCGTTGCCGCGGCGCCTTCAACTCCCCCTCCATACCCAGAAGCCGTTCAGATAGATCAGCCTGTTCAGTCCCTGAAAGTAGGGAGATCTTTCTGCCCGGGGATGTGGACACAAGTAAGAACAGAATTACAATTTGCCTATCCAGTATACCAAGACCCACAAGGGAACAGGTACGAGGAACCGCTTGATTTTAAGGCAGTTAAATCCCTTGCAGAGTCGGTTCGTACCTATGGTGTTACCGCTTCTTTTTCATTGGCTCAAGTGGAAGCATTAAGCAGACATTGTATGACTCCGAGTGATTGGAGTGGCCTGGCCCGCGCCTGCTTAAGTCCAGGGCAATATTTAGACTGGAAAGCTTTCTTGATTGAGTATGCCACTGAGCAAGCAGCCATTAATCAGAGAGATGGAAATCCAGCCTGGGATAGAGATATGCTGCTTGGGCAGGGGAGATTTGCCAACCAGCAGACAGAATATCCCAATCAGGTTTATGAACAAATAAACCAGACAGCTATCAAGGCTTGGAAATCCCTTCCTAACAAAGGGGAGGTGAGTGGGAACTTAACTAAGATTCTACAGGGCCCCATGGAGCCCTTTTCAGACTTTGTGGCACGATTGGTGGAAGCAGCAGGGAAGATTTTTGGTGACCCGGATGCTGCCTTGCCACTAATAAAACAGTTAGTTTATGAGCAATGCACCAAAGAGTGTAGAGCCGCTATCACCCCTTACAAGAGTAAAGGGCTAGAAGCCTGGATGAAAGTGTGTAGAGAACTTGGAGGGCCGTTAACTAATGCTGGTCTTGCTGCCGCAGTAGTACAGTTGACCAGAAAAGGTGGAGGAAGTTCAGGAGTTTGTTTTAAGTGTGGCAAGATGGGACACTTTAAAAGACAATGCCCCGGGGGAAGAAGTACAGGAAGTACAGGAAGTGTACAACATCCCAGGCGGCCGGGGTTATGCCCAAAATGTAAAAAAGGGAACCATTGGGCTAATGAATGCCGTTCAATGACAGACATCCATGGCCAGCCTTTAACTCAAGGTTATGGTGGCGCTCGTCCAAAAAACGGACAGCGGGGCCCACGACCCCAGGGCCCACAAATATATGGGGCAGTAGAGAATCAGGACAAAGAACAGAATCAAGAGAGATGGCCAACCCTCCGCCATCCAAGAGACCGCGGAGAGCCACTGCAGGCTCATCAGGATTGGACCTCTGCTCCACCACCAGACTCGTATTAACGCCCCAAATGTGGGTCCAGTTAATTGAAACAGATTTTAAAGGACCCCTTGAACCTGGTACAGTTGGTTTGCTGTTAGGGAGGTCATCATCAGCCTTGAGAGGACTTATTGTCCATCCTGGGGTTATAGATCCAGATTATACAGGAGTGGTTAAGATCATGGTAGCCTCCCCCCATGGTATAACAGCTATCTCTCCTGGAGATAGAATTGCTCAGTTGATCATGTTGCCGAGCTTACATGATCACTATGCGGCAAAGGATCGAGAGAGAGGAAAAGATGGTTTTGGTCCACAAGCACGGATCTGACTTTTCTCTCCTTGGATTTGGACCAACGCCCCGTCTTGGAGTTAAAAGTTGATGGTAAAAAGATCCTGGGCCTTTTGGATACTGGGGCTGATAGGAGTATCATAGCAAAGAAAGACTGGCCTTCAGGTTGGCCCGTATAAGCCTCTTCTCAAACACTTCAAGGCCTGGGTTATGCTAAGACTCCAGATATGAGTGCAAGATTATTAAAGTGGCAGGACCAAGAAAACCACTCAGGAGAAATGCAGCCATATGTACTTGAGCTCCCCATCTCCCTTTGGGGAAGAGACCTTTTAAAGGATATGGGATTTAAATTGAGTAATGACTATTCTGATTCAGCCCAACGTATGATGCAAGATATGGGATATGCTCCAGGCTTTGGAATAGGAAAATATTTGCAGGGGCAGAAGAGTCCCATATCTATGCAGCAAAGACAAAAGAGACAGGGCCTGGGTTTTTCCTAGGGGCCACTGAGGAGGGCATTCCCATAACTTGGAAGACGGAGGACCCAGTATGGGTTCCTCAGTGGCCACTTTCCTCTGTAAAATTGAATGCGGCCAAAGAGTTGGTGGATGAACAGATGTCTTTAAAGCATATAAAACCATCTGTATCTCCCTGGAATACACCTATTTTTGTCATTAAAAAGAAATCTGGAAAATGGAGATTGTTGCATGACCTGCGTGCCATAAACCAACAAATGCAGATCATGGGCCCAGTGCAACGCGGATTGCCGCTTTTATCATCTTTGCCAGCCTCATGGCCCATTATAGTTATAGATATAAGGGATTGTTTTTTCTCCATCCCTTTGTGTGCCAAAGATAGTGAGAGATTTGCATTTACTGTTCCATCCTGTAACCATGAAGAACCTGATCAGTGGTTTGAATGGGTAGTATTACCTCAGGGCATGGCGAACAGCCCCACTATGTGCCAACTGTATGTGGGGGAAGCCATTGCTCCCTTGAGAAAGAATTTTCCAGATTTGAGATGTGTTCATTATATGGATGATATCTTACTGGCAGCTAAGAGTGAACAAACGTTAGATCAGGCCTATGAAGAATTAGTTCAATTATTAAAAAAGAAAAGGTTGTTTATTGCTCCTGAAAAGGTTCAAAAGGAAAATGTGGTTGATTATTTAGGAGCGAAGGTTGGACCTGAAAAGATAATACCTCAAAAGATTGAGATAAGAAAAGATAATTTAAAGACTCTAAATGATTTTCAGAGGTTGTTAGGAGATATCAATTGGGTAAGAGGCTATTTGAAGCTACCAAATTATGAAATAAGACCCCTATATGATATTTTGAAAGGTGATTCAGCACTTAATTCTCCTAGGCAATTTACAGAAGAAGCAAGAAAAGCTTTATGTAAAGTGGAAGAAAGGTTACAGAGTGTCTTCCTAAAGAGATGGCAGGAAGGACAGCCCATTGCATTGTGCATATTTGCCACCTATGGTCAACCTACAGGATTGTTATGGCAGGATGGACCATTATTATGGACCTATTCAAAGATTTCTCCAAAAAAATCCATAGAACATTATCCCACTGCAGTTGCTGCTTTAGCCTTAAATGGTATCCAACAATGTTTGCAGTCTTTTGGAGTTGCTCCTGCCAGTATAATAGTGCCCTATTCCAGTCATCAAATTAAAATTTTGTGTGGCACTGTAGATGACTGGGCAATATTGCAATGTAGCTTTGAAGGAGTGATTGATAACCATTATCCTAAGCATCCATTGCTATCATTTTTTAAGGAGCACCCAGTGATATTCCCTAAGATTACTTCAGCGGTACCACTTCAAGGGTCACTAAATGTCTTTACTGATGGCTCAAAGACAGGCTGTGGAGCCTATTTGATAGAAAGACAAGAGCCCGTGTTATGTCAATTTCAACCGGGCTCCCCCCAAATAGTAGAGTTGAAAATAGTGATTGAGGTGTTTAAAAGATGTCAATTTGCATTCAATTTGATCTCAGATTCAGTTTATGTGGTCAACGCAGTGAAAGTATTAGAATTAGCAGGTCCTATTAAGAATAGTAGTACTGTATGTGCCTTATTACAAGAGTTACAAGTTTTAATCTGGCAGAGAAAAAGGTGTTTTTATATTCAACATATCAGAGCACATACAGGATTACCTGGACCATTAAGTGAGGGTAATGATAAAGTTGATCAATGGACTAGGATGACATGCATTTTTTGGAGCTCATTCCTGGACCAAGCCAGACAGTTTCACCAATTATTTCATGTAAATGCAAAAAC
>CAJQZJ010031764.1:3429992-3464986 GCA_907164525.1 Lophiomys imhausi
ATGGAAGTTGCATGGACTTGGGACCTGTCATTATGCTTGGGGGAGGAGTTTATCAAAGAGGTAATTTTTCCCTAGGGTGCGCTACCAAGTTGGATCTTTCTAGCGGTAGTGGCTCTGGTACTTGGAATTCTTCATTTCATTCTTACTGTAATAAGACCTTTTCAGCCTCGCCAGTATGTCTCTGGCCTCCTTTTCTGTGGATTGTAAGTAATGGGAGTGCATCCTTGGGTAAAGAAAAGTTAGTATGCACTCCGTACATATGCTTTTATGCCCTCTGCTGGAATGCCACAGCCTTTCCTGTGGCTGTGGTGACTAGAATGCCTCGATATGTACCAGTTCCTGTAGAGGCCCCTAATACCATGATGCTATTCAGGTTTAAAAGAGATTTTGGTATCACTGCAGCTATTGTTACTGCCATCACTATTGCTGCTGTGGGAGCTACTGCCTCAGCTATTGCCTTGTCTAGTTCTATACAGACTGCCAATGCCCTGAATAACATCTCAGCCACTGTAGCACAGGCATTGGATACTCAGACCTCTATGAATTCTCATCTCAAAGGAGGCCTTATGATAGTTAATCAACGCATAGATTTAATACAAGAACAGATTGATTCTCTTTGGCAACTAGCACAATTGGGGTGTGAGTGGAAAATGCAAGGTTTGTGTGTTACTTCCGTGCAGTATCAAAATTTTACAAAGGCTGCTAATCAGTCTAGACAATTGTCAAAGTTCCTCTTACAGGATTGGTCGGCTGAATTTGAAAATTTGATGAGAGAGCTGAGAGCGACAATCGTCCACATCAACTCCACTCGGGTGGATTTGAGCCTGGCTACTGGTTTGACTTCCTGGATACAGACGGCTATGGATCATCTCAAGGAGTGGGCGGGCGTAGGCTCTTTGGCGATACTGATGATACTAGCCTCTCTGGTTTGCCTGTGGTGCATCTACAAAATGAGAGCCACACAAAAGCGTAATGCAGCCATGATTATACAGGCCCTTGTCGCCATTGAGGCGGGCCAGTCCCCTCAGGCATGGCTTGCTGCCATGAAGCCTTAAATCTTCACTGAGCGTAGTCCCTGCCCACTGAGGTATTCGTTCCACGGGTATTAGGGTCTGGCAAGTCAATGACGGAGTAGACGGATGAGTCTCGGCCACCTAAGACAGGGCAGCCCCAAGTGGGGAGGCTGACCCAGAGACGGGTAAAAGTTTGAGCATCGCCCTCCTACAGGCTCAGGCCCACCGTGAGATCCCCAGATATGGGGATTACGAAGCCTTTCCAGGGACTTCTACCTACTTTAGAAAAAATAAAAAAGGAGGAACTGTAGAGAGCTGCGACGTGCCACGCCTTAAAGATGGCGCCGGTTTCCGCCTTCCACAGCCCGACGGTGAGCGTTCTCGGTGGTAAACAAGTCCATATTTGGCTAAGACCGCTGATCTGGCTTGCTTCTGCATACGTGGGCCTCTAAGATAGCACCACATGGCTTTACTTGATTGGCTGTTCATATAGTATTTAGCCTGTGGGTTGGGTCTGCCAGGGCATTCGGAAGACTGTTTTCAAGGGACCTGAATAAACTGCTTGAGAAGAGCTTTTGCGAGTTGCGTCGTCCTTGCTGGTCGAGGGGGACGCTCCATCAGAGTGGCTTCCTGGCTGCCACTGCTCCCCTCCCCCGCCACACACACTTCCAACCCATGTGCTGTCATGCCCTGGCCCCAGAGAGCTGCCTAGTTTGTCCTGCTCTGAGCCCCAGAGACATACTTTTTGTTTGTTTGTTTGTTTTTGTTTGTTTGTTTGTTTTATATAAGTACTTCATTTTTTTTCTTCAAGTTACATCTCAGTCACAAACCCTTCCCTAATCCCCCTTCCTGTCCCACCCCAGAGACATACTTGCCTGCAGGTCTGGAGGCTAGAGGAGGTGTTGGCTGTAGCAGCAGGCTGACTCTGGAGAACACCCACTCCTCCAGAGGTGTGGCTTTTGTCGTGTTTAACACTAGCCCTCCATCAGCACTTGGTAGCTGACTCCTCAAACACTGTATTCCATGTTTTCAATCTACATTGTGTGGAGATTTTCATTAACATGGACAGAGCATGGGCCCTCCAAAAGGAGGCGGGCTTCAGAAGAATTTGAATAAACATGGAAATGTCCTCTAGGCTCTAGGCTGTCATTCTTTAGCTGGATTTTCTGAGTTAGGGGCATTGAAGTTATCTCTTGGCCTTTTGTGTTGGTCACATTGGTGGTTCATGGTGTATACATCCACTGGGCCTGCAATCCTGACTCTCATTGTCCTGTGTCAGTCTGTGCAGTCATGGTTTGGACGAGAGGGGAGGCCCTCCTCCATTCTCAGTGGTGCAAGGAGCTGAGAGGACATGCCTGCTGCTCGGTGGGATGCGGAGCTCAGAATTGCCCTATGTGTGCTTGAAGCAGTCAGAAGGGTTGGTTAGCCAAAGTGAGTCCAGCTGTTATTCCCAGCCAGCCCTCAACATCCCACCACCCTGTCCTAGTACAAGCTGGGGCCTACACCAAGCTGGTGGTGCCTGGTCAGGGCCAGTCACTTTTTTTCTGACTCTTGGTGATCCTCTTGCTTTATTTGGGCACCTTAGGGGACTTTGCCTGGAGATAGAGACAAAATGTTCCTGTCCCTCATTAACTGACCCATTTGTGCCAACCTTTGTCCCCAGGTTTCTTCTGCCAGTCCCCAGTTTAGCATATCTATCCTGTGGTCTCAACTATCCCCATTTTCCACAAGAAGCAACCAAAGTTGTTGACCAAGGAGGTTGCAGGCAGCTAGCTATTCCTGCCTCTGTAAGCTCTGCTCTGTTGTGTGCACAGGCTTTGTGCACAGCCGCATGAAGGAGGGCAGGGTGAAAAAGATCCTGGGGATAGTCCGAGGGCTTTTTTAGTGCTGGCAGCTCCCTCCTGAGGGAGACACTCAGGTGTAACAAGATCAGATAGGAGCGTGGGCCAAGGGCTAAGAATAGAATTGGGCTCAGATGGGGACATAATGAATGCCAGCCATGAAGTCATCAGCCAGAGCCAGAGAAAGGAGCTAGGCTGGGGGAGCGGAGCTCAGAGTTCTAAGGTAGGACAGAGTCCAGATGGGATCATAAGCAGTTGATAGGTGGCAATGTGTAGAAGAGGGCAAGGATCAGGCCCCAAGGGACTGGGAACCAGAGCCAGGAAGTAAGCTCTGGGCTTGGAGGAAGCCCCACTTGCTTCTCATGGCCTTTCTGGTGTCTGGGACCCTACAGGCGGCTGCACAGCTGGTGGATGCTCGGGACAGCTTGCGGAGAAAGGTAGTGAGATGCTCCACCTGGTCCAGCCCATTCCCAACACACAGCTGGGCCCCAGCCCAGCCTAGGTCTGATTTTTCTTCCCCAGGGAAAATACAGTATGCAGGGTTCAAGGGTAGCCTTGATACTCAGCAACCCTGGGGTGTCTGCCACTGCAGTTGCCACCCTGGATGGTGTGTCCCAGGCTCTGGGCTTTGAAAACTGTGAGAAGAGGGAAGTCCCAGTCCAGGTGAGCTTTTGCCCTGTAACCCTCAGTCAGCCCTTAGCCACAACACTCATTTTGTCTGGGGCCTCACTAGACTTTGTCTCTTTCTCCTAGAACTTCCTTAAGGAGCTGAGTTTGTTCCGGGAGCGGCTGGATGTCCAGAGGGGTACTGTGAGATGTGCCCTTGTGGTCTTGATGGCCCCCAGTGGGCAGCTAAGGGAGCCACAGCTGCTGGTCAAGGAGTTGAGTCACTGTGCAGGCCTGCAGGGTTGCCCCAAAATCTTCCTGTTACTCTCTAGTGACCTCAAGGGTGAGTGGATGGGCAGTAACCCCAGTTCTGGGAGGAAAAAGTGAGGGTTGGGGATGGGCAGGAAAGCTGGGAACTTTCTGTCCTACCTACACAGACTTGTGGTGCTTCTCCACCAGCTGCCTGGGAGCCTGAAGCTTTCCTCATGGGTCTGGGGAAAATCTGCAGCCAACATCCTCACTGGTCACTGCTGCAGCTGTTGACAGAGGTGGGGGACCCAAAGGAAGGGAAGGCTGGGCTTATGTCTTCCTGGCTCCGGAGAGCAGTTATAGTTAAATGTATTCACACTGTGTTGCATCTGTTCTGCAAACCTTTATAAGCTACACGCTTTCAGAGGCTGCAGGACATGCCATCACACCTAGACTCCTGGACCACTCAACTTCCAAGCTTCCTTTCCACACTATGTCTTTGCCCCGAGTACACCCTCAATGTGGCATGCCCTCTCTGTTGGCTTGGCCAGTCTCACTGCCATCAGTGGTACACTGGTGTCTACAACAAAACATCCAGCCTCACCCTTTAAACTCATGCAGGCAGTGACTGCTGCCCTGGCTCTGTTGAAAGGCCCTGCTGGCTGAGGTAGGCTCAGGTTTGCTCCTGAGGTCTAAACCATCTTGCTGGGTAGTTTGGTGGTGTCTGAGTGACCTAGAAGTGAGAGCTGTGGGCTCCAGCTCTGTGCCATGGCTCTCTCAGCCTAGCACCTCTTCAGGTAATGCCACCTTGGGGGTCCTCCTCCACAGACCTGTCCCCCTCCAGGGAGGGTCTTGCCTCTGTGTGTGTATTAACCCCAAGGGTGAGATAGTGAACTTGAGGATGTGAGGCATGGTCTAGGTGTTGCGTCCATCCAGACCTCCCTATTCTCCTCGTTCTCCATCATGTGACCTCCAAAGTTTACCCTGGAGCTGCTTGAGTTGTAATCCCTCCCCCTGATCCCTATCAAGGCGGTTCTCTGAGGTATCCTTGGGCCCTGCCCTCCTAGCTTTTCTGCAGAGTGACCGTAGAGTCTGCTGGAAATATCTACTGCCCAGTGTTTAGGACCTCCCTGCGAGGGACCCTGTATTTGGGAGATGTGGAGCCCTGGAGGCCAGAGGTGAGGGCAGGGAGGGAGTCCAGTCCTGTGTCTGCAGTTGCAGATTGGGTGGAGGCTGAGGGAGATACAAACAGGGGACAGGAGGAGCTAGGAGTCCCCTCAGCCCACTGTGTCCCCCCAACCCTT
The DNA here is from genome assembly GCA_907164525.1 of Lophiomys imhausi. Lineage (NCBI taxonomy): Eukaryota > Metazoa > Chordata > Mammalia > Rodentia > Muridae > Lophiomys > Lophiomys imhausi. Next base: position 3,435,006 of record CAJQZJ010031764.1, read on the forward strand.
TGTACAGTTAGACACGGGACCGAGTGCACAGTATGACTTGTCTGGGACCAGGGCCGCCCTCCTTCTGGCTGTGATTCAAGACCGCCTAGGGGCACAGCATGATGTGACAGCACTGCGGGACCTTTGCCAGGCCTTGGGCTTCAAGGTCACCCTGAGGATAGACCCTTCAGCTCAGGTTGGGGGGAGTCCAAAACTGGTGGTGCCTGGAAGCAAGGGTACCCCTCCCCTAGGAGCCTGGAGTTCCCCTTCTTGTGTTTCCCTCACATCACAGGCAGGAAGTACATCTATATATCTAGCCTCTGATTTCCTGCTATATGCACGAGACAGTCACTTCCCTGCTTTGGGAAGCCTGATCTCCAAGGCAGAGGCTGTAGAAGTGCCCCTGGCCCCATGGACACAGCCAAGGGCTGGTTCAGACCTTGACCTTACCACTCAGGCTTTTTGGGAAGAGCTGGCTCAGTTCCGGGAAAAGTTGGACACCTACGAGGGCCCTGTGAGCTGTGCCCTGGTGGCCCTGATGGCCCATGGGGGACCACAGGGACACCTGCTGGGGGCTGATGGTCAAGAAGTGCAGCCAGAGGTCCTGGTGCAGGAGCTGAGCTGCTGCCAGGCACTACATGGCTGTCCCAAGATCTTCCTGCTCCAGGCCTGCCGTGGGGGTAAGAGGCCCTGCCTCCAGGCTGACCACCTACCCTGGCATTCCTCTGCCAGCCCTTGGCCTCCCACATTTCCCACCCACCTCCTCCAGGAAGCCTGCACACTGGCTTTTTCCTACTCCTCTCCAGCCTCCCCTGGAGTCAAGCCTACAAATTTGTACCTGAATGAATAGTGCCGGCCCTGTAAGCCTGCCCACTATTCATATGGAGTCTGGATTACCCAGAGATATCCTGAGGTTCCACTGAGTATAAGTGCTTGCCCCCTTCTTCTCCAGGGAACAGGGACCCTTGTGTGGGGCCAAGAACTCTCCCATGGTACTGGCGTTGGCTGAGAGCACCCTCAGTCATTCCTTCCCTGGCAGATGTTTTCCAGATCCATGCTGATGCCCCAGGTGGGTCTGTCTTCCTTCTAGAGCCTGCCCTTGGCACACTAGTGGTGGAAACCATTCACAGAATACTTCCAGAACTGTTGGCTTGGATTCTGCTGCTACATCTGCTCCTTCTTTGCCAAGATCCAGGGAGGGAATGTCTCCCTAGTCATTGAGGGATTTAAGAGGCTTCTGCTCCTAACTGAGCCTGGCAATTTGGAGTTAGCAAAGGGAACTTCTCTGAGCATGTACAGCCTGAATGCTGTAAGGCTTGTGATTTTCCCGCCTTGCACTCTTTCCACTGCCCAGTGCTGCCCTTGAACTGGAGATGAGAAGAACCTAGGGGTAGGTGGAATCCCAGGTTGCTGGCAATAGGAGTTGGCTCTTTTTGCAGGCAGCCCTACCTCCACTCCAGGGAGCTCTGGCCAAGCAGACATCCTTACTGTCTATGCAGCTGCTGAGGGTGAGAAGCCCATGGTTATGGTGGGCCTAATTTCCTGACCGAAGACTTGGAGTGACTTTAGTATCAGCAAGAGCAGATGCACCAACCCAGCTGTAGTTAAGCCACCTTCCTCCCATAGTTTAGTCTTTATAGTCATAGTGACAATGGCAAGCTCCTGTCAAATGCTCACTATGCCAAGCGCTTGTGTGAGTTCTTCCAGGACAGGTCAGGAATGTTTGTCTTAGGCCCCTGTCGAATGTTTGGTACCTAGCAAGTCCACAGTAAATGTTTGTTCTACATTGATTCTAACCAAACATTCACTCTACAAATATCAGTAACTTCTTCTTCCTGATGTAAGAAGCCCCTGACCCTGCTATGGTCAGAAACCAAATACCCAGAAACCCCAGTACCCTCCTCACTCCTTCCACCCACAACAGGCCCCTGAAGGTTGGGATGTAGAGCATAGAAACCCCAGGCTGACCCTCTAGCCCCATTCCCTGACCTAGGCTGTGTGGCCTATCGGGACGAAAAGGGCTCGGACTTTGTCCAGACGCTGGTGGATGTCATCAGAGGCAACCATGGAGAAGATCTCCTAGAGCTGCTGACTGAGATGTGGGGAGAAGGGGCAGGCACAGAGAAAGAAGGGTGGGATTGCTGGTCCTGTTCCCGTTACCTCCCACTTAGCCCAGGGAAAGGAGAAGGCGTTCTCTCTCTTTTTTTCTCTCTCTCTCTCCTCTTTCTTTTTTTTCTCTCTCTCCTCTCTCTTTCTCTCACCTTTATTACTAGGAGGGATCTCTTGTCCTCACAGTATGAGATGGTCAAACACACGACACACTGATCAGACAAACTCAGCAGCAGTAATTACTCACATACACCAAAAGTCAGGAGAGAAGAACACCAGAAGCCATGTGGGAGGGGGTGGGGCTTGGGGAAGGGAGAGATGTACCAAGGAGCAATAAGGCCCAGCAGGGTCTTCAGGAAGCTACCTTGTAGAGACAAAGGAGTGAGGTGCCCCTGGGGTCTTATCGAATAGGGTTGGTTCATTTGTATAGTTTTGCAGGCCAGCAGGTAGGTCCTCATCCCCTTTTGTTGAAGTCAGGGTGGGTCTGTCTGGTCTGGCTGATTATATGATTTACATATATATATGCATACATATATATGCATATATTAAAATTTTAGATTAGTATGAGGCTCAAAAATGATTAGGTAGTACTTGAAATTCTAGGCTTACAGAACAACAGACCCAAGAACTAGTCAGTTACTGTGGGGCATGCCTGTAGCTGGGAGGTAGTGGCAGGATCCCAGAGTTTGAGACCATCCTGGGATACACAGTGAGACTGTTTCAGAAAGCATCCACCTCCTCCCACAAAGACACCGCCAGCTGACAATGATTGCAGTGGGTGTGACAGACCGATCCCCACAAGGCCTAGTTGAGTTTCGCTCCTCAGGTCAACAGGCGGGTGTGTGAGCTAGACGTGCTGGGGCCAGGCAGTGATGAGTTTCGAAAGGCTTGCCTAGAGATCCGCAGCTCGCTCCGGCGCCGGCTGTGTTTATCCGACTGACGGCTCTATACTTCCCCTACACCCCCTCTTCAGCACCCTGTCATGAATGCAGCAGTTTGGGCGTGGAAGTTCAGATAGTGTGCAATAAATATCTGTTCACGATCGCTGTTCTCCGGGAAATGCATGCTCTTTCTGAAATAAAGGAGAATACGGGCCAAGTACTTGGCACTAGATAGGGGAACGTCTGTGCTCTCGGGGACCAGAGGTTGGATCCGGGTCTGTGCCTTGTGTCTGGGACTACTAAACAAGGCTGACCTGGATATGTGGGAGTGGCCTAAAGAAAAAGAAATCCTGGGAAGACTCAGCTCAGGGACCACAGCTCTCCCCTCTCCCTGTCCCTGATGCCCGCGTTCCTCAATCTCCGCGTGGCTTTTGGGTCATGGAGATGCAGGAGAGGCCAGTCAAGTAGGGTCCGGAAACTGAAAGAGACCATTGTAGACACACCGGGACATGATGGGACAAGCGCATGGGCTGTCCCTGATCCTGAGTTGAGGGCCAGCAAATGGAAGAGGAGATTCGAAAGGCGAGCCTCTGGAATTCGGAAGGGCTTCTACTGGCTTCTGCTCCCCACTAATTCAATGGGCAGGACATTTCCCCAGTTTAGGCATGCGCAGTAGGCGCTTAAGTCAGCCTTATGAAAAGAGCTAAGCAACAAACCAATGTAGGGCCGCGTGGCCTAATGGATAAGGCGTCTGATTCCGGATCAGAAGATTGGGGGTTCGAGTCCCTTCGTGGTCGCTGCATTTGTTCCCTTTTTAAACGCAATTTTAAAAATTTCCATTTTCAGGTTTACGTTTCTTTTTCTTTTTTTCTTTTCTTTTCTTCTTCTTTTTTTTTTAACATTCTTCACTTCTCAGTCCTCAGGACTCCGACTGGTAGCCCAGCCCGGGCGACAAGAAAAAAAGTCCAGCTTGCTTGTATTGAGCAGGTGAGGCTTGCTCAAACCAGACTACGAGCAGCACGAGTTAACACCGAGGAAAGGAAACTAGTAGATAGATGCCAACCTGGATTGCTTGCAGGTCGTGTGGGAGTTGTCCCAAGGGGAAGCCAAAGACACTTAAATTAGAAAACCCAGTAGGCTATCCAGTTGATACTTGCACAATAGGGTGAATGTCACTGAACTTTTGAAAAATAATTAAGGCAACAAGATTTGGTTTACATGTTCACAGCTAAAATCCGTGAAATAGTCTGATAGTTTAGATTTCTTACAATGTGAGTGTGTCCTTCTCCAGACACACTTGTAATCCCAACATTTAGGAGGTGAAGGCAGGGGAATTAAAAGCCACTCTGGGCTACATGAGATCCTGTAACAACAACAAAGGTGTCCCCTTACAGGTCCAGTGTAAATATAAAAATTTAAATAGCAAGAATATGTCCAGGATTGAGTTGACTTTTCACGCAGAAAAAAAAAAAAAAGTCTATCCAAGGGATTTGGTCTAAGAGATAATGTCTTTCTTTGGTCCGCGCAACTCCTAGGAAAACCAGAAGGCGAGGGTGGGGATCCAGCTCACGTGACACAGCGTTAAACTGAGTAACTTGCTCTTTTATATTACAGTAGTTCAATAAGGCTTGTAAGTAGGTTACATCAATTTCACACACATACACAGGAGATAAAGGCGTCAAAAGGACATGAGGTTAGTGTAACTAGGCTGGAACCCACAGCCTCAAGCCAAAAATCGATCCTAGGTTCTTCCGATTGGGCTAACCGTTCTGTAATTTTTTTTTTTCGTGCCGGGGAGGAGGTTGGGAGGAGGGGAAAGGTATCAGGTAAAATACACAGGCCGGCTGTATATGAAGAAAAAGGGTGAAGACATGTTCCTACCAAGGTACATTTGGTTGAAGAGACGATGGGAGAGGACTGGACAGAGACCCAGCACAGTGTACACTCTTTCCGGACAGGGAACCGGCACTCACATACACTATCGTGCCGGCTTCTGTATACCCTGCATCGCAAACACATTTTGCCTACGCCGTCCGGGTTCAGAGGCTCATTCAGCGTTTGAATCTTGGATACCTTGTACCGCAGACAGACGTATATCCACTCTGTAGACCAATGAGCCAAGATAAAACCAGTGATGCACATTTTTCATTTGCCTCTTTACAAGTGCGGCCCCTTTTAGATCTCAGGGGTGTTCCGGAGCCGGCGGGATCAGAGCCCGAGCCCTGAGTGAGAATGGACCTGAAAGGCTGGAATCCACGAAATGACACACGCCATTGATGGACGCAGCGACGACCGAAAGAAATACCGTGGTGAAAGATCCGTACAGCTGTCTTCTCGTCAGCCCCGGTGGCCTAATGGATAAGGCATTGGCCTCCTAAGCCAGGGATTGTGGGTTCGAGTCCCACCCGGGGTACTAAGCCAGTGTTTTAGGCCCCTTTGGATAGCTGGAAAATGAGTTGAACAATCCTTTCTTCAGAGAAATACTAGAGAGGCCTTTGTGTCGAGTAGGCTGTGTTTGACTTTAACGTTTTGTTTTCAAATTATCATTTCAAGGTAATGTTTTGTTTTCAAATAAATTTCAAATTACCATTTCGAGGTAATGTTTTGTTTTCAAATAAATATGTTTTCATTTATAAACGATTTACAAATGATTGTACATACTATCATATGATTTCATTTGCACTATTTTTTAATTTTATTTTTATTTGCTTATTTATTTTGGTTTTTTGAGAGAGGGTTTCTCTGTGTATCCCTGGCTGCCTTGAACTCGCTCTGTAGACCAGGCTGGCTCAAACTCACAGAGATCTGCCTGCCTCTGCCCCCTCCCCCAGTACTGGGATTAAAGGCATGCGGCACCACCGCCAAGACATTTGAGCTAAAACACAATAATTGTTCAGATTCTAGATGTAAAACTTTATAGTGATTCTTCTCCTTTTTTTTTTAAATTATGAATCTTGTTATGTAAACCAGACTGGGCTCGAACTCACAGTCCTCCTACATCTTCTTCCTGAACATTGGGATTACAGATATACAGCTCAACTCAGGTTAGGTTATATATATGTAAATATATGTTTATAGTCCATTTAAAAAAATAAACCCAATTATTTAGAGATTAACTTCCAAGGCAACTGATTAGTTTTTAAATTATAGATTGGAGCTTGGGGGTATAGCTCAGTAGCAGACACAAAAACACAGAATACTGTTTTCTTAGCTTTAGTACATGTTTGAAATAGATAATACTGTTCTTTTAAAATGAATATAGTGCATGGCTTCATCTTTGGGTAAAAATTTCCCAAAAGACAAGCCATGGTATAGTGTAAAATTGGAAACTTCTGATGCGTTATGTCCCAGGGAACCTTCCTAATTAATACTCTCTTTCACAGGAAGGCTTCCCAGCGGCTGCTGGTTCACCTTACAGTGTAATTCTGCAACATGTAGGATGAAATCATATTTTCTTCGTTTGTCTGTTTTAGCAAGACCAGGCCTGTGGGTACAAGATGATTGTATGGAGGTCTTTGGGGCTTTGACCCTGACTTTCTCGAGGTTCAACCTGCAACAAGAGATGCTTCTGTTGTTGTTGTTGGTTTTTGTTTTGTTTTTTCGTTTTAAAACAATTCATGGCTTTTATTACTTAAAAAAGCGTCAAAACGAGGGTGGTGGCGCTCACCTATAATCCCAACGCTAGGGAGGCAGAGGAAGGTCAGTCTTTTGAGGCCAACCTGGTCTACATCTCAAGTTCCAGGACAATCAGGACTACATAGAGAGACCCTGTACAACCAGAACTACGTAGAGAGACCCTGTTTTTTTTTTTTTTTTTTTTAAAGGGCGCGCGGGAATGTGTGTGTGTGTGTACTTCATATTTATTTCGCCTTCCGACTCTGTGCCTTCAACACTTTCACAATGATTTCTGCTCCCCAAGACAGAAAGCTGACACTTTTAGTACGGGGTGGAACCAACATAAGCTCTGTTCTCCGGCTCGTTCGTTTTAGACAGTCTTATAAGGACCCAGAGTTCCCACAGCAGGAGGATTTTGGTGCTTTCCCGAAGTTATCGGTACACAGGGAAGACAAGCCCGTTACCGAGGGTTCGGGACAGTCTGGTGAGGAGGCTGTATTGTAGGAAAGCCTACCAGGCAGGACCATTCCTAAGACACACTTCTTGAAGCAGTCTCTTGAAGTAACCGCCGAGGCTTGGAAGTTCCAAAGGAAGTCCTGAGAAGTGACGTCCCTCTCGAAGTGTCCATAAGACAGGGCCCTGAAATGTTCTTTGTATTGTACCTGGAAATTTTATGTAAATTTAATATATTTATAAGGCATTAGGTTAAATCTATAAAAAACAAATACAGAGAGGAGAATTGCGAAGTCTATAGGATTCTGGTTCTTTAGCCTTTTGGGAGATCCCACACGGTGTATGAATTTTTCAGCCAGCCACATAACGAATCTCTGGTCTTCGGACTGTTGCCGTGTGGGTCTCACAAACAAAACTACCCGCCCAACGTGGGGCTCGAACCCACGACCCTGAGATTAAGAGTCTCATGCTCTACCGACTGAGCTAGCCGGGCGGCTACGTGTGCTGGGTTCCCCACAGGCCTCTTGGAGTTCTGAGCAACTTCCGGGTTCTAGAACGGACAAGGCTTGTTCTGGACTACTAGAACCTAGTCTTACAGAGATAGTGGTGGGTTTCCTCATCCAGCTTTCCATCGCCTGCATGTTCAGGGTTTGTTTGTGTGGTCCCGTCCGTTCCCAGGAGCCACAGGGTCGGGGCAAGGGGGTGGTCTGTGAGGAGGAGGCCAGGGAGACCCCCGTTTAGGGTCTAGATCGGTTCCAGAACCGAATCGTGAGCGAGCCTGCGTTCTCAAACTCGCCTCGGGGACACCGGATCCCTTGCCAAACGCTGAGCGGAGGTGAGGTTTGGAGCGTTTTGTTTGCCGCCGGCTTCGGAAGAACCAACCCCGAGTTCCGGCTTCTGTATCCTCCGGGTCTCCGAGCTGCGCTGATTTTCTGGCGGGAGTCCAAGACCCAAGTGGGCTCGGCTAAGGGACGGGATCTAAGGGTTCGGCGGAGGACCCTGGCTCTCCCGGGATGATTGAGCTCGCGGGGGCTGATCAGAAGGCGGAAGTCCCTTGTCTCACTGTCTAAGTCCTAGACTTAGGTTGTACTTGCCATGGAATTTCTGAGCCGGAGTCCACCATGAAGACTGCGTTGGTGCTCACTCAAGCTCACTGACTTCCCTCTCCCGGAGGACGGTGGCCCCTCACCATTCATACCGAATGCTGGGAGCAGGGCTGGGGAGGCGATCTGACCTTCCTTGAGCCTGCCGGACGTTCTCTCCCGGCAGGTCCGTCCCCACGGTGCCGAACCTCCCTCGGCTTCCTGGAACTCACAGAGGAACGAACTTGTAGAATCCTCCGGGGCAGAACTAAAGGAATAGATTCTATCCGGATTGTGTCATTCGGACGGAGACATCCAGAGATCACCACCAAGTATACTCTCTGCCACGCACCAAAGCGGTGGCTCGTTGGTCTAGGGGTATGATTCTCGCTTTGGGTGCGAGAGGTCCCGGGTTCAAATCCCGGACGAGCCCTGTCGCAGTTTACTTTTTTTCCTTTTGTATTTTTTGGGTTTTTTTGCAGTGTGTCTGGTAAATAGCATACGCCCACTCTCCGGATCCGAGCAGAGAACATGAACAAGTCCCTCCCAGCCATCCTGGCTCAGAAAAATGCCTGGATGTCTTAATGCCAGGTCTCACAGGAACCAGAAATGGCCTTGGCTTTGAATCCTTTTCCTTTGTGTGACATAAGATCTCGAAATTCAAATACAAGCCATCCTTCTGGGAATGCTGCCTTCTGTGCTCTCCACAACCACAGCAGCAGGGGGCATGCACCTTGGGGCCACCATGATAATGCTGGGCGCTCAGTCGCCAGTTTTTTTTTCTTTCCCACACTAGAGTTTTATTAGCTTTTATTATTTGATTATTCAGGGATGGCAAGACTGTTGGAGGAGATGACCGCCACTGTTTTAAAAGTTGGTTTGTTGCTCATAGAGGAGGGAGCATCATATCCTGAGTGACCGTAACTGCATTTGCTTTGTTGACAAGAACCTACCTGCATTGTGATTTTCATGGAAGGAAGAGACCAGGAGAGTTAACAGGTGTGTGCTTAGCTAGTTCTAATGATTTCAGGAGACTCTAGGGCATATGAACTGTCCCCAGTCATCTGATATCTGACTCTGGACGACTGGTACAAGTGAACGCTAACTTTAGGTGTGAGCTCTGGAGAGAAGAGACAGTTGTGGGTGTGGGCTCTACAGGGTGGGTTTATGTCTGAGGCGGTATTTCTGGAGACTCTAGAAATTGGACAACCTAGAAGGGACTGTGTTAGTCAGGCCCAGGGGCAGAAGCATTAGAATGAAGAAAATAGTCCTATTTGAACCCTAGAGTTGTACAGGTCCCTAGAGTTCACTGCCTCTTCAGGACAGCTGAAGATAGGCCAGGAGCTCCATGTACCCGCTCAGAGCACCAGTGGGCCTTTAAACTATCCAACTTTTCTTCCTAATCCAGGGTCCTGAGCACTTTGGAGTCCTTTAAGGTTGCCTGGAAGGCACCACCTGAGCTAAGGTCTGACCGGATCAGGGAATAGCCAGACTTCTTGCCAGGTCCCTTCTTCTGAGGCCAGAAAATTTTGAAGATTCCTGCTTTAAGTGGAAGCCATTGTTTCCCCACTTGATGGCGAGTGAGTTCCACTCTTGAATAGGTGTGTCCCTCTTCAGGCCCTGACCTAGCCTCCTCCCTATGGCTGCTTCTGAGTTCTGGTATTACTGCCACCCAGGCTGACCCCAGAATGTGGCTGGGTTCCAGTAACGGGTCTGGGAGCCTGCAATGCATCAGTGTGAGTTTGGGAGTCCAAACCCCTGACTCAACCAACTCTTAATAAAGTGACAGGAAATCTTGCTGGGTGCTTCCCCAAGATGGTGGTCTGTTTTACTGGGGTGAGGGAAGAACAGGATCCACAGTAAGGGCCTTTCAACTTGATGATTGTCAACCCCAGAGTGAAACTCTTATGATAATGCTTCAGGTCACGCCACCATAGTTAAGATATTGTGGCGGGTAAATCATGCCATGCCACGCAACAGGTCTGGTATAAGGTTTATTAAGGTAGGAAGTTAAGGGCAGAGCCATGGAGAGAGGGAGAGAGAGAGGAAGAAAGAGAGAGGAGGTGAGAGGGAGAGCCCGAGAGAGATATAGGAGAGATGGGAAGAGAGCAAAAAAGAGCAAAAAGGCTTGGTGGGGAGCTTTTTATCTCTGCCAGGTGTCACACCTGTGTGAGGTGACGATGTCAGCAATTAAGGAAATGAGCCTGCCTTGTTATTGAATTAAAAAGAAAAGTGAGGAACCAGGCAGGAAAGTGGTGGGGCTGTGTTCTTTTTAGGCTGATTCCTGCTGAATTGGGGCATAGATATCTTTGGGGACCCTAAAAAGAAATGTTGGGTGCTGGTGAAGTCCTAGGGGAGCTGGCTGTTTCACTGCTGTCCAGGATCTGCGGCTAGGAAAGTGCAGACCTTGCTGAAACAGTGTGTGAGCTGAGCTGGAGCATTGTGGGTGACCGCTTTGGAGCTGCCCTGGATGCAGGTAATGCCTGGACTTAGCAGGATACTGGAACAGATACATATATTAGAGTGGAGAAGATCAAGTTAAGTGGGTTAGGGAGAAAACATTTTCTTAAACCCATGGTCTTGGTAGCTGTTTGTGTGTGTGTGGGGGGTCCCAGAACTGGGGAATAGGGAAGGGGAAATGGGGAGGAATCCCACTTTCTGAAGTAGCATTGGGGGGGGGAGTCTCAGAACTGGGGAAGGGGAAATGAGGAGGAATCCTAATTTCTGAAGCAGCAATAGGTGGGAAACTTAGGCTGTTGGTTGTTGGTTGGCAGTACTTACCTGGACTTCATTTGAGGTGGATTCGAGTGGATTTCCTGAGGCTTATAAGGAATCTATTAGAGTTTTCAACATGTTAGCAACACCATTGTTTGTAACATCTGTGGTGAAATCTAAATTGTAGAAAAGGACACATCTTTGTGTCATAGCAAAGCAGAGGCTTGGGAACAATCTTGGGTTACCACAGCAGGAGCAGTCTTTTAAGATGAGCTCAGAGAAGACAGGAACCTTTCATGGAGCAGAAGGGGCAAAAGCTCATTAATTCTTGATTTTTAGTATGACCACATACACATCATGAGAGAGAGAGGCTTTCCCTCTATCCAGGAGACTGGATGTATATAAATTTAGCATAAAGAGAAACATTTTGAATTCTATATTTAAAAGACAAACTAAAAGAAATTTAGAATCTTGAACTTGTGACTATAATAGTGGATCATATAGTGGACTGTTTTACCAGAGTCAGGCGAATAACTTATTGGAATTTCAACAGTAGCATAGCAAGGGGAAGGAATCTGAAACATCTCTATCTGCATTTACCAACCTTAAGGCACTTCTGTTTGCATCTACCAACATTAAGACACTTTCTTAGACCTTCCCTAAAATACTTTTTTTTCTAGGTCCTGGAAACTTAAGCTTTTGTATGCCCAGGCCTTACATAAACTTTATATCTTTTTGTATCTAATCATTTACCATGAGACACAGATGAGATTGCTGGGAGCCATCACTGTAGTGAAAAGTTACATTCTCTTTTAACAAGAAGCCTATAAGCAAGGCAAACCTGTTTGGCCTTTTTAATAAAAGAGACCTAGTAGCTAGTAATTTTAACTAGCTAATGAATCGACTAATGAACTAACATGGTGGTGGATTACCTTGGGGTAAGTAGCTAACTGTTTTCTGAGTCTGGTAACAAGGTGGACTGTGTCTGAACCTAACGGTAGCAGCAGTAGGGGAATGAAGCTTGAGGCCTGATTTTTACATGAAGAGGACAGAGAAGGCATCTGAGGCCTTGGTGGAGATTAATCTGCGTCCATTATCTTCTTTGGAGGAGACTAGAAATGCTGTCAGGAGCTGGCATGTTTATCATGAAAAGCTTTTTGTATTAAATTGAAGCTCTTCTAGTATCAAAATAAAACTTTCGAATCTGTAAACATAGGTTTTTTTTTTGTTTGTTTTTTTGTTTTTTTTTTTTTTGTTTTTCGAGACAGGGTTTCTCTGTATAACAGCTCTGGCTGTCCTGGACTTGCTTTGTAGACTAGGCTGGCCTCAAACTCACAGAGATCCGCCTGCCTCTGCCTCCCAAGTGCTGGGATTAAAGACATGCCCCACCACTGCCCAGTTTGTGAACATAGTTCTTAAAGAGACTGGAATATCACTATACAGCAGAGCAGTTTCCTGTATGATTTAGTTTATAAAAAGTCTATAGCTTATTAAAGTCTATAACTATTTTAGGTCTTAAGAATATTAGCAAAAAACAAGGCTAAGAAAATTTTAGGGCAGTAATTTTTAATCTTTTTGAGAGTGAAGACACAGATAGAGCATAGCCATAATTTTAAAAGACGTAGACTATAACCATAATTTTAAAAGACATAGACCATAATCATAATTTAAAAAACTAAAACCAGGTTCTATCAGCAGTGTAAACAATTCAATTCAATGTCTCTATGATATATCCAAATATCCCAACTCTTCTAAAGGACCTGGGTTCAAATCCCAGCACCCACAAGGCACCCACATGGCAGTTCACAGCAGTCTGTAATTGCTGGGCGTGGTGGTGCACCCCTTTAATCCCAGCATCAGGGAGGCAGAGTACTCTACAAAGTGAGTCCAGGTCAGTCAAGGATACACAGAGAAACCCTGTCTGGAAGAAATAATAAAAAAAAAGATATATTTATTTTGAGATAAGTGTGTGAAGAAATTCAGAAAGAAAGTTTTTTTTTTTTTTTTTTTTTTAAGAGTAGGGAAGCAGAGACTTAGATTTTTCAGAGTGTTGATTTGGAGCGTAGAACAAAGCAAATCGAGTTTACATTTTAAGGGTCTTTGGAGATCACCTGTCTGTGGCAGTCACCCCCAACCAATAACAATAAAATATTTCCTTGTTACTTTATAATTGTAATTTTGCTACTGTTATGAATTATAATGTAAATATCTAATATGCTCAAGTCAGGGATACAGGATTTTTAAAGGCAAACTCCACAAAAACCATAATTTACATCACAGTTAGCTGAGGGTCAAAGTAACCTTGCAACCTTCATTCCTGGCAGAGCACGGTAGTTATTTTACACATAATGACATATATATACACATATATATGTGTGTATATATGTATATGTATTTTCAAGATACTGCTCTCTGTATAACAGCTCTGGCTGTGCTGGACTCACTTTGTAGAACAGACTGGCCTCAAACTCACAAAACTCACAGAGATCCACCTGCCTCTGCCTCCCAAGTGCTGGGATTAAAGGTGTGCGACACCTCACCTGGCTCATACTTATATATTTTCTGGTTATTTTAGTTTACTTGAATTATTGGTTAAAATGTCTGGATCATGGTCAAGGCCAAGGAAATCTCAAATGTGTCACCAAAGCAGGTGTGACCATTGAGGGGAGGAGGGTAAGAGGCAGAGAATTATTTAGGTAAGTATATGATAAGAATCAGAACAAGGTGATGTTCACTTAGTCATTTATCAGGAAGTGGGCTTTCCTTAGACACTGGGAGTGGCTGAGGTTACAGCTTTCAGATGGGCTGCAATTAAAGCCAGTTATAGTTTTAAACGTAGTGTGGTGGCGCACACCTTTAATCCCAGCACTTGGGATTATCAGCAGTCACCAGTGTTAGGAGTCCCCAGGTCAGCTCACTGGCTTTGAGGTGACATAGTAGAGACTGCAGGGCCATGTCAATGAGGGATTGGGTCACCACACTGATCTAGGGACGTATAGACAAGACTCAACATTGAGCTGGAGCCTGTGGGACCAATGGTGGACCTTGATGAGCTGAGCCTACCAGGTAATGGGGGAGAGAGTCCCCCATATATGATCAAACAGATCCTTGGACTTATATTAAACTCATCAGATTATACTTCTTGACTTGGGGTACCCCCCCCTGCGAAAAGCCACTTCTCTGACTACACTTTGCTTGGCTACCGCATCGTACAACAGCAGCCTAGGAGCCCAGAGAAGTGCAGAGAGAGAGGTGACTCTAGAGTCAAGCTCCCACCTATGAACTACTCTGTCTGGGGCTCCAACTCAGATACAGAACTAGGGGTATTCCTGAAAACAGGCTGGGGTTATATGTTTTATGAAGCTGGGCATGGTGGCGCACGCCTGTAATCCCAGCACTCGGGAGGCAGAGGCAGGTGGATCTCTGCGAGTTCAAGGCCAGCCTGGTCTACAGTAAGTCCAGGACAGCCAGGGATAGACAGAGAAACCCTCTACCACACCCCCCCCCCCAAATATGTTGTATGAAATATCAATGTTCAGGCTATGTCTGAACATATACCTTGAATGATCCATTTTAGAAAGCAACAGCTTTGATTTGCATTACTCCATTTTGAACATAAACATTAAGAAGAATAACTCTATAGCTTGTCTATACAAGTAAACAATGGCCATTTGTCAGCACAAGCAGGCTGACTAACAATTTATTTCTGTCAATAGATAACAACGTTGCAGATGCATTAAATCATATCGCTTACTCCAGATGAAACCCTTCATTTTGGACTACAAAGGAGCAACCTAAGACCTAAGTGTAATAGACGTATTGACTAGTCACCCCCCACACCTGCCACTTATTAGGAGTTTTATCCAGGGAAATTGCCCCGACAATGGACCTCTGTTCCCAGACCAAGGCTCCAGTGCAGTTTCTGCTGCCTGCTCTACTCAGATGGTTTCAAAGTACCTTTCCAAATAGCCAGTCACCTGGACCTGCACCTAATGTCGCTGCCTGAACAACGCTGGACAGCAGTCCATTAGGATGCGCTTATCTGTTCTATGACAGACTCCTGCCACTGCATTGGCTCTCTATCTCTGACTTCAAGACAGCCTTTCTGAATTCTGAAGCCTCTTCTCACACACACACACACACACACACACACACACACACACACACACACACATACACACACACAGTGAGAAGTGTAATGTGTGATCTCAGAGTTATTACTAATTAGTAAGACTGGAATAAAAAGAACCCGTGATTGTCAATAACCAGCTATCTAGCCAAATCAGGACTCCTTGGCAAAGTGTGGGCAAGAAAACCGTTGTAGATTGTGAATTTATTGTGACTCAGTAAATTCGGATATTGTGGGAAGGCAAACCAAATGTGTCCCTCTGTTTCTGACATGAACACACTCAGGACACTGGCCTTGCCCAGCCAGCTAGTAGGCTGGTTTACTGGGAGAGAGGCAAACGGCACATCTAAGTCAAACTCAACCTCTAGGGAAGGCAGTCTGAGGGCTTGTACCAGTATAGACACCCAGGACTCAGCTGGATTCTGGGATGTGGTTTTGATCCTCCACTGTGGAAATGAAAGATAAAAGCTTGTACAAAATTATATCTCTAGACCAAGAGCCACTCCACAGCTTTTCTTCTGACCACCTCCACATTCAGTTCTTGAGTCTGGGTAATGTGTCCATGGCTCAGAGTCAGTGAGGAGGCTCCCATGGACAGAGGTCTCATCCTTGGAGTGGAGGAATTAGAAGTGTGGTTTTGTGTCTTCGCCGCTGTCTGTGCAAGACTGAGAGCTGTGCAACTCTGGGTCCAGGACTCCACTAGGCCTCCCTAAGTCAGTGTTCCAATGTCACTGGATTCATGTGCTCAAACTGAGGTCTGCGCCAGAGAGGATCCTTTCCTGCTGTCACTGGAGGGCAGAGACACCGGGAGGGCAGGAGTATTGGCCCAAAGAGCAGCAGGTAGCATTGCTGCAGCTGTCCATCTGCTCTGTCTGGTGCGAATTTGAAGTTCATGTATGGTTGGTTGTGTGGCTTGGGGTCAGACAACTTGCAATGCCTGGGAAATGTGAGGCCTTTCTGGACCAGGAGCCTGCTTCAATAACAGCGGTGGTTGGCAGGAGCCCAAGCTTCTCCAGTCCAGGAGACCTGGGTGCCCCCTCAGAGTTCTGGAGCAGATGCCCAGCTCTCTTCCCCAACGAATTACAGTCCATGCTGGGGAATGTTGAAGTTGAAGGCTATGGCAGGGTGTGATGGGTCACACCTATAATTGTAGCTGGGAGTGGCAGTGCACACCTATAATTCCAGTACTTGGGAAGCAAAGGTAGGGGAAAAAAAAATCCCAACAACCCAATTATGCTCCCTGTCCCCAGGCTTTTTGAACCACATGGCTGGGGTACTTTTGTTTTGTTCAGAAATTGTGGGTAGGTGAGGACAAAGTCCTCAGGTTTTAGCTTTTGAATCCTTATGTTGGCAGAGGAGACCGGTAACAGCAGTCCGGAATCCCCTCTAGAGTTCCAGCCCTCAGGCCAGCTGCCTCTACCTGGACCCCTTTGTCACTGAAACCTCAACTCTCTGCCATCCACCCCTGTCGTTCTTCCACTGTTTGCTAGTTTCCTTTTGGAAGGCTGTTACTGTAACTCCCTGTCTGCTGTCTTTGCTAGTCTTTCTTGTCTTACCAGCTCAATCTGCTCTACTAAAAGTTACCAAAACCATTTGCATTGGGCTTGATGTTGGAATAGCAAGGGAAGCACCATTGTCTCTCAGGAGGTGAGTTCCAAGTAGCCAAGAAGGGAGGAGCTTGATATGCAAATGAGGGTTTTGTTAGCACCCATCGAGGGTTTCCCTCCATAGCACCAATCTCAGCCACCTAGGCTTGTGTTTTGAACCAACCCATAGCCTTCTGTCATCAAGACTGTCAGGAACGCAGCTCATCTGACCCAGGAAGAGATGGTTCAGAGTTATAAAGGGCTACACAGAGAAACCCTGTCTGGAAAAGCAAAAACACAAATACAAACAAACAAAAAAAGAGTTCACCGAGGCTTGAGCTAGCAGCAAGTCTGGTACAAGCTATTTGAATCAGCTTTGGCTGAAGCTACCCCTTCACACCCAGGCAAACCAGCTATGACCAGCAGCTAGTTTTCTCAAAGCTTCCATGGAGTGTCCCTGATGGTTGAGCTGACTGAAGTGACAAGTCATTTGCCCAAGGCAGCCAGAGCAGTAGGGGGGAGTCTAACAGCTGCTAATTTGGGTGTCACATTGCCTCATCTCCAGGATCCTTGCTTACAGTAAGAACCTGAAGAACCATATTTACACTAATAATGATTTGAACTGTGGTGACTATACCTTTAATCCCAGCACTCAGAGGCAGGCAAATTTCTGAGTTCAAGGTTACCCTGGCCTACAGAGCCAGTTCCACGACAGCCAGGGCTACATAGAGAAACCCTGTCTCGAAAAACCAAGCCAACCAACCAACCAAAAATAACCCATCTCCAAAAACCCAAACACTAGCCGTGATTTTAATAGTGCTCTAAGTGAAGGGACCGCTCATTTGTCTACTTTGTACTTAGATCCCATAAACCACACCCATCGCAGGGAGACACGCCTTGTCCCCCTTATCTTCACTAACCTGTACCTTCTTGGACTTCACTGACTTAAAGCAGCTCTCGAGTTTCTTGTCCCTGGAGAAGACGTGACCATTTGAGAGAGAAGTTCCTTTTAGAGAAAATGCCCCTGTGTGCCTGTCCGTAGTCAACCTCGAGATTTCTGGCCTCGGTGCATCCATCAAACACTGATCTCTCTCAGCAGCCACCGGCAGGCGCCTCGGTACATCCATGCCGGTGTGTAGTCCCCTGGCTTACGTGTCTGAATTCCTTGCCAGAAAGTCCAGCACTCTCATTGATTTTTTTTTTTTTTTTTTTTAATAATTCTCTCTCGCCGGGCGGTGGTGGCGCACGCCTTTAATCCCAGCACTTGGGAGGCAGAGGCAGGCGGATCTTTGTGAGTTCGAGGCCAGCCTGGTCTACAAAGCGAGTCCAGGACAGCCAGAGATATTCAGAGAAACCCTGTCTCGAAAAACCAAAAAAAAAAAAATTCACTCTCTTGCTTTACACCTGAAAATTTTTCCATTGCGATTTTACCAGAGAACAAGAAAGGGACAACAGTGGCTCTGTGATTCTTGGCAGCTGGCTCACCAGGCAGCCCGGCTAGCTCAGTCGGTAGAGCATGAGACTCTTAATCTCAGGGTCGTGGGTTCGAGCCCCACGTTGGGCGCGATTGTTTTGCCATCTATCTGGCAACATAAGATGAGGAAAGGAGCTAATTTGATATGACCTATTACAATCCCAACCTCTTGAGAGTTCTAAATCATGGCAGTAAAAACATTGGGAAACTGGACCCCCTCCAGGGCTCGTCCGGGATTTGAACCCGGGACCTCTCGCACCCGAAGCGAGAATCATACCCCTAGACCAACGAGCCACACAGCTGGGAATTCCCAATACTTCCTTATATGCCTGTACACATTCCCAAATGAGCAGAGCTCTTGCTGCCTGTCCGGGCTGTTGGGTGGGGATAAAAGTTTAACAATCTTCCGTGGAGTACAGGCTGAAGGAGTCTGTACCTCGGAGAAAAGCTACACTCTGGGGAAGTCCTTGCCCGGCGGTTGAGACTGCTGTGGAGACTGTGGTTTGTGGTTAGAGAGCAGGGAGGAGGCAAGGAACTGCCATTAAGTAAGTCTCTCCCCAAACTCTTTCAAAACACATGGCCAAACAATCCCCCTGACACCTAAGACTGGGGTCTCTGCCGCAGCTCAGTCAGTTGGCTAATAAAAATTCGCGCCTCACTCCCCTGGAGTCTGGTTCCATTGGTCCCAGCCAATGGAAATTTTGTCTGCGTCTGGAAGGTTCAGCCCCGGGGTACGGGTCTCTGTATGGGCAGGACTCTGGGAATCCTAGAAAGTCTCTTCGGAGCTAATTATCTGACGCCTCCGAACAAAGAAAGCAGATACCCAACTGGCTGGCATATGGTGGCGGCCCAGCCAGCTCAGTGGGTGGAGCCTGGGACCTGTCTCACAAGTGTGGCATTGCCACTTCTTGCCCCTCTCTGGATTCCAACTCCAGTCTAAGAAGTTGTCAGGACTCAGTGAGAGAGACCTATACGAGAGCTGTGTCCCCATACGAGGAAAGAAATACCGAGAACTCGAGTTTCTCCATCATTTGACTCTTTTGCACAAGAATCATAGATTGGGCCAATGAGCCAACACACGTCCTCATTTCTTGACTCACTTTTGGTCGTCCTTGTGTCTGGCTCCATCCTAGCAGGGATAGTTGGACCCCATTCCCCATGTGATCTTATTCAGAAGACATTGATTCGGGTCTCACCAAACAGAATTGGGTGGCGGGATCCCACAATTTAATAGCGTGGGAGTCCCAATTCTGTTCTAAGCTGCAGCCAGGTGGGAGGTTGATAGAAGGCTCCTTCCAGAGGTACCTAGTGCCGCGCAGGGAGCAGGCCCCCAGGAGCCCAGGCTCTGGACTTCTGAACTGCCTTGTGAGGATGTCACAAGACCTCTGCCTGTGTGGTCAGCTTGGTACTAATAGAACCCGAGTTCAGAGTTCCCAGACCAGCAATGGTGGCTGGGGGACGGGAGGAGAGAACCGGTAACAGAGGCAACCAAGCTAAAACACTTTGTTACGGTAGCCCTGGGAAATCAGTACATTGTTTCTTTGAGACAGGGTCTGTCTACAACCGGACTAACTCCAGCCTCGGCCTCCATAGTGCTGGGGTTTTTGGAAACTCTTCCCAGCCCTCAAGGAACATCCTTTGTCTAACCTCCAATTCGAAGCTCGGTTATTTCCACCTAATCCACTTAGGAACAGTCCAGGACTGTGCGCCTGGAGCCGGGTGACTTCTTTGGGGCCAGCCTAGGCAATATGACAAGAACCTGTCCCAAAGATGAAGGAAATAGAGCTATAGCCCATAGCTATCAGTTTCTAAGATTCTATCTTTTTCTTGCCACGTGACAAAACAAAACTAAATGAAACAAAACGAAACGAAACAAAACAAAACAAAACCCCTTGTATTTTCGAGGGTCTCATGTACTTCAGGTTGGCCTCAAACTCACTTGTGTAGGCAAAGACGACCTTGAACTCCTAATCCACTTTACTTCGTAGCTCGGTACTGGGATTGTAGGCTTTAAATCTATGTAGCCAAGTTATAAGACTTTGGTTTGTCAGTTAGGTATTTAGTTTTGATTGGCATTTATCATTTTGAAAAATGGATGATTTTGCACCTTTCCTTTGTGATTTCTAATGTCAGTACCCTGCCTAGAACGTCTTCTACTTTAATGACGACAGGTAAGCCCATCTGTACCCCTGCTAGTTAGGCATCTAGAGAATGGAAAATTGACCATCACCTCCTTGGTTTATGTCGTTGAATTATAGCACTCACTCTGGAAATTCCATAGTGGCTTTGAATCCTTACAGTTCCTGTGCATTATGGTACCAGACAATCTAGGAATTGGAAAAATAATCGACAGCCGCTTCATCTCATTTGGGGGGGGGGGGGAAAGCAGCTACGTGCTGGCTCGTTGGTCTAGGGGTATGATTCTCGCTTTGGGTGCGAGAGGTCCCGGGTTCAAATCCCGGACGAGCCCAGCGTGGGTCTCTCATTTTGTAAAAGTTCCACTGACCTTTTCTTCCTGCAATAGCAGAAAGCGGAGGAGCAGATTGAAAGCAGAGAGAAGAGAAACGCAACTTCCCCTTTCTCATGAGAGAGGACACAGCGAGGGAGAGGGAGAACCTTTTTTCTTTCTTCTCTCCTCCTTCCTTCCTTCCTTCCTTCCTTCCTTCCTTCCTTCCTTCCTTCCTTCCTTCTTTCTTTTCTTTTTTTTTTTTGAGATAGAGTTCTTCTATGTAACCCTGTCTGTCCTGGACCAGGAAAACCTTGAAGATTAAAGACGTAAGCCACTACACCAGGCTGGGGACTCTTGATTTTGGCGCGAATGGGCAGATGGAATACAAAATGGAAGAAGTGGGCTAGGTACAGCAGGCATTCAGCTGGCATTTACTGCGCTCGGGCGCTGCTGCTTGCTTGGCTCAGGAGAGGCGGTCGATCAAGTACTCTCCACGCAACCGTCCCCTGACTCTTATGGGCTCCGTCTGATCGATGAGAGAGATTCTGGCGTCTAGATAGCGAGCTGCCGCGCGAGTGTCTGATCCCAGACCTGCTCTCGGTAGCCAAGGCAAAGACCGAGGGGACTCCGGGTTGTGGGACCTGGGATTGCTCCTCATTTTGTAGGTCGTGGAGGGGGACTGGAAAAGTGGATTATCTCAGCGTCCGCGGTCCCCGATTTGCCTTTCCAGGCGTATCTGAAACCTAACTCTCCTCCCTGCTGAGGTCTGCAGGACCCACCCCTGCGTCAACCACCACCATAAAGTGAAACTGTCAGGCCAATTCATGTGGCTCGTTGGTCTAGGGGTATGATTCTCGCTTAGGGTGCGAGAGGTCCCGGGTTCAAATCCCGGACGAGCCCATCACTTTTGCAAACAAAGTTTTTGAAATTTTCATTTCCCTCTTTCCTATACACTGGTCAAGGGACGTAGACTTAACCCTGAGACCCCGGCTCCTGATATTGAAGCCCTACTTTTGTAGAAAGCAGTTATTTAAAAGACCTCAAACTCTTTTTTTTTTTTTTTGCAGCTGGCCGCCCTGGCTTGTTGGAGGGGCGTTTCCTGAACTCCTTGAGTCCAGTCTTTCAGTCTCTGCTCTTGGCTCAGGTCAGAGTTTATGGAGAGGCAGATGCTTGGATGGGCAATTTAAACTTCATCTGCAAAAGGGGTTTATGCCCAGAAGTGTTTGTAGGAGTTTCCTAGCTAGCACAGTCGGTAGAGCAAAAGACCTTTTTGTTTTGCTTGTTTGTTTTTTGAGAGACCCAGTAATCCTGGAGCTCCCCTATGTAGATCAGTCTGCCATGGAACTCACAGAGACCTTCCTGCCTCTGCCTGCCAAGCAGCGAGCATGAGACTGCTAATCTTAGGATTTTTAGCCCCACATTGGGCCATGTGATGTTTTAGTTTGGACAACAGAATCCTGAAATATTGGGCTAGTTGCTACTCAACTGTCTTGTTATAGAAACTCCAGCTCTGAGTATAGCCACTTGCCACGTGATTCTCTAGCCCCTCCCCTCCACTGTTGAAATCCTATCGTGGATCCACTTAGTGGGGGACACCAGTGGAGTTGGCCCTTGGACTAGAGATATGATTCTTTTGTTTGTTTGTTTTTTTTTTTTTCAAGACAGGGTTTCTCTGTGCAGCCCTGGTTGTCCCGGAATTCCCTTTGTAGACCAGACTAGCTTTGAACTCACAGATATCCTCCTGCCTCTGCCTCCCAAGTGCTGGGATTAAAGGCGTGGGCCACTGTAGCCAGGTTTGAGATATGATTCTTAGAGCGAGAGAGTGCTAGGATTCAAATCCTGGATGAACTGACCTTATTTAAAAACAACCAACCAACCCATCCCGAGGCCGGACAGATGGTTCCGCAGCTAAAAGCGCCTGCTGCCGCGCCTGTTCACCTGAGAGGATCCCCAGGACCTGCATGACGGAAGGAGAGAGCCTACTCTAACACAAGTTGTCCTCTGACCTCCACCCACACAAATAAATGTAATAAAAAAATTAAAAAATCAAATCAATTGATTAGCCGGGCGTAGAGGTGCATGCTTTTCATACAAACACAGAGGAAGTAGAGGCCTGTAAATGTTTACAAGTTTAAGGCCAGCCTGGTTTACATAGTGAGTTCAAGGCCAGCCAGAGCTATGTAGTGAGGGCTTATCTAAATATTAATTAATTAGCTAATTAATTAAACAACCATATCATGTCTTTTTCTTTTCTTGATGAAATTCAGAGATCTTAGTTCACCCCTGAGACCTCAGCTCCGGTCACTAAGGCCATTTTCCCACCTAGGATTTAAGATTGAACCTAAGGTGTTCTATCGTCAAGTTATGTCCCTGGCTTTAGAAAGATACTGTTTTTAAAGGTCACAGGCTCTCTGAGGTTCTCTACGGTTTCGCATTACAGTTGAGTCCAAGCCCTGCACTTTTCAAACTACTTGCGTCGGTTCAGTGTTGGTTTGAGGCACTGAGAGATGCTCCCCATGTACCTAAGAGCCCAGATCTTCTTAAAAGGTTAAGCATTAAAATGTTAACTCTGGTCGGGCGTGGTCACGCAACCCTTTAATTCCAGCACTAGGGGGCAGAGGCAGGCAGATGTCTGTGAGATCAAGGCTGGTCTGGTCTACAAACTGAGTCCAGGACAGCCAGGGATACACAGAGAAACCTTGTCTCTGGGGGAAAAAAAGAGGTTAATTCTGTACTCCCCCACAGCCCCCCACCCCAACAGCCCCTGGCTTCATATTTGTAGGTGGTAGCAGAAGGTGTCCTCTTGCTGGTACCCTGCCCTACATCTATCTCTTCACCTACAATATCATTTTTTTCTATTTTCTTTTCTCTTCCTTCCTTCCTTCTTTCTTTCTTTTTGTTGTTGTTGATTTGGTTTTTTGAGACAGGGATTCTCTTGTAGCCCTTTTTTTTCTGCGGAGCCCTGGCTGTCCTGATCCAGGACAGTGCTGTGATTAAAGGCATATGTCACCACTGCCCAGGGGTGTCCTCCCTGGGCTTCTCTGATGCCCTTGTCTAATTTTTAGTCCTGAAGTCAGCACCTGGAGTCAGACTGGGGTCTCTTCCACTCTAGTCTGTGGACATGCTATTGGCAGGCTTGGTCTTTGTTTTTGTTTGGGACAGAAATTTTAAGAATGTGCCATGAAGCCGGGTGGTGGTGGCACACGCCTTTAATCCCAGCACTCGGGAGGCAGAGGCAGGCGGACCTCTGTGAGTTCGAGGTCGGCCTGGTCTACTCTACAAAGCAAGTTCCGGACAGCCAGGGCTGTTACACTGAGAAACCCTGTCTCAAAAACCAAAAAAAAAAAAAAAAAAAAAATGTGCCATGAACCATGAATTGTAAGTGATGTGAATTTGTATATTTGAATACCAACTTGGAGGCAGGGCAAAACAAAACTGAAGCAGATTTAGTTATAACAACACTGACTTGTTATGCCTTTTCATTCCTGGCAGAAGTAAATAGCCAAGTTTTGGTGGGGAAACACACTTCCATGGTATATTTTTACAGAATCCCCTGTAGAAAGAAATATTGGTGTGGGTTTGCACCTGAGAGCCAGCTCAGCAGTTAAGAGTATTCACTGCCCTTGCAAAGGACTCAGCTTCAGTTCTCACTGCCCACATGATGCCTCACAATTGCCAGTAACTCCAGTTCTGGAGGATTTGATTCTCTTTTCTCATCTGCATATGATGCACATAAACTGAATGGCACGCATGCACATAATTAAAAATAAAATTAAAGAAGGGGCTAGAGAGATGGCTCAGCAACTAAGAGTACTGTTTGCTCTTCCAGAGGAGCTAGGCTCAGTTCCCAGCACCCACGTGACTGTTCACACCTGTCTTAACTCCAGTTCTAGGGGATCCAGTACCTATTCTGGCCTCTGTGGGCACTGCACACACATGCAAAATACCCTTATACTAAAAATGAAATAAATCGTTCAGAAAGAGAGAGAGAAAGAGAGAGAGAGAGGGTAAAGATTCCTGCTTGAACACCTGAACTTGATTCCTAGCACCCACATGGTTGAAGAAGAGAACTGACTCCTACAAGTTGCCCTTTGACCTTTGCATGTGTGTGCCCATGTGTTCATGCACACACACACATACATACACACCCAAACATACACACAAACACACACATACACACACATATACATAAAGAAATAAATGCAAAATGTTTTTAAAAAAGAAACTTAGCTGGGGGCTGGAGAGATG
The DNA here is from genome assembly GCA_907164525.1 of Lophiomys imhausi. NCBI lineage: Eukaryota > Metazoa > Chordata > Mammalia > Rodentia > Muridae > Lophiomys > Lophiomys imhausi. Next base: position 3,459,726 of record CAJQZJ010031764.1, read on the forward strand.
GCTCAGAGGTTAAGAGCACTGATTGCTCTTCCAGAGGTCCTGAGTTCAATTCCCAGCAACCACATGGTAGCTCACAACCATCTATAATGAAATTCGGTGTCCTCTTCTGCCAGCAGGCATACCTGCAGACAGAACACTGTTTACACAAAGTAAACAAATAAATAAATCTTTAAAAGAGTGAGGTGTAAGATCATTAAAAAAAAGAAACCTAGCAACTTACCTTTAAAAAAATCAAGAAAACAAGTCATTTGAGCAACAGTTATGTTTACTGTATTGTAACCGAACTTTTAAATTATTATTTATTTAACTCTTATTTATTTATTACTAAATTCACTTATCAACAACTGCCAGCAATTTCTTAACTATTAATCCTATAAATTCCTACAACCCCTTTAACCTATCCACTAAACCTATTGATAATCATAACAACTACTTTCATAACCTTTTAGAATGATACAGTCTCTGGGGCAGGTCCTCAGTCGTCAGGAAACCAGTCTCGGGGATAGACTCTAACGCACTTAGCAGTCCTTTTTCTGGAATAGCTCAGACGCAGGTTCGTCAGGGTAAATTGGCTATCGAAGTCTCACTTTAAATAAGGCTTGAGGCTTTCTTCTCTCTGGGAGACCTCAGCGTCTGTAGGCCACCTTACTTCCTTCGTATCAGCAACTCTGCCGTTCTGCCTCAGTCTTTAAAGCTGGCCACAGTTCCGTTCAGGCCACTGTTCGGACAGGTCAAACCCCTCTAGGCAAAAGCTGAGCCACAGGGTTTAGTCCTTGGCCTTTTGCTGTCTTGCCGAGGCTTTCTCTGCTCACCAGCTTCCTTCTGCCTCAGGGAGATCTGGCCATTGGTCTACCAGAACTTTCTCCAGCAGGACTCTCGGAGCTCTCTCATATCGGGGGCCCTTAGCACGCAGCTCGCTGGGCTCATCCACTTGTCCTTAAATAGGATCACTCCTTGTTCCACCTGCTTCAGCTTAATTTGGGCTCTGCCCACTTAGCAGTTGAAAGCAATGCCAGGTCATAAAGTCTTTCCTTGTTTCACCTGGCTTCAACCTTGTTTTTCAGTCCAAAGAGACTCCCCTCATTTCACCTGACTTCATCCATAAGCTGATAAGCTAATTGCTCACAGCAGTTGATCTTCATGCCCCGAATTAAGAGACTGTATCAGAAACTTAGGTATTCACTAAATCTAACTTATATTAACCTATCAGCCCCTACACTGTATCTAAAAAAGAACAATAATGAAAAGAAAATATCCTTGGGGGGAAAAGGTCTTTCTATGTATTAGAGATAGAAGAAGAAGAAGAAGAAGAAGAAGAAGAAGAAGAAGAAGAAGAAGAGAACCAAGTACTTCTACATATAAAAGCACACAGTGATTGGAACTTTAAAACTAGACAAAGTTGAGGTGTATGGAGACTCATCCAGTTGAATCCCTGTATGTGATGGTGACAACCAAGTCCTTCCCATGCTGATTCTCTTCTGCCTCTTTGTTCCACAATGAAGGATGCTTGCAATCACAGACACGGGGCAGCTCAGTCCAGCCCTAGGGATGGAAATAGGACTCAGAGATAGGGATACAAGACCCCCATCAATGCGGGGTTCTAGAGACTGCAACCTTAGCTTCTGGTACCCTGAGTGCAGTACTGCTGTGTGCTCAGGTCCCCTTCCTGAGGCTTGGGTAAAATTAGACTCCTGGGGCTCTGAAAAGGACCGAGGAGAAGTCCAGACAGCGAGCCGTGTGTACAGGATCCTGGGGGTGCCTCTGTTGGCTCCGATCAGCACTCCTGGCTTTGTTGGAACCTTAGCTAGGATGCCAAGCTAAACCCTGCTGACCCGCATGTTGACCCCTAGCTGGAGCCAATTGACTGACCTGTTTCCCCCTGTGGTCATCCTATGCCAGGTCCAGATTCTGCACCACCTGGGCTAAGGAAGACCTGAGAGGCTAACGCTCTGAACGACAAAGTCAGGGCTCCAGACTCGTGAGACATCGCTTACGTTTAGAGTAGGTTCAGTTTTAGGAAAACATAGATGTGTGTCTGGGCAAACAGCTGGACAATAAGCAACTACTGGATGCCTGACTTCTTACCAGACGCGCAAAAACCTGGTGCAGGTACAGAGCCAGCTTGGACCTTGCTCCTCTAGCGCCAGCCGTGGCTGTGTCTGTCTGTCTGCGTTACATTTCTTGGGTATGTGAATAGAGCAACTGTTGTCCAAGGTCTGGCTCGGGCTCTCGGGACGTTTACTTTGAGGGGTTAGAGGGCCGGGACCAGAGAGAGGGTTCCACCGCCCGCAGATGAAGGTGTGAGGTGCGGCTGGGAATAAGGGAAGGAGAACCGAGAGGACGTTTCAGCCACATTCCTCTCTCTAACGTGCAATCAATGGTTTTGTTTCTAGGGAGAGCCCGCAGAAACTAGCCACAGTCTCAGAGTCTACACTTTACTCTCCAGCTGCTCCTTTTGACTCTCGTGTCTGAGAGAAGGTGTGTGGCTCAGGGTCCCGGGCGTGGGTCTCTGCCGTGTGGACACGAAACACCTTGTTCTAGAAGCTGCCCCTAATCTCTGAAATGACTTTATTTACTTAGCCAGTTCAATAGCTTCAGGTCATGATTAGTAAAATCCCTAGACTTTAGGGGAGTTTCCCAGCTAGCTCAGTCGGTAGAGCATGAGACTCTTAGTCTCAGGGTCGTGGGTTCGAGCCCCACGTTGAGCATCTATGCATTTTTGGACTTTGTGAGTCTTACGATAACGGAGTTCCCACACGGATGTCACTTGAATGGAAGGCACGACTCCTTTCCAAGTGATTTCAGAAGGGAAATTCCTCAATATCATTGCTAGCCCTTCATTTTAGGATTGGGAGATCTCTACCATCTACAGGTAGGTTGACTCTTGACCCTCCCAGATATCTGGCCTACTAGGTCTGCGGTAATCAATGCATGATTTTTTTTTTTGTCTCCCCCAACCCCAGTTGTGGTTCAGAGCCTGCATTTTTGGGTCTTTCCCTTCTCCATCCTACAAGCATGCTATTAGCACACCTGATCTTTGTTTTTGTTTGGGATAGAGGGTTTGACACCTGTCATAAGCCAAATATCCTAAGTGATGTACAGTAGTGTATCTGAGAACCAATTTGGGAGAAAAATGGAAGCAGATTTAGAGTCACTCGTGACTTCTGTTTCCTGCGGAAGCACACAATTCTTATGCTGTATTTCAAAGAATTCTCTATTTAAAGAAACGCACAAAGAAAAGGGCGATTTATCTTTAACAACAACGACAGCGAAACAAATTCTAGGTGATGTGTTGTGTAGCGCAGTGGTAGAGCATTTGCTTAATGGATTCTGAGTGGATCAGCTAGGTGTTGGGTAAGCGTGCCTGTGTGTGAATACAGTTCTCCATTCTGCCTCTTTCTTCTATAGGGTAAGGACTCTGGCAGATTCTACCCAGGTATCCCCATCTCAGGGGCAATGGAGTTAGGGACCCAGGGTGTGGCTCAGGTGTCGAGGACATTTGGGCTGTGTTGGATCAGTATTCCCGGGTTTTTTGGAGCCACGGCTGGGGCGCCAAAGTGAACTCTGATGATCAAGTTGGAGCTCAACAGACGAGCCTGCTTCCCCCAGGCCCACCCTAGGAACTTCGGAAATAGCTTTAATACCTCAATTTCCAGTACTTTCAGATCAACCTTGGTAATCACACTGCTCAAAACCCCTGCTGTGAGATGCCCGGCTAGCTCAGTCGGTAGAGCATGAGACTCTTAATCTCAGGGTCGTGGGTTCGAGCCCCACGTTGGGCGGTAGTCTCCTTGTTTTGGTTGAGATGCTGAACAACTGATCTGAGCTCTGCACTCTACTGCTGGCTCGGTTCTGCTGATCCATAGCGAATTCCGTGGTGCGGGATGGGCTGCGCGCCTGGCCCATCACCACTCCGGGCAGTGAGCGGAAGTGTAGACAGTAGAATGCATAGGGTTGGGGTACTTAGGAGTTGGTCTTTCCTTTTGGGAGCTTCACGGGAGCGGGAAAATTCTAGTCTCTTTGCAGCCTGATCTGGTGTGTCCTAGCCTAAGGACTCTAGGATCGCGACGAAGATGAGCCCTAGGAAAACATTTTTTTTTTTTAAAGGCCATATCCTCTCTACAACTGTCCGCTGCTGCTTTAGAGTTGAATTACAGCGCTGCCAACCTACCTTTAATCAGTGTAAATTTGGCGACACTGAGAGGAAGGCCTCCTTCACACGTAACAACAGAATGTTCAGTCAGAGGCCATTAAAATTCCAGCCTGGGATCAACCCGCAGCGTTGGCGCTGGGTTTCTTGGAGAGGGAGCCTGGGCCCAGGCTAACATTGATGTTTGTAGCTGGTGACAGAGACTTTCTTTTTGGTGGCACTTCCTTGTCCTTATCTACTGTAGCCTTCCTGTGCTCCTGAGTCCCACCTAGCACCTGTCAAGTCTGGACTCCGTTCATCCTATCCCTGTGGACACGCTACTAGAGTGTGGCCTTTACTTTTGTTGGTTGGGATGCAGGGTTTGAAAATTTACCTGAGTGATGTGAATTTACTTATTTGAGTTCCAATGGGGGATGGGAGCTGGGGATGGGATGGACAGGTTCAATTAGAGTGACTCAGGCTTGTTAGGTCCTTCCGGCCCCGGCAGAAGCATACAAGTAATTTTGGGTGGTTTTAGTTCACAGAAGTCCTTATACAAAGGCATATACAAAGAGAAAGAACAGTTCATTTAAAAATCTAGCAAGGAAACACGATACAATACGGTCACACGCTACAAGCAACAGGCATCAGAGAGAAAATTACAAAGATTTCAGATGATGAAATCATCATATGTAGATCGTAACACAACCACGCTCACATATTTAAAAAATAGGAATAATGGGAATCTTCGAGGTAGAAAAGTTCTTTTGTCTTAAAAATAAATAAATAAATGTTTCTACACTTGAAAACACACAATTGAAACTTAAAAAGTACTCCAGGCTAGGCACCGCCACAGTGACAGAACATTTGCCTAGTTAAGGCCTTTCGCATTAACCTCTCTCTAGATATTCCAGGATGGTCTCCTGTCCCAGCGTCGTTGGATTAGGCCTTTGGGATTAGTGCAATCCGGGCACTGGGGACACCAGGGCTGGGTAGAGTCTGTGATTCTAGCCATACTGGAGCGTCACCTGTGACATCAAAGTAGGCACTGCTAGCCCACATTCCGAGTCCCAGCTGGAATACAGTGTCGCGTCCCTCTCGACCGGCAAGAACGACGCGACTCACAAAGCTC
>CAJQZJ010031764.1:3469986-3526119 GCA_907164525.1 Lophiomys imhausi
GGAGACCAGCGCCATTTTTAAGGCGCGGCACGTCGCAGCTCTCTACAATACAGTTTACTGATCTAGTACCAGCCGGCTCCCAGACTATGTCGTTTTTGGATTAAGCCTAGTCCTGAGACGGTAGTCCCCTAACTCCAGACTCCAGGGGTTCAGCTCTACCTGAGAGCCACACCTCTCCCATTAGATTTAGTTTTGGGGAAACTGGGCTAGGGAAAGCGGAGAAGCACCTCCTGAGTGCCAGTCTCTTAACTGGTACAGCAGCGACTTGAACCTGACACATTAGCGGTCCTAAGTTCGGATGTGCTCCACCACAGCCAGACGAGGTTTTTTTTTTTTTTGTTCCCCATATCTGGCTGTGTAGATATTTTCGTGAGGTGTGAGCCAAACGCGATTCACAGGCAGGCTGGCTGGGGGAAGCTGGTTTTGCATGGTTAGAAGGCGGAGACCAGAGGAGGCGCCACCCAGAGACGAAGGTATGAGGTCCCAGGGTGTGGGGGCCGAGGGAGAGAAGGGAGCTAGCCAGTCAGCCCGTAAGCCTCCTAGGCAATAGTTTTATCCTGGGGAGGGCGGTGTATTGGCCTCCCGAGAATTAATTAGGCTGCACTTCCTAGCTCTGGGGTTCACCTCCCGGCGCAAAGGCTTCCCAGGTCGGCCTGAGAGAGGGAGCAACTGGGGTGTCGGAGCTGAGCATCTGTTCTGTTGGGGAACTCCAATGTGGCTTCAGTTTCCAATATAGACTTACTAACTCATAATTTCTAAAGCCCTCAGGCTACCCTTAGTAATTTGTATATTTAACAAGAGCTTCAGAAGGTACCCAGGTGCCCGGCTAGCTCAGTCGGTAGAGCATGAGACTCTTAATCTTAGGGTCGTGGGTTCGAGCCCCACGGCGAGCTGGTAATTTTGGTTGGCATTTGACCACCGCAATGTCTCATCTAAAATATCTTAGTTCAGTTCCTATCTCAGCTACAGGACAGGAAACAACTCTTAGGCAAGAGTTGGAAGTGGTAAGCAGTTTATGAGACTTTTGCTCTTCCTGAAGCAGCCGGAGATGGCTTTGGGACACACTAGATTAGAGGAGGTGGGAGTGTCACAGATCCTACTTTACCTTTGACGTTCTGGATGGACTGGGGGCACTGGGCAGTTTTCCCTCGCTCTTAAATTTAACCCTTCCAGGTAGATCTGAAATTCAATGTTCTCTTAAATTTACTCAATCCTACCACCGGACCTCTCCCCACCCCTTCCCTTAAGAACAAGAGATGACACTCTTTTCTAAGGCTCGTTGGTCTAGGGGTATGATTCTCGCTTAGGGTGCGAGAGGTCCCGGGTTCAAATCCCGGACGAGCCCAGCTGTTTTGTCTATATAACTGTTGAATATATGCCCACTGCTTGAACTATTTGGGAATTAAAAAAACGTCTGTGACCGTGGCGGAGATGCTCACTCAGAATTCAAGATCTACCTCGGCTACTTACAAGTTTTGACCAAACAAACAGAAACAGAAGTCTCTGAAGTACTCAGTGTGGCTCTTTCGTATTCTTTTTTGTTTGTTTGTTTGTTTGTTTGTTTTGCTTTGTATTCTTTCCATGTTTATTTTCCGTTTGAGGCAGGGTCTCCTGTAGCTCAGGCTGGTCCTGAACAAAGTCAAGAATAACTTTGCCTTTCTGATCTTTCTGCCTCCCCTTCTCGTGTCCTGGAAATGTAGGGATGTCTGAGCTACAGCGTCAGCTCACAACTCAAAGTTTTCATCAACAAGAATGGCTGGAATTATTCAAACTAACTTGTTGGATAAAAAGAATGGAAAATGCTGAATATTAAAAAAAAAATCAATCCAGTTGTGGTGTGGCAAAAAAGTCAAAATAAAATAACCAGGAACGTGAGTAGGCTGGACTATGCCTGCCATTCCAGCACTAAGGAGGATGGGGCAGGAGAGCTGAGTTTAAGGGCAGCCTTAGTAAGTAGTGACACACTCCACCAAGGAAGTCGCTTTGGGCAACTCTTGGGGGTGGGAGGATTGTCTGGCGCCTCAAGGCTCCTGGCGCGCGGGTGTGTGCACAGCGAGGCTCCGGGCTGAATTTTCAGGGTTCTGAACAGTGGCCAAGCTCCGAAGGTGGCGTCCAGTCCCGGGGCTGCGCTCGTGGGAGGCAGAGAAGGCCCTGACTTCTGCGATCGAGCCTTGTAGGGTCAGGTGGCGTCGTTCCTCTGTTTCAGTAGGGGTCTGCCCTGCGTCTTTCTCCGAAGCACGGTTCAGCGAGGGCTCTTTGAAGGTCCAGGGCTTCACCGTTGGAGCCATCCAGGGGCCTCCAATTTTCTGGTTCTATCCAAGTTTTTATCCTAAGGTGAATGTAGTGTGCCCGGAGCCGGGGAGTCCCGGGAAGGAAGAGCAGGAGCAAGTCTCTGCGGAGTTGTGAGCTAAAAAGTTGCAGGAACCCAGTCAGAGGGAGTTCGAGGCTCGCGAGGGCGCAGGGGGCTGTAGCGACTCAGTCAAGATATTCTGGGTGAATAAATGCCCACATCTACTGGACACCACCTTAACCACCGGTGAGGAAGTATTCCTTTTAGTATTTTTCAAAGGGAGAGAAAGCTGTCAGCCCCAGTGGCCTAATGGATAAGGCACTGGCCTCCTAAGCCAGGGATTGTGGGTTCGAGTCCCACCTGGGGTAGTATAAGACTACTATTTAGCTCTCTTTTAAAAAAACTTTAAAAATAGCCTTGCGTGGTGGCACCCGCCTTTAATCCCAGCAGTTGGGAGGCAGAGGCAGGTGGAACTCTGTGAGTTTGAGGCCAGCCTGGTCTACAGAGTGAGTCCAGGACAGCCAGGGTTACACAGAGAGACCCTCTCTCAAAAAAAACAAAAACAAAAACAAAACCCAAAACAAAACTTTAAAAATAGCCAGGTGTGGTGGTGCATGCCTTTAATCCCAGCACTTAGGAGGCAGAGGCAGGCGGATATCTGTGAGTTCAAGGCCAGCTTCATCTACAGAGGGAGTTCCAGAACAGCCAGGGCTACACAGAGAAACTTTTTTTCAAAACAAAATAAAACAGAAAAGACTTTAAAAATTACATTGTACGTGTCTTGATTCTTTTCTATTGTCATGAGGGAGAGACCATGACCAAGACAACTTATAAAAGAAAGCCTTTAATGGAGACCTTGCTTACAATTTCATAGGCGACTATCATGGTGGGGAGTAAGGCAGGAGGTGGGCAGGTGTGGTGCTGGAGCAGTAGCTGAGAGCTTACATTTGATTCACAAGTTGGAGGCAGAGAGAACAAGAGACTGGACCTAATGGGGGGCTTTTTAAAAACATAATATTTTTATTGATCCTTTGGGAATTTCACATCATGCACCCTGATCATACTTATTTCCCAGTCCTTCCATGTCCACCTCCGACCCTTGTGACCTCCCCCCAAAAGAAAAACGTTAAATTAACCCCCTCCCCCATGTAGTCCAATTTGTGTTATCTATACAGTCACTGGAGGAGCATGATCAATTCTCATTGGCCTGCCCTTCACATAGAATGGAATCGTTCTCCTGCTGCAAACCCAGAAGCCATCAGTTCTGGAGAGCTACGCTTCAGCGTCCTTATCACACTTTTTTTTGGTTTTTCAAGATAGGGTTTCTCTGTGTAACAGCCCTGGCTGTCCTGGACTTGCTTTGTAGACCAGGCTGGCCTCGAACTCACAGAGATCTGTCTGCCTCTGCCTCCCAAGTGCTGGGATTAAAGGCCTTGCGCCTCTATGCCCGGCCCTTATCACACTTTTTAAGAGTTCTCTTTGATGGCTTCCTGTTTATGCTGCTAGTTTTTTGGGAGAGTCAGGGTTGGGGTATGGGTAGGAGTGGTCACATAAACCTTCCGTGTCCCTCTTTCTCAACTATGTGTCTGCAGTCATTGATATCCTTGCAAAAGTAGCTTCCTTGCTCTTTACAGCCAATGGGAGCACAGTTCATGTGCCTCTGCATGGTTTCTGTTAACAGTACAGACCATAAATACTGCCCCTAGCTGCAGTAGGTCCACAGACCCAGATAGGGCCCTTGGAGGCAGCCTGGACCGCTGACATCACCGTGGCCTCAAGTGGCAGCACAGCCCATGGACATCAGCATGGCCTGAGACCACAGACATCCACGTGGCCTTTGGTGGTTACATGGGCCAAGGACACCACCACAGACCCTGTCTTCTGTAGGACCTTGTGCCCAGGTAGGTCCCTCAGGGACAGCATGGCTAATGTGGACTTTTGAAACATCAAAGCCCAACCTAAGTGACATACTTCCTTCAACAAGGGCACACTGTTGCAGAATATTTGATCCCATTGTGAACCCAAAGATTTTGAACTGTAAAACCTTGTTTCTAATCGTGGGAGGGCTCAGCCTTTAATCCTAGAACTTTTTGTTTATTGTAAACAAATAGGTATGGTGTGGTTCAGCTCTAAGGACACCCCTTTAATCCAAGAGCGTTCTGTCCACAGGATTAAAAAAAGTTAACTCTAGGTTAGTAGGCAGAGCAAGAAACCAGCTGAGAGGGATTAAACAGAAAGAAAGGACACTGAGCTGAGGGTATTTAAGACAGAGTGGAGAAGGAGTTGGGAGTTCCTTCGGGTTCTCCTTCAGAAGGTTTTCTCCTTCAAGGCTTCTTCCTGTAGGTTCTTCTGGGCATTTTAGCTTTGGGCTTTTCACTTTTTAGCTCTGGGCATTTTCCTCTAGGGTTTTCAACTGAATAGGAAGATCTGCTGAGTGCTTTCTCTGTCTCTCTGAACTAGCAGGTTTTCATCCCAGCATCTGGCTCCTGAATCTTCATTGGTAAATCAAATGACTGGGATACTTTATTATTTTTTAAAACAACACCACACCTCCTAGTCTTTCCCAAATCAGTTCACCAACTAGGATCGAAGCATTCAAGTATGAACCTATAGGGGCCATTCTCATCCAAACTAGCACTGTGTGTGTGTGTGTGTGTGTGTGTGTGTGCGCGCGCGCGCCAGTTGTACCACGTGGGGCTTGGGATCAGTTGAAATCATCATGCTTGGTGGTTAGAGCCTTTAACTGAGGCATTTTACCAGCTCTTGAAGGTTAGTCTCCGAATTTTTTTTTTTTTTTTTGAGACAGGGCTTCTCTGTGTAGCCCTGGCTGACCTTGAACTCTGTAGATCAAGCAGGCCTGGAACTTACAGAGATCCACCTGCCTCTGCCTCCTGGATACTGGGATTAAAGGTGTGCACCACCCAGCTCAGTCTCTTTTTTTTTTAAACACTTATTTATTTATTTATTATGTATACAGTATTTTGCTCTACATATATGCCCGGGCAGATCTCAATGTAGATGGCTGTGAGCCACCATGTGGTTGCTGGGAATTGAACTCAGGATCTTGGGAAGAACAGTCAGTGCTCTTAACCTCTGAGCCACCTCTCCAGCCCCAGCTCAGTCTCTTAATCCTTATATGGTATCATGTTTCTCAATGATGACATTAACGTGGACTGGGTGGGTAGAGGAGAAAATACTGGATTCTGTTTTTCTGTTGCAGAAAGGTTTTGCCTGTAGTATACTCAATATTGCACCATTTTCAACAGTGTTAAGTCCTAAGACAGAAACTGCAAAACTCGCTGAGGTGACAGGTCTTTATTGTCAGTCTTGGACCCCAAAGAGGCCAAGGAGGAGAAAGGACAAATTGCTCTGTTTGTCTCTAACGAGGCTCTCAGGGACTATGGCCCTAGTGGCCATGGAAGCTCCTCTGAAAAGCTTGCCCTGTGACTCTCCCAGATGTCCTGCTGGTTCTGAAGGTTTAGCCTGTGCCCCAGAGCCTCCCGCATACACAGTGACAACACCAATCACAAGTCCCCTCCTTCAGACAAACAACTTCTGGCCAAGTAGAAAAAGTGAAGCAAGTCCAACGCTTCTGGTGACATCGGGACTGTCATTTGCTCTGAAGTCAGGTCAGTAGGACTTCCTCTGCATATTGGGGGTGAAGGGACGTCCTTTAGTTTTAAATGGAGCCATGGAGACAGTCCTGAGGCCACTGTCATTCTTTATAATCACTCATTATAACCAGAATCGGTCTTGTCAGGTTCTGGGATCCTGACTGTGGGTAGCCCAGGTTGGCCAAGTTTCTGTCCATACTTTCTGATTCATCCTTTCTGCTTTAATTCTGTAAGTTCAGCTCAGGGCACAAAACCAAGAAGTCCTGGCTTAGAATTGGGAAGTGAGCTCTGTAGACATGAGTTTAGAGAGGAGCACAGTATGATTATCACTCTGGGAGTGGTTTTGGATGAGGCCAGTTTGGTCCACAGAGCAAACGGAACAGGAATGTGTGATTTGTTCAGATTAGAGACGATGGAGAGCCCGTATTCCTTCCAGAACAACATCACTAATGATGCTGAGGGCATCAATAATACTGGATATTAGATGCTTAATACCTGTTAGCACCTTGGCAACCACTCTGTGTGGGTGTGTGTATTTTTTTGTTGTTTTATGTTTTATTGATGATATAGATTACTTGTATAAAATAATGGTTTCACCATGCCATTTTTATACATGTGTAAAATGAACTTTGATTACAAGCAAATCATTTCCTCTACTGTCTTTTTCATGCGCTCTGGTCTCCCTGTCTCTTGAAGTAGGTCCCCTTCTATTTTGATGGTTTGTTATTATTATGCATTAATTATTACAAATAAATATTAGTGATTAAAAGAAGATAGGTTTTTTTCTATCTCTCTATATAGTTCTGGCTGTACTGAGACTCAAACTCACAGAGACCTTCCTGCTTCTGTCTCTGGAGTACTGGAATTAAAGATGTATGCCACCATACCTGGTACTTTTTTTTTTAAACCTAGATTTTTTTTTTCCATTTGAAAAGAAATGTAGCTAGGCGGTGGTGACACAAGCTTTTAATCCCAGCACTCGGGAGGCAGAGGTAGGTGGATCTCTGAGTTTGAGGCCAGAATGGTTTACAGAGTGAGTTCCAGGACAGCCAAGGATACACAGGGAAACCCTGTCTCAAAAACAAACAAAATGAAATGTAAGGCTTTTTTATCTGAGTCTAGCATATTTCACTTAATATGTTAATATTTTTCCATCCTTTCTCCTTCAAATGATCTAATTTTATACATTTTAAAAATAAAGCACCAAAACATGTGCGCACGCGTGCACACACACACACCATAGTTTCTTTGTACATTAATCCATTGATAGACATTTATATAAAGTTGCATATTCAGATAAATTTCTCTCTAATAGCTTAGGCTGCCTTCAGACTGGCTATATAGCTGATGACCTTGAACTCTTGGTCCTCCTGCCTGCACCTTCTGAACGCTGGGATTCCAGGCAGGTACCACTACACCCTCCCTTCTAACTCTGCTAGATTCCTTATGTCTGTAATTAAAAAAATTATACATTTAAAAAACATTACATGGTCAGGCATTGTGTTCATGTCACCCATGAACTTGGGAGGCAGGGTCAGGAGGACTCTAAGTTCGAGTCCAGGCCTCCCTGGACAACACAGGAGACCCTGTCTCAAAGAACAAAAAAAAAAAGAAAAAAAAGGAAGTAATAGAAAGTTCAAGCATCACACAACTGCCCATGTGTGGTCAGAAAACCCACCAAGCCACCAACAGGAACTGTCATAATCTGTCCAGTGTCCTCTCTGAGATGCCACACACAATTCACAAACAAGCCATCTCCCTGTGCCAATAAGGAAATGAAGCCTCTTCTCACGCTCTCACTAGCTCCTCTGACCTACTTCTCTGTAATTTTAGTTGTCCAGTCTCCACCAGTATTCCCAAGTTTTAGGATTTAATCATCTTTGCTTCTCCAAATGAGAGGCACCAACCAGACCACTGTCTCCGAGTTCCTCCTCCTGGGACTCTCCAGGCAGCCTCAGCAGAAGCAGATCCTCTTCCTGCTCTTCCTCATCATGTACCTGGCCACCTTCCTGGGAAACCTGCTCATCATCCTGGCCATCGGCACAGACTCCCGCCTGCACACCCCCATGTACTTCTTCCTCAGAAACCTGTCCTTCGTGGATGTCTGCTTCTCCTCCACCACTGTCCCCAAGGTCCTGGCCAACCACATACTCAGGAGTCAGGCCATCTCCTTCGCTGGGTGTCTCACTCAGCTACATTTTCTCTGTGTGTTCGCTATCATGGACAATTTCCTGCTGGCTGTGATAGCCTATGACCGGTATGTGGCCATATGCCACCCCTTACACTACACAACAAAGATGACTCATCGGCTCTGTGTCTTGATGGTAGCTGGATCGTGGGTCACTACCAGCCTGAATGCTCTGTTGCACACCCTGCTCATGGCTCGACTCTCATTCTGTGCAGACAATGCCATCCCTCACTTCTTCTGTGATGTGACTCCCCTCCTGAAGCTCTCCTGTTCTGACACACACATCAATGAGCTGATGATTCTTACAGAGGGAGCTGTGATCATGGTCACCCCATTTGTCTGCATCCTGATCTCCTACATCCACATCACCTGTGCTGTCCTGAGAGTCTCATCCCCAAGGGGAAGATGGAGAGCCTTCTCCACCTGTGGCTCACACCTGGCTCTGGTCTGCCTCTTCTATGGCACCATCATTGCAGTTTACTTCAGCCCCTCATCTGCCCATTCATCTGAGAGGGACACGGCCGCCACCGTGCTGTACACAGTGGTGACTCCCATGCTGAACCCTTTTATCTACAGCCTGAGAAACAGGGACCTGAAAGGGGCTCTTCGAAAAGTGGTCCACAGAAGGACTTTTTCTGTTTAATGAAATTTGGACTGATCCTTTGTTCCCCATCACGTTTCAGAGTTGAGCACAATTCAGCAACTGGACTGTGCTAGGCTAGGCTCAGTGAAAAAACAACTCATTTCTTGTTTGTCAGGGAACTTCCATTCACCAGGTGCATGAGTGGATTTACCAAGTAATGGGACTTCATCTTGTTTTGGGGTTTTAGGATGGAACTCAGGGCATTGCACATACTAGGTAAGAGCTCTACCACTGAACTGCATTCTGCAGCCATTCATACTAACTTTAAAATTATTTCAGGCTCAAGTCAAGTCATTACTTTTTGTCTGTCTGTCTGTCTGTCTGTCTGTCTATCTTGCTGCATGGTCCCGTGTTTTCCATGTTTGTGAATGTGTGAACAGAGGACAGAGGTCAATCTTGGGTGTCCTTTCTCAGGAGCCATAAACCTTATTTTTGCGACAGTGCCTCTTGTGGGACCTTAGGTTCATTAATTAGGCTAGACTGGCTGGCCAGTGCGTCCCTGGCCACTTGTGTTCATTCCCTCAGCACTGGGATTACAAAGGCACTCAATTGTGTCTTGTCTTTTATATTGGTTCTCAGGATTAAGTTAGTCCCTCATGCCTGGAAGGCGAACACCTTACAGACTGAACCATCTCCTGTTTAAACCAAGACCTATGAGCTAGGCATGAGGCAGAGGCAGGTGGGTGTCTGTGCATTTGAGGCCAGCCTGGTCTACAAAGCCAGTCCAGGACAGCCAGAGCTATTACACAGAGAAACCCTGTCTTGAAAAACCAAAACAAAAAACAAAAACCAGAACAAACCTCAAGACTTATTTTTTGAGCTAAGCAGGTGCCACACGCAGAGGTGGATCTCTGTGAGTTTGAGGCCAGCACGATCTACCTAGAGAGTCCAGGCCAGCCACGGTTACACAGTGAGACCTTGTCTCAAATACATACAAACAAAAAGATTTATTTGTGTGTCTGTGTATGTGTGTACATACGTGGCATGTAAGGTGGGGGTCAGAGGACAATTTGGAGGAGTCAGTTCTCTCTTCAGCTGAGGATCCAGGAATCCAACTCACACAGTCAAATCTTGTGGCAAGTGCCTTAATCCACTGAGCCACATCACCTGGGTCTGAGAGATGCCCCTGTTAGGAGGTCTGTTTGGAAAATACGTGTCACATGTGCAATGAACATTAACATCATCCAAGGATATATTACAGTGTGCAGTCTCCACACTGAACAAGTTAAGTCTGGAGCTCTGGAGGCTGGGGCAACAGTGAGATTAAGAAACATCCGAGGCGTTTCTGGTGAGCAGTGTGGAGGGCAGAGGGTTTACCTCAGTCTCCTTTGTGTGTCCTTTGTTCTGGCCTTGATAGAGGTTGGGCCACAAAAGCGCCTTTGGTGAAGTACAGTTACTTTCTTCAGTAAAAGCATTTCAGAAGCTCCCCCATAGGACAAGGCTTCAGGCCTCCAGAGATGAGCTGAGGTCATGTGTGGGGCATAAGGTAAAGAAATGAAGTGCTCAGATTCACTGCCAGGTCTCTTCAGACCACCTATGCTCTTGTGAACCAATGCAGCACCCATTGCCCACAGAGTCTCTGCTTGGAGTTATTTATTCCATCCTCTTCATAAGACTTTTCTTCAAGCCGGGCGGTGGTGGTGCACACACCTTTAATCCCAGCACTTGGGAGGCAGAAGCAGTTCGAGGCCAGCCTTGTCTACAAAGCGAGTCCAGGACAGCCAGAGATACACAGAGAAACCCTTTCTCGTAAAACCAAAAAAAAAAAAGACTTTTCTTCAGCTGATGAGCTGCCTCCGACCGTTACACACACTCCTCTCTCCATGTCCTTAAGCAAGCCCAACAGTGTTTGTTTAAGATAAAAGAAGAGAAACAGGGGGCTGGAGAGATGGCTCAGTGGTTAAAAGCACTGGCTTGCTCTTCCAGAGGTCCTGAGTTCAATTCCCAGCAACCACATGGTGGCTCACAATCATCCACAATGTGATCTGACGCCCTCTTCTGGTTGCAGCTGTTCAAGCAGATAAAGCATACATAAAATAAATAAATAAATCTTAAAAAAAAAGTAAAGAAGAGAAACAATAGCCGGGCATGGTGGCACACACCTTTAATCCCAGCACTAGAGAGGCAGAGGCAGGCAGATCTCTGTGAGTTCTGAGGGTAGCCTGGTCTACGAGGTTAGGACAGCCAGGGCAATACAGAGAAACCATGTCCCCCAAAACCAAAAACAAACAAACAAAAACAAAAACCAAAAAAAAAACAAAAACCCAAACCAAGAAGAGAAACAACAGCAGCAATGGAAAAATCTGACTGAAAACCTGCTGTTGCTCAGTCTCTAAGTTTTAAAATAATTTTAAAAAATTACCATTTTTTTCAGTACTTGGATGACTTACTACTCATGACTTACATTGTAGCCCACCTTTATAATTATCCTTTGAAAACATTACTTTTCATACTGGGGACAGCATGGAGGGCTTGTGCCCTAGGCAAATGCTGTGCCTCCAAGAGCTGAGAGCCATCTCACTGTATAGAATATATATCTTCTTGGAACACTTGGAGGAGAAGCAAAAACAAAAGGCATCATTCAGTTTTGCAATCCTATCACCCAGACATGAACTCTCTTTGACTTTCCTAAAATAATTCTGCATGTGGAATACCTTTAGTATCTACTTATGTTTTCATCTAACATTTTCATTATTTATTTATTTCTAATAAAAGATTTTGGGGATTTATTTATTTTATTTATACAAGTGTTTTACCTGTATGTATGTATGTATGTGCACCATGTATGTACCTTGTGCTCAGGGAGGCATGGAACTGGAGTTACAGGCAGTTGTGAGCCACCATGTGGGTGCTGGGAATTGAACCCAGGTCCTCTGCAAGAGCAGTAAGTGCTCTAACCACTTAGCAACCTTTCCAATCCACATGTAGCATTTTAATTGTAATGAGGTTTGACAACAGTAACAACGGTTAAGCCTGGTTGGTTGACTGAAACCCTGATGTTGCTCAGCCTCTAAGTGTGCCAATTCTACTATATTATCATTGTTTTTTTTTTCAGTACTTGGGTGAAAACCAAGGGCCTTGGGTGTGCCAAGCGCTCTACTCATGACTTATATTGTAGCCCATTTTTATAATTATCCTTTGAAAACATTACTTTTTCTCTCCCTCTTCCTCCCAGTTGGATTTTGCTATCCATTCAGGCTTCCCTTAATTTACCAATTCTCTTCTTTTAGTTAGCCACCCAATTACTGGGATTATAGAAATGAGAGGTTGGTGTTTGTCTTTAGAGAATGTGTGGTGGTCCATACCTTTAATCCCAACATTTAGAAGGTAAACACAGAAGGATCAAGGGTTTACACAGCCTGAGCTGCATAAAAAGTTTGAGACTACTTCTGCCACTCGAAATACTGTTTCAAAACACTGGCAAAATGCGGTCAATGCAATCCAGGTCTGTAATTTGAAAGATGCAGTGCTGTTGTTAGTTTTAGCAATCAACTGATAAACAGGCCTCTGTCCTTCACTCCCCTGTAAAACAATGTTTCCACCTCTGTTGCAGCTTCTGGCAAATGACCTTGTGTTTTCCCTGGTGAGTTACAAAGGGAAGATGTGTAGGGAGTTAGATAAATTAAATTAGATTTAGAAAATATCTAGGGGTTTCTGATACAATCTCTTGATTGGGGCATGAAGATCAACTTGGCTGTGACCAATTAGCTTATCAGCTTGTGGACTAAAAACAGGAAACAAACAGGAGACTTAATGGACTGAAAAACAAGGTTGAAGTCAGGAAAAACAGGAAAGACTTAATGGACTGAAAAAAAAAAGGTTGAAGTCAGGAAAACAGGAAAGACTTAATGGACTCAAGAAACAAAGTATTTGGCCTGACATTGTTTTCAGCTGCTAAGTGGGCAGAGCCCAAATTAAGCTGAAACAGAGTTAAGAAATTGTTGGTATTTGTTATAAGTGAATATTGTTAGTTAATAAATAATAATAATTTTAAAAAGTTCGGTAACAAAGATGTGTTGTGGGGTGCGCAGTTCTGCCTGCTGACACTGTCCTGTAGAGCCTACTCCCTAAGGCACACCCTGCATGCTGAGTCCCAGGAAGATCTCAAGAAGAGCGGGAATGAGAGGCAGCAGCTGGTGCCAAGTCCTGGTGCCCCACAGCTGACACATAGGTCAATGACTAGAAGAGGTAGAAGTTACTGATTTGAAAGCTACTATGGCTAGGCTCCTCTATGATTGTTACTACAGAGAAATGCCAGAGTTCATTCTATTGTTTTGAGATGAATTTTCTACGGAGCTCAGACCACCACAGAATTCACCATTGTGTGAGTGAGCGAGTGTGTGTGTGTGGGTGTGTGCGTGCGTGCGTGCATGCATGCGTGCATGTGTGTGTGTGTGTGTGTGTGTGTGTGTGTGTGTGTGTGTTTATGTATCAGAATATGTACTTTTGGCTTTTGGTTCTGTTTCCCTGGAGAGCCATTGAACACAGTCTCAGAAGAGAACCATTTGGTAACCAGATCTGGATAATGGCACCAAGGGCTGGGTGGCTGCTGCCCTTTGCTTTTCTGAGGCAACTTTCACTAACATTAGTTGCTGCCCCTGCCCCTGCTGGTCCCAGTCCAAGAATGGTACACCTCAGGAATGGTTAGTATAATTTATTTATCAGACATTCACCCAGTGGTGAATCAAGATTCATGTATTAAAAACTCTTTCTGTCAGAACTTTGTGGAAGACTCAGTGTATAAATGCTTACCATGCAAGTATGGTGAAGGAGTCCAGATCCCTAAACCCATGTGAAAGCCAGGCTGGCCATGGTGGTTACCATAATCCCAACCCTGGGGAGGCAGGGACAGGGGACCCCTAGAGCAAGTTGGATAGTTAGACTAGCTAGAATTGGTTATTGCTGGGTTCAACAAGATACCTACCTTGCCTTAAAATATAAGATGGAGAGCAATTGAGGAAGATACTGGATAGAATGGTTTGAATGAGAATGGCTCCTGTAAAATGTCTAGTTCCTAGTTGGTGGACTGTTTAGGGGAGGATTAATAGGTGTGGCTTTATTGTGGGAGGTGTGTTACTGAGAGTGGGCTTTGAGGTTTCAAAAGTCTTCACCAGATCCCCAGTGTCTCTCTGCCTGCCTGCCTGCCTGCCTGTCTGTCTGTCTGTCTCTCTGCTTGCTGTCTGTGGATCAGGATGTAAAACTCTCGGCCACTGGTCCAGAGCCATGCCTGTCTGCTTTCCAGTGTGGTGATCATGGACAACCCTCTAAAACTGCAAGCAAGGTCCCAATTAAATGCTTTCTTTTATAGGAGTTACCTTGGCCATGGTGTCTCTTTATAGCAATAGACTAGTAACTAGGACACTTGACAACAATTTTGGGCTTACATATGCATATGCAACCTCCATAAATATACATACACACCCACCCCAACACACATACACACCCACTCTAACACAGATACATACTCCCTGTACATACATATACACATACATACTAACACATATACCCACATATACACATGCACACATGCACAAACACATACACATATGCACTCACATACAAACACATATACATGAGCACATTTATATACATACAAACACACATACATATACACATACACACAACCACCCACCCCACATACACACATGAATTCTTCCTGCTATAAACTAGGCACAATTTATTTTTGTGATTTAAAACCATGAATCTTGAGCAAAATATGACATAAAATAGAAAGTCATTCAGAAAATGGCTCAAACCTAGAACTGGAAAATCAGGAGGGGCTTTCTTCAAATAATTTCTACTCCTTTGCCTCCTTTCCCCCCTCTCTTTCTCCTTTCTTTCCCCTACTATGAAGCTCAGGCAACTCGTTTGCCTCAACTTTCCAGGAATTACAGGTGGGCACCATCAAGCCTGTTTGCATTTTCCTTCTTTAGTTTCTGTCTGCTTTTAAGACACAAATGGGGAAAGGAGAGAGGGTTAGAGTTACAGATTGTGGTCCATCCCTACAGTGATATAAACAGATGGAACCTTACTCTATTGTGGTAGGTTGAGTTTGCATATATAGCATAGGGAACTTGGAATAAGGCTGGACTTTTAAGATAAAAGACTTCATCCAAAGTGACATGTCATTGGGAACTCACCAAGGACCAGGACCTCTTTGATCTTGGGGCTGGGGGAAGGACATGCCCCCTGGGGTGCCCACCCTCCGGAGGTCAGAGGTCTGTTGTCATTTCACAGCTCTCTGCGAAGGACATCTGAGTGACATGTCCTGAGGCACCTGTCCACATCTGCCAACGCCTGTGATTTCTCCCCTCTGCAAAAAGCTTTTTTGAAAAAGACTGTGCACTTTTAAAGTGCACAAAAGCTTCTGCCAACAGGTGAAGATATATAAGGCAGGATTCACGTTAACGTTGGGCAGGCTCTCTCTCCTGCTCCTGATTCACTCAAGGTTTTCCTCCACCGGCAAAAGAACAGGCATCACAATCTCAAAGGAAAATTTCACCCTCTGATGTTGACCCATTTCGAGTCTGAATTAGGACAGATTCTTCCTGAGATTTGGGAGTGTTCAGACGCAGAGCTTGGGACTTCGGGCCTTTGCAGGCCATAAGCATCTGAATCGGTGATCCGACTGGGAAACTTTCATGTGTTAATTGGTCTTAAGACCACAAGGGGACGAACGAAATTCAGAGACTTTAAGAGACTTTAAAACTGAAAAATTGTATGAAGACCAGCCATCCATCAGGATCCACGCTCAGAGAAAAATAACCTTTTGAGAAACCTTAGGTTAATGTTAAATGTTTGTATTATAAATACTAAGAAGTTTTAGGTGCTATGTTTCAGAGTTAGGGTTTGGGTTTAGGATTTAGGAATTTTATAGACAATTGTTAGGTAATTGTTAATTGTTGATAAATATATGTGTGACAAATAAAAATTTACTGTTATACTCTACTTCCACATCTCTGCAGGTGTGTGTGTGTGTGTGTGTGTGTGTGTGTGTGTGTGTGTGTGTGTGTTAGGAACATGGCTTCCAAGCCCCACCACTCTGAGACTACGTGGGCTAGGAGCTCCATTCCAAGAAAGCAGTAAACCATGTGAGTTGGAAAGGTACCTCAAAAGGCATCTACCAAAAGGCCAAGTTCCTCATAGACAGTGCCCTTTAGGTTCAGGCTTCCCTTTAGCCAATTCTCATGTACTAGGTCCAGCTCAGTACAAGCCCTTAGTATTTCTGCTTCAAACTGAAGATGCTATGACATCACCGATCACTGCTAAAGATGGCCAGACATAAGAAAGCAAAGATTATATTGGACATACAAGAGTACAAAATTTTCATCTCCGCACCAGTATATAACAGGCTCAGATCACAAAGGTGATGAGAATTGATGTGGTGAAAAATGCCATCTGGGATCTGTGTCTATCAGTGTGGACTCAGTTTTGAAGCCTGTGCATTTTGACCCAACCATTGCATGTAAACCTTGATGATATTCTCTGTCATCATTGTTTGGTCCAAGGGGGCCAAAGATGTAGATGGAAATTTCTCTCTTCCTGTCTTTAATGAGGCTCTGAGGGATTCTGGTCCCAGTGGCCAGAGACTCCTGTAAATGACTGTTCTGTGATTGTTCTGAACATCTTTCCTGCTCAGAAGACAAAGAACCCAAAAACCTGCTCCTCACTTACGTAGGACCTGCCAGTGTTTCCAAGACATCAGAAACCCTGCAAGAAGGTCAAGGTATGCAGCACCAACTCCCCCCAGGTAAGGCAGTAACATACGGAGACATAAACAGTTGATTATTCAGAGACAAAGTCATTTTTGAATCCTCCTTGCAACTTCTTCCAGAGGCAGGTAGTCGAGGTAGAAGACCTGGATTCATTGGTTATCACTTCAGTAAATACAGATCTAAAAAACAATTTGTCTGATGTTCAGAGCTGTGACTGAGGTGGATGGAAAGTTGAGAGGTATACACATAACATAGCTAGTCTTACAGCCTGTGTAGCCTCGGAGAGGCTCAGGGAGAAAATACTTCAGATCTGAGTATTGGAAAGTAGATGTGTACAATCTGGTGGGCACATCCTGTGTTTAGTAACTCTGTGAATTTCAAATGTGATCTTTCACGGCACCCTATCATATCCTGACCATGCCCATCTAGGTTTTGAATTTATTCTCTTACTCACTTGGACTCAGACTCATGAGAGGGATCAACCAGTCAAGTGTCTCCGAGTTCCTCCTCCTGGGACTCTCCAGGCAGCCTCAGCAGAAGCAGATCCTCTTCCTGCTCTTTCTCATCATGTACCTGGCCACCTTCCTGGGAAACCTGCTCATCATCCTGGCCATCGGCACAGACTCCCGCCTGCACACCCCCATGTACTTCTTCCTCAGCAACCTGTCCTTTGTGGACGTCTGCTTCTCCTCCACCACTGTCCCCAAGGTCCTGGCCAACCACATACTCGGGAGTCAGGCCATCTCCTTCTCTGGTTGTCTCACGCAGATGTATTTTCTCTTTGAACTTACAGACATGGACAATTTCCTGCTGGCTGTGATGGCCTATGACCGTTATGTGGCCATATGCCACCCCTTACACTACACAACAAAGATGACCCATCAGCTCTGTGTCCAGATGGTAGCTGGATCGTGGGTCACTGCCAACCTGAATGCTCTGTTGCACACCCTGCTGATGGCTCGACTCTCATTCTGTGCGGACAATGCCATCCCTCACTTCTTCTGTGATGTGACTCCCCTCCTGAAGCTCTCCTGCTCTGACACACACATCAATGAGCTGATGATTCTTACAGAGGGAGCTGTGATCATGGTCACCCCATTTGTCTGCATCCTGATCTCCTACATCCACATCACCTGTGCTGTCCTGAGAGTCTCATCCCCAAGGGGAAGATGGAGAGCCTTCTCCACCTGTGGCTCACACCTGGCTGTGGTCTGCCTCTTCTACGGCACCATCATTGCAGTGTACTTCAGCCCCTCATCTGCCCATTCATCTGAGAGGGACACGGCCGCCACCGTGCTGTACACAGTGGTGACCCCCATGCTGAACCCTTTTATCTACAGCCTGAGGAACAGGGACCTGAAAGGGGCTCTGCGAAAATTGGTTCATAGGCAGAGACTCTCTTTCTGATTAATGTATACTGAGTCTATGTGTCACTCCCAAGAAAGTACATCATATCCACCTAAGACCATGGTACAGTCTGTTTCTAAGAGTACTTCCTGAAATAGAAGAAACACATTCGGTAGTAGCTTATCCACAAATCCTGACATAGTTTAAACTCCCCTCCTCTTATTGTGTGAAACTAATTATTTAATCTAAAGTGTTTAGCAAACAATGAAACTTCCTTTCCAGCTGGGGCTAGAGCTTATCTAGCACAGAAAGACCATGTTCCATCTCCACCATCATAAAGCAAATGGGAACAATGAGAGGTAGTTTTCCCTTCCTGGTAAAAATGGGAGGATCTTTGAAGCCTCTGTTTATTAAAGTTTTGCATTTCCCTTTAGAAAAGTGCTCTCAGCATTCAAAGCATTCATTTTCTTAGCCCTGGTAGCATGCTCATGTCATCAGGAAGCCTTGAAAATGCCATGATAGGCATCTGGTCTGACCTCGACCGTCAGATGTGAATGTCCACTGGGCCCTGGGTTTCTAATGTAGTTTCTGGGTTGGTAGATAATAAAACAATGTGCATTACAACTGGGCCTCATGAAGGACGGTCCAGACATCCTCAGGGAAATCTGAAGTCCTGTGTAGGCAGGGGCAGAATGGTCACTGCCAACTCTCTGTGGGGCAACACCTCTGCTCGCTGGGAAGGCTGGACCTGTGCTCCACACTGAATCCTATTTACACAGGATGCATTTTAGTCTCTTGTCATCTAATTCGACAGCTCTACCGTATGGGGCATAGTAAGCTTAAGGTGTGCCTTTGAGTTTGAGAGCAAAGTTCCACAGATGCTAAGCCATGTGTTTAGGATGGCTGCCTTCCTCTTCTTGGGCACCCACAGCCCCCTCCCCCAAAGTCAAAATTTCCTGCTTTTTGAGGCCATTGAGGAGTCTTTTATGTTCAGGCAGCCATCCACTTTCTTTCCCCACCCCCAAGAAAGTCGCTGGAGTCACTGTGCAGGGAGACCCTCTAGTCTGCTCTAGTCCCTCCCCAGTGTCTTCAGAGGTGAGATGTGTGAGAGTCATGGGTCAACAATGTGCACATTGGGTGCCCTGAGCAAAGCTTGGATCCTGACACAACTCATATAAAAGACCTAGTTTTGATGAATAAGTGAACATGTGAACACCCTTTTAATTTGTATTCAGTGGAGAAGACATGTTACAAACTATATATATAAGAAAAATTGCGATTGCAGCCAAAATAATTATAACATGTTCTGTAATAGAAAATGATGTTGTGTACCAGGAAAAGTTGTGTTTGTATTCCATTTTTTTTTTTGGAAAATAAAGACTATTTGAGGGTAGGTTAGAGAGAATGTGGTCAATAAGTGTCTATCACACAAGTGTGAGGACCTGACTTTGGATCCCCACAACTCATGTAAAAGCCAGGCACCAGACATGCATCTGCCCCCAATGTGCTGTGGGGGAGACATGGAGACAGGTGGAGAATCTTTGAAATGAAGTTAGAGAGTGATTGAGGAAGACAGAGGATGTTGATCGTCTCATGGCACCCACATGCACACACAACCATACATTCAGAAAAAAATTGATAAGAAAATGGAAACATTTTTATTGTTCATTATGATTGTTAAAACTTCTAGCAACAGATCAGAAAGTGAATAATTCACAACCACCTTGTATTCTTCAAATAGCTCTAGGAGACACTGAATTTTAGAGAGGATGTAGAGAAATTTGGTTCAGTGGAGTACGTTAAAGAATGAGATGACAAGATAGTGGCACATCAGGAAGCCACCATGAAAAACACTACAGTTGATCTTCAAAACAACTGGAAGTAGAGAAATGATCCAACCATTAACTTAAAGGTTTAATCACATGTCTGAAAGCACAGTCTCAAAGGGATGTTCATATATGTCTGTTCTTAGCAACAACAACAATAAATCTAATGATGATAATAGATAAAAGTGACCTTCAGAGACAGCCCAGTGGGTAAAGCATTGGCCACACAGGCTGAGGACCTGGGTTTGGATCCCTATAAGCCACGAAGAGCTAGAGGCATTAGCTGTAATCACAGTGCTCCTACAGTGAGGGGGGAGGAAGGGATAGAAGAAACCCCAATAGGTCTTGGGACAGTTAGTCTGGGGTACACAGTGTCAAACAATAACTTTCCCTCAAACGAGAAAGAAAACAATGGTCCAGGTCTGGGGATATTCTCTGACTCTACATGAGTGCCATGGTACTGACACACACACACACACACACACACACACACACCATACACAATGTCTACTAATGGACAGCCAGATCAAACAAAATGTGATCCATGTATACAGTGTAATATTATTCAGCCTTGAAGAGAAAATTCTGATGTGCCACAAACTGAATGACCCTGAGGACAACTTGGTAAGGAAAATAAGCCAGTCACAAAAAGACAAACATCACATCACCTCATTGTGTGAGGTACTTACACTAGTCAAATTCATGATAGGAAGTAGAATGGTAATTGCCAGGGACTGAGAACAGGAAAATAAAGGATTGGGACTTGCAGGGTCAGAGGAAACCCTGAGTGAGTCAAGTCCTGACTAAATGTGTGTTTTGACATGAACATTGCCTGTGGAGGACTCCAAGGCCAATTGACCCATGGACAATTGGCAAAATTGTTACCTATATGAACCGCACCCAAGAGGGATGTCAAACCTTGGGAGTCCCAGTATGAGTGGGTATTGATCATTGTGTGCAGAGTCTAGCAACTGGGGCTTCCTTCCCCTGGGATGTTTACAGCCTGAGACTGCTGGCTGCAGAGACTCCTATCCAGAGTAGCTGACCCCCTCCCTCTTTGCTGTACTTAATGAAGGCACTGAGGTTTAAGTTTGCGATGCTGGTGATAGTGATTAGGGAATCCAATCAGAGCCCAGATTAAGTGTATGTGTGTCTGTATGTCTGTCTGTCTTCATTCCCTTGACACCCTAGGCAGGCTCCCTGAATGCAGCATTACTGAATTGGAATAAAATTTCAGTTATGTAAAATGAAAATAATCCTGAAGAATAAACACTCAAAAATGTGAATGTACTTAATAGTGCTGAACTGCCTAGTTGAAAAGATAAAGATGACAAAGTTTGTTGCTTATTTTACTATAATTAATAGAAATGATGCTTTTAAAAAGGTAAGTCACAATATTTTAGAATCACAATATACTATACAATGTAAATGGTTTCATAAGATATCAGGAAGAAAATTAAAGTAACCTGTAAAAACATATGAAAATAACAGTGAAAGCAACTTTTAACAAAGTCGACCTCAGGCTATATGGTGGATTGAATGAGAAATGTGCCCTATAAGCATAAGGCTGTTGTGTAATTCAAATACTGATTTCTGTACCCTCCATTTCTGGTTGCAATCCTTGTCCTTAGAATCCTGTCTGAATGTTGTGTAAACACGGCTCCCCAATTGTCCAATAAAGCAGCTTACAGCCAATCATTGAGCATGGAGAATAGGGCTGCCCTTCCAACCCTCCAGGGGAGGAAGAGAAAAGGGAGGAGGTAGGGGGATTCTGAAAGAGGCAGAAGCAGGAGATTAAGCTGAAGCAGGAAAGCCACCAAGTGTGAGCATCTTTGAGATTTACACTGGAGGGGGGGAGGAGCCAGATTAGCCTAGAGAGTTAAAAATAGAGTAATAGCTGCTCAGTTTTTGTTTTGTGAAGCCTGTTTAACAAAAAATATAACAGAGTTTCAATTATTTGGGTGATAGCCACGTTAAAAGAGAAAGTGAGAAACAAACACAATTATATAAAGTTACATTAAACTCGGCGTGGTGGCGCACGCCTTTAATCCCAGCACTTGAGAGGCAGACGTAGGTGGATCTCTGTGAGTTCGAGGCCAGCCTAGTCTACAGAGCAAGTCCAGGACAGCCAGGCTTTGTTACACAGAGAAACATTGTTTCGAAAAATCAAATAAAGTAAGTAAGGAGGTAACTTATATTAATAGTCCCCCATAGACTCGAGGGTTTGAGCACTTGATCTCCAGTGTGTGGCACTATTTTGAGAAGTTCAGGAGGTCCAGGATTGCTGGAGGAAGGGTGTTTCTGGGAGGCAAGCTCAGAGTAGGAGGGGCTCTCACAACTTCTAGTTCATGCTCTCTCTGCTTCATGTTTGAGTTTAAAGATGTGAGCTCCCAGCTACTCACTCTTGCCATTATATTCTGCCAGATTAAACCCTTATTCCTCTGGAACCATAAGATCAAATAAATGCTTTCTTCCATAAGTTGCTCTGTTCATGGTATCTTATCCAGCAGCAGCAGAAAGGTAATTGATATGTTTGTCACTGCAATGTTTTCATGTGTACATGACACAGGGTTTCATATATCTGTGAGACTCCACTATGTGCCAAGGTTGATCTGAAACTTCTTATCAGAAGGGCAGGTTCATGTGGTGCTCGGAATTGGACCCAGAGCCTCATACATGGAAAGCAAGCATTTTTACCATCTGGACATCTTCAGCCCTGGCTCTACAGTCTTGCATCTTGATTTTTCTACTTTTTGTTTTCCATATTATCAACCATCTTAGTCATGTGGTATTTATTACTGTCAAGTATTTCATGATGTGGATTATAATTTCTTTGAGTAATTCCCAATCGTGAGCAAATTCTCTTCCCCCTATAAGCATGAATTACACTACAGTAAAATTTCAGGCTTACAGGACTGTGCACACACCACCACTACCATAGATGACAGCTAGTAGGAGCCTCCTCAACACCAGGGGTAGGAACTGAAACATAGTCCAGAAACTAGTTTTCTCCACCTAGTCACACTAGCTTTCCTAGTTGGGGTGTCATGGTAGCCTGTTGAAAGTGGGTCCCCATACTCATTTGGCAATGGAACCGTGTTTGAACTTTATGAAAGTCATGTATTTACTGGTGGGTTATAGGTGTAGCATGACTGTTCTTTTTACATGAGTTTGATAAGGTTTAATTGTTCAGTAACAATATGTATTCCTGACTTTCCTGTGTACTGGGCTCTGCAGCCTACTCTGGCCTGTTCTTTCTCCTCATCTGAGTTGTGTCACTTGAGAAGGAGGTATTATCTTCACGGTGTCGGACTTCTATATGAGGTACTTCCTGACCTAACAACTTTGGTTAAAGGGCAAAAACTGGAATGTAGAGTGTCTTTTGGAAAGAAGACTCTGCCTCCAACCAGGAGACAATACCCAATCCACCACACCCTTCTCTGCAGTATGGCAGGATAGAAGCCTGGCATGAGTGATGGGGTGAGGCTCTTTACTGCGGCTGGCACCTTAGGATCTATTACCATGGAAGACACTCTAGGGTTGGTTATCACCAAACATGGGCACCAACATGTCCCATGAATCACCCCCAACCTGCCTGTTGTGCATCCTTTGGATTTCTGTTAGCATTCCATTTCCAGAGCATGGGTCACAGGTTCTTTGGGATTCTAGTATCCTACTTAAGTGGATTGGAACAGACAAACTGAGTACAATTTTCAATCTGGATATCCTCAACAAGTGAGATTAGCTGTGATCTGCAGCATGTCAACAGGTGGGAGTGCTCTGAACCATCTGCTTAAGTGTGTGAGTGGGTGAGTGTGGGTGCTTCAAGCCCTTGAACAGTGAGGGCTCCTCTCTAAGTTGAGGACCTCTGTTGTAGGATTTGAATGTAGTTCACCAAATGTTCCTGTGCAGGATGCTTGTCCCTAACATAGCAGAATGAAAAATTGCAGGATCTTTAAGAGACAGGTTGTTGGTGATTAGATCAGGGAAAAACACACTTACAAAGGACTGGAGGACTGGGTTAATTCTTTGAGAGAGACATTTTAGAACAATTGTAGAGGGAATCTCTTATGTCCCTTTGGAAGCTTTCCCTGTCAATAAATAGCTGATTGGCCTATATCTGAGGCAGGAAATAGTAGGTGGGAGTTCTGTTAGAAAGGATGGATGCTGGGATAGAGTCAGGGAGGATCTTCCCTGGGAACTCTGCAGAGGACAGATGCATCTAACCTGAGCAGAGGTAAGCAGTCATTTGGCATACATAGAATAGAATGAATGAGATAAAAATTTATGAAACTGTTGGGAAACATGAAAAGCTTTGATCTAGGCATTTATAAATACTAATAAAGTCTCTGAATCATTATTTTTGGAACAGGACATGGGTGGAAAAAGACGAGGTTACACCCTAAAACAGTTGGCGCCCAATGTGGGGCATGTAATCCAAGATTAGGACAGTAGATTCAGGCATTAAACCAAAAGTTGTGGACATGGGAGGCAGGCCAGAAAGCCAGGCATGGCTCCTTTCAGAAACCCTCCACAGGTGGACAGCAGAGCATTTGACTAGAGGTTTTTAATCAGCAGGTAAAATCGGGAACTGGAGGAAGATGCAATTCTCTAGCCATGTCTGAGGCTAAATCCATTTAAGAGAGAGCTAGGGGCCCATATAAAAAACCCAATTTGTGTCCTCAAGGTAGAAGCACACTGCAGCCTGGACTGCAGATTATGGACAATAGATTATGTGTTTTATTTTGTAGAGTTGGAGAATTGAGTGTTGGGGTAGTGTTAAGCATTCTAAATGTTAATTGGTCCTGTTTGCTGTCTGTTACTTACCTTGACTCTGATTGGTTAAATAAAATTCTGAGGCCTGAGATTGGACAAAGACAGAGAAAGGTGGGACTTCCTAACAGGATGCCTGTGCTTTAGACAGAAGAAAAAGTATTCCAGCCTGCAGCAGGAAGAAGGAATTCCAGCCAGGAGCAGCAGGAAGGAGGCACACACTATGTGTTAGAGAAATGAACCTCATTCCACATGGCCAGGAACACTGGCATATCGTGGAGTATGGCAGTCCAGGGGACATATGTATATATGGGGTCATATCTGGGTAATAGACTTAAGAGCTAGCTTAGTTGGGCCAGGATTGCACAACTCAGGCCAAGGCTTGTTGAAATCCGTATGGTCTCTGTGTGTTCATTTATAATGGCTGCTTAAAGATTAACAACCGCCAAACCAATTAATGATAACATAGATACTGGTTAAATAATTTAATTAGCCATATATATATTTTACATATGGTGCTCAACTACGGCAATTAGAATCCATGCTTACAGCGTGAAAAGGCCTGGGTGAAAGCCGGTTTCCTAGCCCAAGAGCAGGGAACCAAAATCAAATGCATTTCAAAGGTTCAGCTACCTTAACAAAAGCTGTTGCCTTGAAGCAAAGGCAGAGAGCTAAAGCTTAGCTCTCCTTACATACTAAGAAACTGGCAGCCTTCTAAACAGAATTTGAGAGCAGAATTAACAGCCTAGATTAAAAATGGAGGAATTCATAATGCCTCAATATATTTGGATTCCAATTGAGTTTGTTCCTCTTAGCATGCAAATGATTTTTACCCTGACAATTGTGGTTCTGTGTATCGTTTTTGAGAAAGTTCAGACTAGGAAAGTCTTGAAGGAAAGAATTTGCAGATGGAATGCTAAATTGCCAACAATGATAATGAAGGAAAGAGGGAGGCCTTTCCTGATAAATAATAGAAAATTGATGGCAGCTGGAGCTAAGAGCTCCCTGGGTACTAGGTGCCTGTCAGGAGTTTCTGGTATAGGGCCGCCAATGAAATGCAGCCAAAACTAGACTCTAAGGAATAATGAACAAAGCTTTAATTGCAGCATGGGATGGCATGGTTAGACATGCCAAGGCTTTTGGAATGTTGTTTCTTTGCTTGATTTTTATTTAGATGTCTTTGATTTTCCTATATCGGGAGGTAGAAAGGATATTTTTCTGGTTTGGCATTGCTAAAACATAAGAGATTTTTGAAGATTTTGGGTAGATTTTGAAATGTCACTACAGTTCAAAGGTGCTCTCAAGGTTACTAAAATCTGGGATTTAAGTGAAATATTTGAACAGGATGGTACTAACACACACCCTTAATCCCATCATACTAGAGGAAGAAGCAGGCAGATCTCTGGATTATAGACCAGCCTGGTTTAAACAATGTAGGCAGGGTGGGAAACCTGCTGATAGGATAAGGCTGCTTACTAAAGACAGCCTAGAATTAAAAAATGACACGTTTTTTCCCTTGATGTTCAGTTAATAATGTCCTTACTGATCTAATGAATAAATACAGATAATCTCAAATTTACATAAAGTGGTCACAAGCCAGTCTCCTTAGGTGTGGGGCTCCCACTGGAAAACTGGTTTCAAGAGGCCTTTTTACCCTGAAGGAGATATGTTAATCGCTGGGTGTGGTGGTGCACGCCTTTAATCCCAGCACTTGGGAAGCAGAAGCAGGCTAATCTCTGAGTTTAAGGTTAGCCTGGCCTACAAAGTGAGTCCAGGATAAAGATACACAGAGAAATCCTGTCTCTGGGGAAAAAAAGGAGAGATAAAGAGATATATTCTGTAAATCAATGTAAGGACCCAGAATTAGGCTTGAGAAGAACTTGCAAACTGCATGCCTCCCATAGCCAACAGTTAAGAAAAGCTAATATAAAATCGTATCATGCTATTCTACACCAATCTCCTTAAGAATGGAGCTTCCATGGGAGAATTGGAACTCAAACTAATAAAAAATGGTTTAAGTAATGTTATTGTTTAATAAGGGTAATTCAATTATTTAAATTCATACCTTGATCTCAAAACTTGGGAGACAAGGAAAAAATAGGTTCCTTGTGTGTTCGATGCCAATCTAAATCTACAGAGCTCTACAGAGCAAATCAAGACAGTCCAAGCTACAAAGAGAAACCCTGTCTCAATAAGGATAGATATATTCACATAGAAATTAAATCTCCAAAGAAAGGAGAAAAAGAAAGAAGAAATACATAAATGCATGCCTTTGTTCCCAAAACATGGGAGACAAAAACAGACAGATTGGTTCCTTTTGAGTTTGAGGCCAACCTAATCTACAAAAAGCCAGAACAACACAGAATAAACCTGTTTTAATCAATTAATAAATTCATGTCAACTGTAGAGGAGAATACTTAAACTCCATACAGTCTTATACTGTATTTTCAATTTAAAATAGATTATATACCATATATATGTAATACTATTACATGTCATCCTTTTATATGGCATGAATGTAGACTTACAAATGTCTTCTGTTCAAAGAACAGAAAATATTCCTTAATTGATTTGTGCATTCTGCACATCGAAGGCATCTTGGTAATTGTTACTTGTGAGAAATTATATATTTTCAGAACAATGGGACCTGCGTCCAAAGAAGACAAGACAAGTAACTCAAATGATCCAGCCTCACAGACTGCCTCAATAGCTGTTTCCTCAAAAATACGCATCCAAAGGAACTTCGAACAGCTTGCTGAGATGGCCCAGCCTCAAAGACTTTTCCAGACAAGACATCAATAAAGCCCTGAACTTTCCTACCCAAAGTCCAGACTACAAACTGCTCAGGACATTCAAATTGCTGAGCACATAGAGACTGGACAACAAATGTTACAATGTTACTTGCTTAACCATTTTTTTTTTTCATTTTATTTGGGCCCCTAAACAGGTTTTCTGCGACCCAATTCAGCAGGAAGAAGTTTTAAGAGAGCGACGTCCCATTCCCAAAAAGTGGGGTGGATGACTCTTTGGTTATTTGATAGGTTATAGATGTCGTTTAGGGGGAATGGTTACAAATTGTTATATGGTCTTGTTAAGCAAGGTATAGAAAGTTAGACTTGGAGATCTCTTTTTCTTTTTTCTATCCTTCTTTCTCTCTTATATAGTGGGAAAAGACTTGAAAAGAAAAAGAGGGGGAATATATGTATATAATATAGAAATGATAAGATATAAGGATAGATTATTGAATCTGCTCTGAAACTTAACATTATTGTTATTCTTAAATAAGGTTATCTTTTGATACATTGGTATAGAATTTTGTATATTGATACAAAAATAAGATTAAGTTTGATTCATTAGTATAGAATTTTATATTTTGACACATAATATGTGTATTTCAACTCTTATATAAGGTATTGTGCCTATACAACTCATTTAAAAGTACAGGTTTACTTCCGATCCTTTCATGGGTTGCTATTACAATCTATTTAGGAGTCTGGATAATACAGGTTGATTGCTGGCCAGTCAAGCTTCTGGTCATGTCAAATACTAGTCTTAATTTATCACAAAATAGACTTAATATGTTAAACAGATAGTAAATAGTTAAAAAAATACAGTTTGTTTGTTCATAGATAGATAGAAGATAGATTTATAAATAAATCGATAGATGTCTTCAAAACCCTCAGATGCATACAGAAAATGGCATTTAAAGATGTTTTTATTATTTTAAGAATTGTTTGACTTAAGACAGTCAGCTCCTGACAGCTCCCATTTGACTTTGAAGAAGACAATGAGCATCAAAAAGAAATCTCCCATCAGGAGATAATTCCTATTGGGCAAAAATGCCCCTGCTCTCTCAACAGACTATATACAGTCCAAAGATGGACCAGAGCTTAAATGCAGGTAAGTTCGATGTCCTAATTCTGCAGAGACAGAATGGGAAAATACTTATTTCCTGCTGCACAATTTAGTCTGTGAAAAATGCTTGGCCAGCAGGCTGAAGATGTTGCTCCAATGATATTGAGAGATATTTGTGACTGTCTAGGCAACAAACTGTCATTTTTTTTCTTTTTGGAAGCTGCTCTCCCATGCTTCCTACTCACTCAAATAATAACTTTATCCCTTCTTATGTCTTTGATGGGGTTGAAGGCATAATAGTTATAAAATTTAAATTGAACTTCAGTTGTTGAGGACTTAAAAGGATATTTTGAAGTCCAAATAAAATCTTTAGGTTTATAAATATAGGATATGATAGAAATTACTCAGGTTCAGAACTTTAGATACAGCAAGATAGATGATTTTTTTCTTCTTTAAGATTGCCTGATACAAATAGGCTAAACATTATGTGTATAACTTTTATATATGGTTTTCTTGATTGTTTCAAATTTGTTCTTATTGTTTTTACTATATGAGTTAAAAATTTAGCCTTTTTTTTAGACAAAAGGAGGGAATTGTTGGGGTAGTGTTAAGCATTCTAAATGTTAATTAATTGGTCCTGAATGCTGTCTGTTACTTACATTGACTCTGATTGGTTAAATAAAATGCCGAGGCCTGAGATTGGGCAAAGACAGAGAAAGGTGGTACTTCCTGGGATCAGAGTAGGAAGCCTGCGCTTTAGACAGAGATTTCAAGCATTCCAGCCAGGAGCAGCAGGAAGGAGGCACACACCATAGGTTAAAAAGGAACCTCATTCCACATGGCCAGGAACATCGGCATATCGTGGAGAATGGCAGTCCAATGGGAAGTATGTATATACGAGGTCATATTTGGGTAATAGAATTAAGAGCTAGCTTAGATGGGCCAGGATTGCACAACTCAGGCCAAGGCTTGATAAAAATCCATGCAGTCTCTGTGTGTTCATTTATAATGGCTGCTTAAAGATTAACAGCTGCTGAACAAATTAACAATAATCTAAATACAGGTTAGAAAGCTTAATTAGCCATATTTTTTTTACAATTAAGATATTTGTATATGTTGATACATCATAGTATTGATACTTGGTGAATGTCAGGGCAAACAGCATCTCCAGCCCAGACTGGCAAAGGCAACTTGCTAGACGGAGTGAGCTAAGGGGGTAATTTAGCAGCCATAGATATACTGGCCTGAAGAGCCTGCAAGAGAACATTTTCCTGGAGCTGCAGTGGGTCTGAAAAGCCCCAAACTTCTCAACTGGTAAGATGTTAAGTTTAAAAGCAATAAAGGGTATAAAAAAATCATAGGAAAAATATTTGTCTTGAAGATAAGAGACTGAAGTCCTAAGGAGAAATTAGAGATTAAAAAAGAAAAATAGTTTTCATGTTAAAAGTAGAGAAAAAATTGATACAATGCCTCTAGATCCTGTATAATTATGTTTTGCTTGTCTGTGTACAAATGGCTCTTTTTTGAAGTAACGATTACAGTTTTGTATATCATCTTTAAGGGAGATCAGAATAATGCATACATGGAGAAAGAAGACACCGAGTAATTAGATGATAGATTGGAAGGCATAAAACAGAGGTTAGAGGATTCTTTAGGTCAGAATAAGGAACCTTCAGAAGAATCCATTCTAGAACTTACAATAACTTCACAAGAGATAGTTCCCTAATTCAGAAATATCCACAAATGCTCCAAGAATTAGAATGGTAGCCACTAGAGATGCAATATATTGAGTCAAGACTCCAGATGCTACTTATTGATGCTACCTTAGAGCAATGTCATACAATAGATTATGGGTTTCATTTTGTAGAGTTTGAGAATTAAGATATTTGTACATGTCAATACATCATACTATTGATACATATTCAGAATTCCAATGGGCTTCTGCCTTGAATTCTGAAAAAGATGATTCTGAGATTGTACATTTATTAGAGATGGTGACTGTCTTGGAAATGTCTTCAGAAATAGAAGCTGAGGATGGCTCAACCTATGTATCTATTGAAATACAACAATTTTTTAGACATTGGTAATCAGAGCATGTTACAGGTATACTTTACAGTCTTACAGGTCAAGTAATTATGGAGCGACCTAACAGGAGTTTAAAGAAAATACTTATAGAACAGGAAGGAGATATGAGAGCTGAGAAAAGCAATGGATTTTAGAAAGGACTGCTAAATCAGATCAGCCTGTTTTGGGGAGAGGCTTTGCATTTGTTTCCATAGGAAAAGAGAAGCTATGGATCCCTTCCAAATGGATGAAGCTCAGATTTCTCCGGAAGAGACCCCCTGATGATCTTGGCTGCAGACAGGAAGAAGGAAGTCAAGAGGAAGAACAAGACAGAGTATGCACTGATTCCTCTGCATGGGAACAGCTCTGAGACTGGCTGAGACATGAAAATGCACCAGCCAGGACTGTAACCAACTTTTAAAAATTATCAAATATTTATTTATTGCTAACTATTCACTTATATAATAATAAACACTTAACTACTCATTCTACAAATTCCTACAACCCCTTTACCCCAACCACTAAACCTATTGATAACTATTACAACTATTTTCATAACCTTTTAGAAGGATACACTCTCTGGGGCAGGTCCTCAGTTGTCAGGAACACAGTCTCTGGGGTAGACCCTTTAATGTACTTAGCAGTCTTTTTTCTAGAATATCTCATATGTAGATTCATCATGGTAAATTGGCTATGGCAGTCTCACCTTAAATAAGGCTTGAGGCTTTCTTCTGTCTGGGAGACCTCGGCTGTCTGTAGGCCAAGTTATTTCCTTCATATCAGCAACTCTGCCACTCTGTCTCAGTCTTTAAAGCTGGCCACAGTTTCATTTAGGCCACTGTTCAGACAGGTCAAACCCCTCTACACAAAAGCTGAGCCACAGAGTTTAGTCCTTGGCCTTTTGCTGTCTTGCTGAGGCTTTCTCTGCTCACCAGATTCTTTCTGCCTCAGGGAGATCTGGCCATCAGTTCATCAGTACTTTCTCCATCAGACCATACTTGTTGTCCTTTCTATTGTGAGGAATCCTAGCATCGGAGCTCTCTAGCATGGGGGGGGGGGAGCTGTTGGCTCCATGCATTTGTCCTTAAATTGGATCTCTCCTTGTTCCACCTATTTCAGCTGAATTTGGGCTCTGCCCACTTAGCAGCTGAAAACAATGCCAGGCCAAATACTTTGTTTTAGGCCATTAAGTCTTTTCTGTTTCTCCTGGCTTCAACCTTGCTTTTTAGTCCATTAACTCTTTCCTTTTTCCTGTTTTTAGTCCACAAGCTGATAAGCTAATTGGCACAGCAAGTTAGTCTTCATGGCCCAAATTAAGAAACTGTATCAGAAACTCCTAGATATTTACCAACTCCCTACATATCCCCCTTCTTGTAAAATAAAAAATAAATCTACAATCATAACTACATATACAATGTAAATAAATTGTCTATGTACAATGCACAAACAATAACTTTACATTTTCATTAATGTACATTAAAACAAGAGTTTAAATAACCTTAAACTTCTCACAATACATAGTTGCATTTACATCTTTTGACAATCAAAAGATATGCAAACGAAAGGATTTTAAATTCTTATCAAGAAACTTAATTTTCTATTACATATAAAACATTTTAAAACTTGCATCAATAAACATAATCCTATATTTCTAACAATATAACGAAAATAATCTTTCACTCCAATTCTTACAGTTCCATTCATTATATCCATTTATCGCAAACATCACAAACAATAGACAATCACAATACCTAAGATATGACAACAAAAAATTTTCATTCTATCTCCTGGGAATGAAGTTGAAAATATTTTTTTGGGCACCCTTTAAAAACTGAGATATTTGTCAATTCCCTGGATAGCCTGCTATAGTTTTTTGTTGTCCAATCTCTATATAATCGATCATTTTGGGCTAGCCCTTTTTAAAGTTGATTTGCATTTTTTTGAAAAATTAGTAATTAAAGCAGTCTGTTAGGCTGAATCATTTGTCCTATTTGTCTTGATATTGTCATTCAGACTTTGGATCTGAAAATAATTTTTTTCTCTAAGTTTAAGGAGGAGAAAGGCATAGATTAATTTTATAAGTTCATTTGAAGCATAAACTCCATCCATGTTAAATGAAAGAATGGAATATTATGAACATCAGAGAGTTCTTACCATACAAAGACATTTAAGTCTCAGCTAATCAGAGGCTCTCCATGGTCAGGTCTAATCTTTATAAGTTTTGTTGGTAACCACATTTTTTCATTTCCTGTAGATACATATGCATATCCACCTCCCCATCTTAAAACTAGTGCAGGTTTCCATTCTAAAGTCAAAATATCCTTATAGTATATTGGTTGATTTAGTTCCTCAGTTTTTTTCTATAACCCAGTGTCTCTCAGCTGGAGTACCTTTTTCACCAACATTCAAAAAAAAATTCAGTGTTAGTAAAGCATTGTGCAGTCTGTTCCTGGAATTCTTTAATTCCCCCTTTTTGTTTATTAAGCATCTCTTTTAAGGTACGATTAGCTCTTTCTACAATTGCTGGTCCTGTAGGATTGTGTGGGATACCAGTAATATGCTTTATATTATAATAGGCATAGAATTGTTTCATTTTTTAAGATACATATGCAGAAGCATTATCAGTCTTAATTTGTGCAGGTATACCCATAAATGCCATTATTTTTAATAAATGTGTAATAATACAATCAGCCTTTTCAGAACTTAAAGCAGTTGCCCATTGAAACCCTGAGTATGTATCAATGGTATGATGTACATACCTTTGTTTTCCAAATTCTGCAAAATGAAATACATCCATTTTCCAAATCTCATTTTTTTAGTACCTCTAGGGTTACTACCTGGAGGTAATGGAATTTGGTTATAAAAAAACATGTAGGACACGTTTTAATTATTTCTTTGGCTTGTTGCCTAGTGATAGAGAATTTTCTCTTTAAAACAGACTGTTTTTTTTTAAAGATTTATGTATTATGTATACAGTGTTCTGTCTGCAGGTAAATCTTCAGGCCAGAGGAGGGCACCAGATTTCATTATGGATGGTTGTGAGCCACCATGTGGTTGCTGGGAATTGAACTCATGACCTCTGGAAGAGCAGCCAGTGCTCTTAACTGCTGAGCCATCTCTCCAGCCCTAACCTGACTGTTAACATGATGTTTCTCATGAAATTTGGAAGCTTCTAGCACATTTCCTATTAGTAAGTGGTCAATCTCCTCATTTCCTTGTGCCAATGGACGTGGCAAACCTGTATGAGACCGAATATGAGTTATATATAATGGGTTATTTCTAGTTCTGATGACCTGTTGCAATTGAATGAATAAAGAAGTTAATTCTGAGTTTTGAGGAATGAATTCAGCAATTTCTATATTCAACATAACTCTTTCTGCATATAGAGAATCAGTAATTATGTTAAGAGGCTCAGAAAAATCTAAAACACCATAAGGATTGCATACAATTCTGCTTTTTGAACTGATGTATATGGACTTTTGATTACCTTGCTGATTTTGTCTGTTTTATAACCTGCCATTCCCATTTTGTTAGCATCAGTATAGAAGGTTGGTGCATCAGAAATTGGTGTTCCTTTTACAATACATGGAAGAATCCAATTAGTTCTTTTTATGAATTGTATGCACTTGCTTTTTGGAAATTTGTTGTTAATTTCTCCTAAATAATTACTGCAGGCTCTTTGTCAATCCTCATTGATTACCCACAAGGACCTAATCTCGGCATTAGTAAGAAAAGCTAGCCTGGCTAGCTCAGTTGGTAGACCATGGACACTTAATTCCAGGGTCGTGGGTTCGAGCCCCACTTTGGGTGTCACCTGTAACTGAACTTTTTAAAATTATCATATATTTATTTATTGATAACTATTCACTCATAAAAAATATAAACACTTAACTACTAATTCTACAAATTCCTACAACCCCTTTAACCTAAGCACTAAACCTATCAATAACTATTATAACTATTCTTAACCTTTTAGAAGGATACAGTCTCTGGGGCAGGTCCTCAGTCATCAGGAACACAGTCTCTGGGGTAGACCCTTTAACGCACCTAGAAGTCTTTTTTTCTGGAATATCTCAGAAATAGATTCGTCAGGGTAAATTGGCTATGGCAGTCTCACCTTAAATAAGGCTTGAGGCTTTCTTCTTTCTGGGAGACCTCAGCTGTCTGTAGGCCAACTTATTTCCTTCGTATCAGCAACTCTGCCATTCTGTTTCAGTCTTTAAAGCCAGCCACAGTTTTGTTTAGGCCACTGTTCAGACAGGTCAAACCCCTCTAGGCAAAAGCTGAGCCACAGGGTTTAGTCCTTGGCCTTTTGCTGTCTTGCTGAGGCTTTCTCTGCTCACCAGCTTCTTTCTGCCTCAGGGAGATCTGGCCATCAGTTCACCAGCACTTTCTCCATCAGACCATACTCATTGTCCTTTCTAGTGTGAGGAATCCTAGCATCGGAGCTCTCAACCATTGGGCGGGGGGCCCTGTTGGCTCCATGCATTTGTCCTTAAATTGGATCTCTCCTTGTTCCACCTATTTCAGCTGAATTTGGGCTCTGCCCACTTAGCAGTTGAAAACAATGCCAGGCCACATACTTTGTTTCTAGTCCATTAAGTCTTTCCTGTTTTTACCTGGCTTCAACCTTGTTTTTAGTCCATTAAGTCTTTCCTGTTTCCTGTTTTTAGTTCACAAGCTGATAAGCTAATTGGTCATAGCCAAGTTGCTCTTCATGCGCTGAATTAGGAGACTGTATCAGAAACTCCTAGATATTTACTAATTCCCTACTCAGGACTTCAGCTATGCATAGCCAATAAATTTTGTCGGCCCCCAAATTCTCAGGATTCTTCATGCCATCCTTTCATATGGCATGGATGAAAATTTATATTACAGTTTTGTTATACAGTGCCAACTAACTTATAAAGAAAGACGGATGCTTTTCACCTGCTCATATGAAGAGCAGAGAATCATCTTTGACTGATCTATGCACACTGCACATTCCACACATGTGTTGATCCAGAAATGTTTGGTACCATTACAAGTTCATAAGTTTTCAGAGTGAAAGGACCAGACACCAAGGAGGACAAGACAAATAGCCCAAGTGATTCAACCTCAGACTCACTTATGAGCTCTCTCAGCAAAACTTGCTTCCAGGACAGCTTCAAAGAAACTGCTGACCCGAAATTGTCTAGCTTTTCAGAGTATTCCAGTCAGGACTTCATTTAAGCCTGAATTTCACAGCACATAGGGACTGAACAGCAAATGTTAAGAGCTAGCTTTTGTAAGACTTGACCATTTTCCCAATTTTCTTGGACGCCCGAAAGGTAACCATATCCTACAAATAGCATGAAGCATTTCTTTTTTTTTTTTTTTTTTGGTTTTTCGAGACAGGGTTTCTCTGAATATCTCTGGCTGTCCTGGACTCGCTTTGTAGACCAGGCTGGCCTCGAACTCACAAAGATCCGCCTGCCTCTGCCTCCCAAGTGCTGGGATTAAAGGCGTGCGCCACCACCGCCCGGCAGCATGAAGCATTTCTAAGGGAATGAAGACCCATTCACAGAAGTCAGAGTGGATGGGTTCTGGTCACTTGATGGGTTTGTTATCATTAAAAGGGAGGTTGGTTGCAAGTTAGTACGTGGTCTTGTTTAGAGAGGAAACAAGGTATAGGAGGTTAGATTCAGGGATTTCTCTCATTTTCTTTCCTCTCTCCTTCTTTCTTCCTTATGTAGAGGAGAAGGAATGAAAAAGAAAAAAAAGGAGACAGAGCAATAATATAGGAATTATATAGGAATATAGGAATGAGGGGTAGATTATTGAATCCACTCTTAAACTATAAAGCTACTACTAGCCAAAAATCTTACATTGATATAGATCATTGTATATTGATGCAAAATTCAGGATATGTTTGTTAACATTGGTATAGATCTTTGTATATTGAATGAAAATTGAAGCTATATTTCATTAGATTGGAGTAGATCATTGAATTTGATGCAAAATTGAGGTTATATTTTGCTACAACATACTGTGCATATCTGTTTCAACTCTTTGTTTGAGGTATTGTACCTACATGATTCTTAAAAATGCAATATTAATTTCTAGTCCTTTTAGAAGCTGCTATTGCCGGGCATGGTACCTCACATCTTTAATCCTAACACTGAAGAGGCAGGAGCAGGTAGATCTCTGTGACGTTAATCAGTCCAGCTGACGTTATGCTGTCCAAACTGGACAAATATGGATACAAGGAAGTTGATTGCTGAGCTTTGCTAAGACAGGGAAAACAGTTTTAATATTTTGTGTTTCACAAAATCTGTCAGATATTCTGGGCCAATTGGCTGAAGATGGTTGAT
Source organism: Lophiomys imhausi (assembly GCA_907164525.1). NCBI lineage: Eukaryota > Metazoa > Chordata > Mammalia > Rodentia > Muridae > Lophiomys > Lophiomys imhausi. The sequence goes on from CAJQZJ010031764.1 coordinate 3,506,634, forward strand.
TCAGTACAATAGGGAAATATGGGGGACTCTCCAGGCAGACAACCATCACTGACATTTCTATAGTTTTGGAAGCTGTTTGCTCTTCACTTCTCTTTTGATTAATTTTGGTTGGAAATCTGTTTTGGTTGATTTTAGATTTGCTATACAAGCTTTCTTCTTGCATCCATTTACTTGGAAAATTTTTTTCCAACCCTTAATCTGAGGTCATGACTATCTTTGATGTTGAGGTGTGTTTCTTGTATGCAGCAGAAGATGGATCCTGTTTTCTCATCCATTGTGTTATCCTGTGTCTCTTTATTGGGGGATTGAGTCCATTGATATTGAAAGATAGTAATAACCAATGAGTTTTAATTCCTGTTATTTTGTTTTTGTTGTTGGTTGTGTGTATGTGTGTGTTTTAGTGTCTGTTTACCTGTTTCCCTTCTTTTGATTTTGCTGATCTGATATTATTTATTTTTTTGTGTTTTCTTAGGTGTAGTTAATCTCATTGGGCTGGAGTTTTTCTTCTAGTACCTTCTGCAGAGCTGGATTTGTGGCTAGATATTGCTTAAATTTGACTTTGTCATGCAGTATCTAATTTTTTTCCATTTATGGTGATTGAAAGAAAGTTTTGCTGGTTATAATATTCTGGGCTGGCATCTGTGGTAACTTAGAGTCTGCAAGACATCTGCCCAGGCCCTTCTGGCTTTTAGAGTCTCTGTTGAGAAGGCAGGTGTAATTCCAATAGGGCTGCCTTCATATATCAGTTGACCTATTTTCATTATAGTTTTCAATATTTTTCTTTGTTCTCTGTGTTTAGTGTTTTGATTATTCTGTGGTGGTTCAGGGGATTTTATTTTCTGGACCGATCTATTTGGTCTTTATAAGCTTCTTGTACCTTTGTAGGCATCTCCTTTAGGTTAAGAAATTTTTCATCTTTGATTTTGTTGAAAATATTTTCTGGGCCTGTGAACTGTGAATCTTTTCCTTCTTCTATTCTTATTATTCTTAGGTTTGGTCTTTTCACAGCATTCCAGATTTCTTGAATGTTTTGTGTCAGGTACTTTTTAGATTTAGCCTTTTCTTTGACTGATGTACCAATTTCTTTTATTGTATCTCCTACACTTGAGATTCTCTCTTCCGTCTCTTCTATTCTGTTGGTGATGCTTATGTCTGTAGTTCCTGCTCACTTACCTAGGTTTTTCCATCTCCAGGATTCCCTCAATTTTCTTTATTGCTCCTGTTTGTAATTTCAGGTCTTGAATAGTTTTATTCTTTTCCTTCATCTGTTTATTGTATTTTCTTGAATTTGTTAAGGGACTTGTTCATTTCCTATTTAAGGGCCTCTATCATCTTCATAGAATTGTATTTAAGGTCATTTTCTTTAGCTGTGGTGGAATACCCAGGACTTGCTATCAGAGAATAGCTGGGCTCTGTGGTACAATGTTGCCCTGGCTGTTGTTGATTGTGTTCCTTTGCTGGCATCCAGTCTTCTGAGTTTGGGGTTATTATCGTTTTAGATGCTGATTTCTGACTTTATATATGTTGGATGGGTGTTGATTGGATGTTTCCTCCTTTGTTTTCCATTTCCTCTCTGGTTTTCTGGTCTGAGTGGCCTGTGGTTCTTGCCACCAGGTAGTCCTCATGTCCAGTAGTGTATCTCCACTGTGTGACCTCTTTAATTTTGGGTGCTCATGTTGCTTCTGGAGTTCTGGGATTCTGGGAATTGTTGTGGCTTCTGGAGTTCCAGGTGTCTGGGGTTCCCAATACCAGCATGGCCTCTGGTAAAGGAGGAGTTGTCTGCTGGAGTGATGGGCTATGATACAGAAAATAGATGTTTTTAAATAGTAACCATGTGACTTGCTTCCACCTTGACTGATGACTTCATTAGGATGGAAGTAAACATGTAACTGGCAGCCATTTTTCATAAGGTTAAAAAATACAGGCAATGTAACTTCACCATCAACATGTGTAACATCAGCATGTGGCATAAGCCAACTAAGGCAGCAATAAAGATTTTTTAGTCCTACCAAACCCTTGGTTTATAATTGTGTCTCCATTTTAGACTAAGGATACAACAGCAGGTCTCAGAAATATTTTGGGTTAGTATGAATTTTTTTCCTTAGGTTTTTGAGACAGTGTTTCTCTGTGCATCCTTGATTGTCCAGGACTCACTTTGTAGACCAGGATGGACTGCCTGCCTCTATCTTCTGAGTTCTAGGATAAAAGGCATGCACCACCATGCCCAGCAATTATACACAATTATGTATTCCCATGAGGGTACTGGGTTTTGAACATGGGTCCTTTAGAAAAGCAGTCAGGGCACTTAACTGCTGATCCATATCTGCAGCCCAAAGACTTTTTATTTATCTTATGTACATGAGTGCTTTATTTGCATATACACCTGTAGCCAGAATAGCACACCAGATCACATTGTGGATGGTTGTAGGCTACCATGTTGTTGAACTCAGGACCTCTGAAAGAGCAGCCAGTGCTCTTGACAGCTGAGCTATCTCTCTAGTCCCTAGTATGAACTTTTGTATGATAAATTTCTAAGGTTATAAAGTACTATACAGAATATCAAAAGCTGATGTAAAGATTTACATCCAACCACTCATGTCTTTGCTAACTGTGTTCAACACCAGGCTTCTAGAAAATAAGGTAACAAAAGCTGACACAAAACTCAGTGTGCTTACTCTATTCTGTAGTCACAGCATTCAGGACCTGGGGCAGACAATCAGAAGTCAGGATCATGCTGAGCTATGGTGAGTTTCCAGGCTAGCCTTGGCTATAGTGTGAAGTCTCAGAAAACAAAAACTGGCTCTGTGTGGTGATTCATGCCTTTAAACATGGCACACAGGAGGTTTCCAATATCCCGTCATGAACCTTATTCTGCTGGAGTGGTAGAGATTTGCAGAAGTGGGCTATCCATTGTGAGCTGGGATGACAGCCCAAAGGAAGTCTTCTCTTGGTGCATGGAATTTTTCAGTCATTTCTGGCAACATACTCCTCCATCTTTCCCCTTCTTCACTGTATTTTACACCAAGTCCCTTAACAATCAGTCTCATTCTATTTCCATCTATTCCAGTTGCCACCCTCTTTCCATTTGTAAATGTGCTGTAAGTCCTATGCAGTAAACAACCAGATAGGAAATGAAAGAGGGGCTTTCACTAAACAGTGCTGTGACACCTCCAGTTTCTGTGCTGTAAGGAACGAATCTGGACTAACTACAAACCTACAGGCTTAGGTCACTGAGATGATGGCAATCTCGGGGAACTTCCTCTGGGACTTGTCTCCATCCAGATTGCTCTTCCCCTAAGTTCTAACCCAGGAGTAAGATGCTTTACATCTTCCTCATTGTTGGTCCACAGAGACCTGGAGCTAGGCAGGACAATTACTGTCTGCCTGTCTTTAATGAGCTGCTCAGGGAGTCTAGCCCAGTGGGGAGAAAGTTGCATTAAATACTTCCTGAGTCCCTAAACCACCTTGCTGAACACAGGGCAAGGATGGAGATCACCCAGTCCTCGTTTCTCAGAACCCTCCTAGGATTCTGACCCTTTCCCATCTTGAGAATAAGAACACCATTGCCCAGCAACGTCAAGGTAGTGAGCCTGGGCCAGTCACAACACTGACCTGTCAGGTATTATAATTGCAGTAAAGATACCAATTTCTTCACTCAAAACTCATGTTCAGTTTTTCATGTTAAAGAACCAACAGCAACATTTGTGAGTCCATGGGGCTGAATTGGAGTTGAACACAACAGTAACTAGCAATTTCTGATTACTTTTTTTGAATTTTCACTTCACTTGTGTGTGTGTGTGTGTGTGTGTGTGTGTGTTTGTCAGCATGTGTACAGCATATGTGAAGGTCAGAGGACACTTTTAGGGGAATTATTTTTCTCCTTCTATCATGTGGATCCTGGTGGCTTGGACTTGCATCATCGTGCTAGGGATAAGAGTCTTTATGTGTTGAGCCATCTCTCTGGCTCCTGCTATTTTTCTTTTTTCTTCTCTATGAGTCAATAAGAACTGGCGGAAAGAGATACTTAACAGATATGCATATGATTTCAGAGAAGGGACATCTGTGCTTGCATTAAGACAATGTATGTAGCTGGACATGGTGGCACACAGCTTTAATCCCAGCACTGTGGAAGCAGAGGCAGGCTGATCTCTGTGAGTTCAAGGCCAGCCTCGTCTACCAAGTGAGTCCAGGACAGCTATGGATACACAGAGGAATCATGTCTTGAAAAAGAAAACAAGCCGGGCGGTGGTGGCGCACGCCTTTAATCCCAGCACTTGGGAGGCAGAGGCAGGCGGATCTTTGTGAGTTTGAGGCCAGCCTGGTCTATAAAGTGAGTCCAGGACAGCCAGGGCTACACAGAGAAACCTTGTCTCGAAAAACCAAAAAAAAAAAAAAAAGAAAAAAAAAGAAAAAGAAAAAGAAAACAAAAAAAGAAAGAAAATAAAAAAAGAAAATACAATGTATGTGTTAATGTGTGTGGAGTTCACATGCCACAATGTACATGTGTAGGGCAAGGGCTAACTCTGTGCCATTGGTTCTCTCCTTCCACCTTTCCAAGTGTTTTGGGGACAAACTCAGGTTGTCAGGTTTGTTCAGTAAACACATTTACCCACTAAAACATCTCAAAGCCCATGCATGCATGTTTCTATGTTAGATTCAATAAAACACAAGGAATAATCTGGTGGCAGTAGAATCCTGTAGGACTGAGAATATGAGCACTACAGGGAGACGCTGGCTCAGCAAACCTGTGCAGGCTGCCTTTCATTTTAAGTCTATATTTAAGTATATATTTTATTTATTAATTTTCATTTTATGTCTATGGATGTTTTATGTAAATGTATGTACACAGAATGATGCAGTAACCACAGAGGCCAGAATAGGGCAAAAAAAATCATCTGGGAAAGGGTTATACACTCTTGCTAGCTGCACTGTGGGTGGTGGGAATTGACCAGCCATTTTAAATGATGAAACATCTCCACAGCCCTAAGGAATTTTTTTTTCTGACTTGGCAACGTCTGTACTATGATTTGTTGCATTCCAGCCCTTCAGTTCCTACATCTCTGCTTCTCTTTTTTGTAGCTGGGCTACAACCTATGGGAGGCACAAACCAGACCAGCGTCTACGAGTTCCTTCTCCTGGGACTCTCCAGGCAGCCCCAGCAGCAGCAGCTCCTCTTCCTGCTCTTCCTCATCATGTACCTGGCCACCTTCCTGGGAAACCTGCTCATCATCCTGGCCATTGGCACAGACTCCCGCCTGCACACCCCCATGTACTTCTTCCTCAGCAACCTGTCCTTCGTGGATGTCTGCTTCTCCTCCACCACTGTGCCCAAGGTCCTGGCCAACCACATCCTTGGGAGTCAAGCCATTTCTTTCTCTGGGTGTCTCACACAGCTATATTTTCTCTGTGTGTTTGCTGTCATGGACAATTTCCTGCTGGCTGTGATGGCCTATGACCGGTATGTGGCCATATGCCACCCCTTACACTACACAACAAAGATGACCCATCTGCTCTGTGTCCTCCTTGTTGTTGGATCATGGGTCATAGCCAACTTGAATGCTCTGTTGCACACCCTGCTCATGGCTACACTCTCATTCTGTGCAGACAACATCATCCCTCACTTCTTCTGTGAAGTAACTCCCTTGATGAAACTTTCCTGTTCAGACACACACCTCAATGAGATGATGCTTCTTTATGTGGCAGGGCTGATAATGATAGCCCCATTTGTTTGCATTCTGGTGTCTTATATCCTTATTGCTTGTGCTATTCTTAGAGTTTCATCCACAAGTGGAAGATGGAAAGCCTTCTCCACCTGCAGCTCCCACCTGGCTGTGGTCTGCCTCTTCTATGGCACCATCATATCCCTATATTTCAACCCCTCATCCTCTCACTCAGCTGCAAAGGATACAGCATCTGCTGTGATGTACACAGTGGTGACCCCCATGCTGAACCCTTTCATCTACAGTCTGAGGAACAGGGACATGAAAGGGGCTTTAAGAAAAGTGCTGACATGGCCGGGCGGTGGTGGCGCATGCCTTTAATCCCAGCACTTGGGAGGCAGAGGCAGGCGAATCTTTGTGAGTTCGAGGCCAGCCTGGTCTACAAAGTGAGTCCAGGACAGCCAAGGATACACAGAGAAACCCTGTCTCGAAAAACCAAAAAAAAAAAAAAAAAAAAAAAAAGAAAAGTGCTGACCATGAAGTTTTCCTCTACTCAATAAGGCTGCCAAATATCACAGAGGGAATAGATGTCTCAGAATCCTTTTTGTGGCTGTCAATTACCTGAAAGTGATCCCTTTTCTTTTTGTAAGGAAATCATCTACCATCTGTATTGGATAGAAAACTCAGGATATAAATCCTTATGTAAAAGAATGAAAAAAAAGTTCTTTGATAAATGTGTTTATTCAGATTCTCATGTCTATGCCTTGACAAAACCCACCTGCACAGCTTTGGAGAACAGCAAGGAGTCTCAATGGACCACACTGGGAAGGGACTTAGGATAAGCCCAAACTGTGTCGGGCGTTGTTTGAATGGGGGAATTGATTCCTGTTCCAGATGGAATGCTGTGTCTGAGTTAATTCTGATCAGCTATCTTCTTACAGTTCACTAGAAGCCTGGGCTCTGATTGGCCAACCAGCAGCCACACACATCAGCCACTATTTTCAGGGCAGCAGATGATGCAGATATCTTTGTTGCCATCTTCTGAAGCCTTGTTCCTGTGTTCAGATGTGTGTTGCAAAATATTTGGTCACATTGTGAACCCTGAGTTTGTGTACTGAAAAATCCATTTCTAATTATGGAGTGACTGAGCCTTTAATCTTAGAGGTTTCTGTTTACTCTAAACAAATGGTTATGGTGTGGATCACCTGTAAGAACACACCTTCAATCCAAGAACTTTCTGTTTATGGTAAACAAGTGTTATGGTATGGCTCAGCTCTAAGCACACACCTTTAATCCAAGAGCTTTCTGTCCACAGGATTAAAAAAAGTTAACTCTTGGTCAATAGGCAGAGCAAGAAACCAGCTGAGGGGGATTAAACAGAAAGGAGGGACATCAAGCTGAGGGGTATTTAAGACAGCTTAAGTAAGAGTTGGGACAATTTCTTCTTCCTTCAGAGTTCTTCTTCCTTTGGGCTTTCTACTTCAGAGTTTTCTCCTTCAAGGCTTCTTCCTCTAGGTTCTTCTGGGATTTTTAGCTTTGGGCTTTTGGGTGGGATGTTGGTGGAATGGGAATGTCAGGTGGGCACTTTTCTGTCTCTCTGAGTTATCAAGTTTTCAGCACAGTATATGTCTCTTGAGAAATGGTTGGCAAAATTGAACAACTGGGATATTTTAGTTATTTTAAAACACCAGATGTGATTACATGATCTTTTGGTCTTGTGTTTTCACTGTATCAGAGACCTATTTACTACTGATGTGCATTGTAACTCTGCTTGTCCCTTGGTAGAGTGCCAACACCCAACAGGGAGTGTTCTGAGCACCTCTGGGCTGCCAAGGCTGTTCATTACTTCTCACAACAGTGACCTTGGACTGAACCCATCTCACTGGAAGATCAGACTTGGTGGGTTGAGAAGGAAGGATCGGGAACTCCAGGAAACACTAGCTGCAGCTCATTTGGACTTACTGTGTTGTTCTTGTTGTCTGTGCGTTCTGCAGCATGTGACATTAAGCAGGAAATAGGTCAATGCAGTGAAAATGAACTGTGCTGTCTACACTCCAGTGTCCAGACATTTCAGTCACCTCTACCCTCTTTTCCTTCCTCTGTTCCATTTGTCAATGTCTGCTGGTGTTTTCATGTAGCTACTATTTTATTGTTGTTTTTTTGTGATGGAGTCTCTCCATATAGCTGCCTGGAACATTCACTCAGTTCAAAATTTATATATTGGCTTTCATTTCAAGTTTCACTGCTTATGGCCTGTAATTTGGTTTTGCTGATTTTGTATATTTTATTTTCAAAATTTGCATTTTTCAATTGTAATCAAAATTTTCTTTTTTAAAAATTTCTTTGAATAATTTTGTACAATGCGTTCTGAACCACCACCTCCCAGTTATTTCCAGGTTCACATGTCCCTGTCAACTCACCCAATTTTGTGATTCCCCCACCTTTAACACCCATCCAAGTTAACTCAGGCTGCCCATATACTCCTGCATGTCCTGCCTTCCAGTGGACTGCGGTCGAGTTAAAGGAGCTGCACTCTTAAAGGAACCAACTTTTGTTCTCCCAGGGACTAACACTTGCCAACAGCTGGACAGCTAGGGGATGGGGAGGAACGTAGTACCCACTTCCTCTGCTGCTCATGTCTAGCCTCAGCTTACACAAGTCTCACGCATGTTGTCACAGCCACTGTGAACCTCGAGCAGCTGAGCCTGGAGGTCACTGTCCTCCTCTGGTCAGCTCCCTCCTCTAGTTCTTACACTTTTCCTTCATGGTCACATTGACAGGACTTCTGAGATGTACGGATTATTGTTTTTAAACAAATTGGAGAAGTCTTCAGCCATCCTTTCTGAAAACAATTTCCCCCTCCTTCCTGTCCTTCCCTTTAGAGTCCTGTCCTGTGTCTGACAGCCCTGCATGGCTTTGCCCTCTGTCCACTGTTCTCTGTCCTTTCTTCTTGTCCGTTCTTCAGCTTGCACTGTGTCTGTCACTCTGTCTTCAGGGTGGCTCTCTCTTTCCTCTTCCAGTTCAAATCTCCTGAGGCCCTTTGATGAGCTGCTTACTTCCTTTAATATCTTCCTGAGTCCAGAATTTCCACCTGGTCCCCTGTTTCTCCTGTTTCATATTTCCCTTTCTCTGTTTAATGTGGCATTTTTTTTCAAACTTTCATTTATTTCTATTCTGCACTTTGTTTGTTTGCTGTGCATGTTTTTTTGGGGAGGGAGCACGTATGCTAAAGCTTGCCAGGGTGTGTCAGAGGACAACTTGTTAGCTTTCTCATCCATGTTATAAGTCCAGAGGATGACAAACAGATACTGAGATTTAGGAATGATTGCCAGCCAGGTGTGGTGGCACACACCTTTAATCCTGGCACTCGAGAGGCAGAGGCAGGAGGATCTCTGTGGGTTCAATCCAACCCTGGTACAGAGTGAGTCCAGGACAGCCAGGGTTACACAGAGAAACCCTGTCAAAAAAAAAAACTAAGAAAAAAGGAATGATTGCCTTAATCAACTGATACATCATTATGATGTATCAGCCCTCATTTACTTCTTTAATCCTGCTGTACACAGAGGTGACCCCCATGCGGAACCTTTTTATCTACACTCTGGGGAATAGGGACATGAAAGGGGGTCTGCAGAAAGTAGTCCATAGGGAGATACCCTCTTTCTGATAATATATAGTGAGTCTATGTGTCACTCCCATGCAAGTACATCATTTCCACCTCAGGCCATGGTGCAATCTATTTTTAAGAGTATTTCCTGAAATAGAAGAAACAAAAAAAATTCAAGAAAGAAACACTTTTGGTAGAATCTTATCCACACGTCCTGATGTCGTTTAAACCCCATTCCTCTTTTGTGTGTAACTGGACCCAGGCTTCACATGGGATGTGTTTTAGTCTCTTGTCATCTAATTAGACAACTTACAGGGCATACTCAGCATAAGGTGTACCTTTGACTTTGAGAGCAAAGTTCTACAAATGCTTAGCCATGTGTTTGGATGGCTGCCTTCCTCTTCCTGGGCACTCACCCCACCAAACCTCCCACAAAAGTCACAATTTCCTGCTCTTTGAGGCCATTGTGGAGTCTTTTAGGTTAAGACAACCATCTACTTTATTCTCCACCCCTGAGAATGGCGCAGGAGTCACTGTGCAGGGAGACCATCTAGACTGCTCAATTCCCTCCCCAGTCTACTGCTGACCCTCTTCAGAGGTGATATGTGTAGGACTCATGGGCCAGCACTGTGCACCTTGGGGGCCTGGAACAAAGCTTTGCTTGACACAAATCATATGAAAGACCTAGTTTTGACGAATAAATGAACAAGTGATCATGCTCTTTTAATTTGTATTCAGTGCACAAGAAATGATACAAACTATATTTTAAGAAGAATTCTGCATCCAAAATAATTATATCATGTTCTATAATAGAAAATAATGTTGGGTACCAGGAAAAAATATGCTTTTATTCCATTTTAAAAAAGAAAACCTTTTGTTGTGGTGGGTTAGAGAGAAAGTGGTCAATAAGTGTCTGCCACACAAGAGTGAGGACCTGACTTTGGATCCCCACAATCCTTGTAAAAGCCAGACACAGTGACATGCATCTGCCCCCAATGTGATGTGGGGGAGAGATGGAGACAGGTGGAGAATCTTTGAAACTAAGTTAGAAAATGACTGAGGGAGATACAGGAAGTTGATCTCATGGCACCCACATGTACACACACCCATACATTCACAGAAAATTGAAAAGAAAATGCAAGCATTTGTATTGTTCATTATGATTATTGAAACTTATAGCAACACATCAGAAAATGAATAATTCAGACCATCTTGTATTCTTCAAATGCCTTTATAACACACTGAATGATGGCAAAGATGTAGATAAATTTGGTTCAGTGGAGTTTGCTAAAGAATGAGATGACAATACTTTGGCACATCAGGAAGCTATCAGTTGGTCTTCAAGAAAAATAGAAGTATTGAACAATCTAACCTTTAACTTAAAGGTTAAATCACATGTCTGAAAGCACAGTCTCAACAGGATGTTCATACCTGTATATTCTTAACAACAACAACAACAATAATGATAATAATACATTTTACTCTCTAAGTGGGCTTTAGGGATGGTTCAGTGGGTAAAGCATTTGCCACACAGGCTGAGAACCTGGGTTTGGAGCCCTATAAACCAGGAAGTTATGGAGGCAGTAGGACTGAGTACCCTTGGGTCAAGGTCTTTTTCATCACCGTTGTTTTTTTTGGGGGGGGTGAGGGTCCTCATTTTTGCCATTTGCTCTCAGCAGGGCTGCATCCAACATCAATAGTTTCCTTGCTTGCCCATTGCCCATCACCTGGATTCTTCCTTACCCGAGGTACAGGCACATGCCCCCTTCAGTGTCCCTTTCATAAGTTGACCCCTTAATGTTCTATGTTCTTCTCCCTTCGAGCTGTAACTGGCGGGGTTCCTCTCATTTTCCTTTTGTTGGTCTATTGGTTTGTTTACCAGGAAGGCAATGTTCCTATTTCTTTGCTTGATTTTTGGTTAGATGTCTTTGTTTTTCCCTATATTGTGAGGTAGAAAGGATATTTTTATGCTTTGGCATTGCTAAAACATGAGAGATTTTTAAGGATTTTGGACAGATATCGAAAGTCACTACAGTTCAGAGTTTTTCTGAGTTACAGAGCTACTATTATTTGAGATTTAAGTGAAATAATTGAGCAGACAAGTGGCGGCTCACGCCCTTAATGCCAGCACACTGTAGGCCGAGATGTGCAGATCTATGAGTTCTAGACCAGCCTGGCCTCAACAATGAAGTCAGGGTGTGTTCCCCTGCTGATAAGATAAGGCTGCTTGCTAGACAGCTTAGAGTTCAAAATGACACATATTTACACTCACCTCTGCTTTCCAGGGTTTCCAAACAAGGCCTGACCTCCAAGGCGATTGGGCCATCAACTGCACCCCAACAGCCTTGTGTACACTGGGGACATGCAGTCTTGGTGTGAAGAAACACAGAGGTCCCCCATAAGCATAGGAGTCTTGGGTCTGACACATGACTTTCCTTTCTCTTTGCTTTGTCACTTTCTGAACTCTGTGGGCCTCACCCACTTTTTTGGCATTGGGGGCCCCAAAACTGCCACCTTCAAGAAACTCTCTCTCAGTAGGTTTTATGTCATGCCTTTGCCTCTATCACAGTCTAAATTCTGTAAATGGAATACCTTGCTGTGTGCTTCTTTAGTGTGACTTCTCGATTGCTGAGGGCAGGAAAAGAGAGTGACGGCATGGAGCCTCTGGCTTATATATTGCTTTATCTCGAGATCCTTGGCAGTCCCGAGGGTCCACGAGATTTCTTGGGATGTCCAGCAGTCCTGTTGCTTCTCACGGGAACTGACATCATCTGTGTGGTTTGCAAGGTTTCTTAGCAAAGCCCCTTGAAAAGGGCATATGGTCCAGACACAACGTGGCTTTGTCCATTTCAGCAGGTAAAGGGATGCCAAGATTTCCTTATGTGCTGCCAGGTGCTAATCTGAATTGTCCACTAATTCCCTAATAGACCTAACAATGTGACTGGCAGCCATTGTTCCTAATATTAAAAATGTCATGCAATGTAACTTCACCACCATGTTGTGTGGGATGATCACATGGCATAAACCATCATCATCATCAAGGCAACAATCATCAAGTTTCTTAGTTTACCGAGCTCTTGGTTTATCATTGTATCTCCTCTTTAGAATATATTTTAGGTTAGTATTAATTTTTTTCTTTTTTTTCCTTTATTTTTTATTTCTTCAAGTTACATCTCAATCGCAGTCCCCTCCCTATTCCTCCTCCAGTCCCACCCTCAACCCCCCATCCTCTTCCCTTTTTTTTCTTTTAAATTTAAGGTATATCTTATCTCCCCCTACAGTTTCCCCTTTCAGTCCAAAAAATGGCTCTTTCTCTTATAATAATAAATACAATACAAAACAACAGAGGTAATTAGGCCACAGTTATGAGGGTTATATGGCATAGCGTACATTCCCAATGACCAGTCCATATGTATTTGGTACCTGACTTTAACATTCCACTATCTAATCATCTCCATGAGTTTAAAGTTCTATATCTGACTCAACATTCATACTAACTTGCAACAGAATTTTAAAAGCATCTTCTTAGATCTATAACACTCTCTTGACTCCTAAACAACTCAAATTTAATTATGAGACTCTAGCTATCTGTTCTTCAACCACCTCAGAGACCTGAGAGGGATAAATATATCTGATTTTATAGGAAGTACAGGGCCTGCAGCTTCCCAAACTAAGAAATGACATACCAGTGGCTGCCTGGACAGTTCCCATTTTCTCTCCATACATTACAGCATCGATCTTCAGTCATTTGAACCCGTTTCTCTGACAGACATTGATTGTAGAGCAGGGGTTATGAAGGACTTACCTACCCTGTCTTGGCAGAGCTAGGCTGTCGACTTACCTGCTTCCAGGTTTTGTCCTTTTTGGACAGCATCCTGTCTACAGTTGGAGCAAGGGGCTTTTCCTACCAAGAGATAGGCTTGCAACTAATTCAGTCATCTCCCACTGGAGATTCTTCGATGCTCATCTTCTACTTGGAGGAGAATAGGGGGTGCTGTCAGGAGTTGATATGTCCTGATATAAAAAAATCTAAAGTTACTAAAACATCTTTGAATGCCATATTCTGCAGATCTCTTGAGGTTTTTGAAGAGGCCCTATCTATCTCTTATATTAGGGTAAGCAGATGTTGCTCGTCTTGTAGCAGGTTTATTTCTGATTAGCTTAGCAAGTAACTATAATAGGCTGTCATAGTACCTAACAGAATGACCGGCTTGCATAACCATTAGTTTGCATTTCTTAATCATCCTAAACAATTTATGACAATTAGTAGTAAAAGGCCGAAACATCCCATTTCATTTTTTTTCTTTACCTCCTAACCCTTCCATCCCATTTCTCTGGGGTGAGGTGTTCTTATATAACAGTCCCTCATCTCAGTTGAGAGGTCGTATGAGGGCCAAGAGCCTCCTCATTCATTGGGGGTCTACGAAGCAGTACCATCAGTGAAAAGTGTCTCGTTGCCTGGGAGAGAGAACTACTAAACAAACAAACCAATAAGCAGACAATAGATAAAAAAGACTAAAAAAAAGAAAAATAAATAAAAATTAAAAATAAAAAGTCTATGTCCAAGTTCCCTTTGGTGTGTTAGTTGTAGTATCAATCAATACCTTCTACTACATAGCTAAAATCCTACTATAAGTGAATAGATGCTGTATGCGTCCTTCTGAGTCTGGGTTAGCTCACTTAGGATGAGCTTTTTTAGTTCCATCCATTTGGCTGCAAATTGCATAATTTCATTGTTCCTGATAGCTGAATAATATTCCATTGTGTAGATGTACCACAGTTTTTTAACCCATTCTTCAGTTGAGGGACATCTGGGTTGTTTCCAGTTTCTAGCTATTACAAATAAGGCTGCTATAAACATAGATGAGGAAACTTCCTTATGATTCTGTGAAGAGGCATTTACCCAGAAGTGGGATGGCTGGGTCCTGAGGCAGAGCTATTCCAAGTTTTCTAAGATATCGCCAGACTGACCTCCATAGTGGTTGCACAAGCCTGCATTCCCACCAGCAATGGAGTAGGGTACCCTTTCTCCACACCCTCGCCAGCATGTGCTGTCATTTGAGTTTTTGATCTTAGCCATTCTGACAGGTGTGAGATGGAATCTCAGAGTCGTCTTGAGTTGCATTTCTCTCATGATTAAGGATGTTGAGCATTTCTTCAAGTGTCTCTCAGCCATTAGGGATTCCTCCTTTGTGAATTCTCTATTTAGCTCTGTCCCCCATTTTTGATTGGATTATTTGGTTTCTTGGCATTTAATTTCTTGAGTTCTTTGTAGATTTTGGATATTAGCCCTCTGTCAGATGTGGGGTTGGTGAAGATTTTCTCCCAGTCTGTAGGCTGCCGTTTTGTTCAAATGACAGTGTCTTTTGCCTTACAGAAGCTTTTCAGTTTCATGTGGTCCCATTTATTGATTGTTGGTCTCAAGTCCTGAGCTGTTGGTGTTCTGTTCAGGAAGTTGTCGCCTGTGCCAATTAGTTTGAGGGTTTCTCCCACTTTTTCTTCTAGTAGATTTAGTGTGACCGGCCTTATGTTAAGGTCTTTGATCCACTTGGACTTAAGTTTTGTACAAGGTGATAAGTAAGGGTCTAATTTCATTCTTTCACAAGTGGACATCCAGTTGGACCAGCACCATTTGTTGAAGATGCTGTCCTTCTTCCATCGTGCCATTTTGGCTTCTTTGTCAAAAATTAGGTGGCCATAAGTGTGTGGGTCTATTTCTGGATCTTCAATTTGATTCCATTGATCTACTGGTCTGTTTCTATACCAGTACCATGCTGTTTTTACAACTATTGCTCTGTAGTACAGCTTGAAATCTGGGATGGTAATACCTCCAGAAGTTTTTTTTATTGTACAGGATTGATTTAGCTATTCTGGGCTTTTTGTTGTTCCATATGAAATTGAGAATAGCTCTTTCCAAGTCTATAAAAAATTGTGTTGGTATTTTGATAGAAATTGCATTGAATCTATATATTGCTTTTGGTAGGATGGCCATTTTTTTTTTTTTTGGTTTTTCGAGACAGGGTTTCTCTGAATATCTCTGGCTGTCCTGGACTCGCTTTGTAGACCAGGCTGGCCTCGAACTTACAAAGATCCGCCTGCCTCTGCCTCCCAAGTGCTGGGATTAAAGGCGTGCGCCACCACCGCCCGGCTCAGGATGGCCATTTTTATTATGTTGATCTTACCTATCCATGAGCATGGGAAATCTTTCCATCTTCTAAAGGCCTCTTCCATTTCTTTCTTCAAGGGCTTGAAGTTCTTGTTGTACAGGTCCTTTACTTGCTTGGTTAGAGTTACCCCCAGGTATTTTATGTTGTTTGTGGCTATTGTGAAGGGGGTTGTTTCCCTTATTTCTTTCTCAGCCCATTTGTTTGTTGTATAAAGAAGGGTTTCTGATTTTTTTGAATTAATTTTGTATCCAGCCACTTTGCTGAAGGTGTTTATCAGCTGTAAGAGTTCTCTGGTGGAATTTTTGGGGTTGCTTATGTATACTATCATATCATCTGCAAATAGGGATAATTTGACTTCTTTGTTTCCGATGTTTATCCCCTTGATGTCCTTTAGTTGTCTTATTGCTCTAGCAAGAACTTCAAGTACTATATTGCAAAGATATGGTGAAAGTGGACATCCTTGTCTTGTCCCTGAGTTTAGAGGAAATGCTTCAAGTTTCTCTCCATTTATTATGATGTTGGCCACTGGCTGTATACTGCCTTTATTATTTCTAGGTATGGTCCTTGTATGCCCGTTCTCTCCAGAACTTTTAGCATGAAGGGGTGTTAGATTTTGTCAAATGCTTTTTCTGCATCTAGCAAGATTATCATGTGTTTTTTTTCTTTCATCTTGTTTGTATGGTGAATGATGTTGATAGACTTTCGTATGTTGAACCATCCTTGCATTCCTAGGATGAAGCCTACTTGATCATGGTGTATGATACTTTTGATGTGTTCTTGAATTTGGTTTGCTAGTATTTTATTAAGTATTTTTGCATCTATGTTCATGAGGGAGATTGGTCTGAAGTTCTCTTTCTTTGTTGGGTCTTTGTGTGGTTTAGGAATCAGGGTTATTGTGGCCTCATAGAATGAGTTTGGCGATGTTCTTTCAGATTCTATTTTGTGAAAGAGTTTGAAAAGTATTGGTGTTAGCTCCTCTTTGAAGGTCCGGTAGAATTCCGTGCTAAAGTCATCTGGCCCTGGGGTTTTTTTGGTTGGGAGATTTTTAATGACTGTTTCTATTTCCTTAGGGGTTATAGGGCTGTTTAATCTATTTATCTGATCTTGATTTAGCTTCAGTAGGTGGAATCTATCAAGAAAATTGTCCATTTCACTTAAGTTTTCAAATTTGGTGAAGTATAGATTTTTAAAATAGGATCCAAATATTCTTTGGATTTCCTCAATGTCTGTTGTTATTTCTCCCTTTTCATTTCTGATTTTGTTGATTTGTGTTTTCTCCCTGTGTCTTTTAGTTAATTTGGCTAAGGGTCTGTCTATTTTGTTGATTTTCTTGAAGAACCAACTCTTGGTTTCATTGATTTTTTGTATAGTTCTTTTTGTTTCTAAGTTGTTGATTTCAGCCCTAAGTTTGATGATCTCCTGCCTTCTGCTCCTCTTGGGAGTGTTTGCTTCTTTTTTTTTCCAATTCACCCAGTTTGGCTGTTAATTCACTAATATGAGCTGTCACAATTTTCTTTTTGAAGGCACTTAGTGCTATGAACTTTCCTCGTAGCACAGCTTTCATTGTGTCCCATAGGTTTGGGTATGTTGTGTCTTCACTTTCGTTGGATTTTAAGAAGTCTTTGATTTCCTTCTTTTTTTTTTTAAATACTTTATTTTTTTTCTTCAAGTTACATCTCAGTAACAAACCCCTCCCTATTCCCCCTTCCTATCCCGCCCTTCCACCCTCTTCCCTCCAGAAGTTTCCCCTTTCAGTCCAACAGCTGGTTCCTTCTCTTATAACAGTAAGTATTATACAAAACAATAGATATAAATATGCCACATTTATGAGAGTAAATTGGCCCAGTATACCTTCCCAATGTTCAGTTTATACCTATTTGGCCCCTGACTTTAACATTCTACTATCTACCCAACTCCATGAGTTTAAAGGTCTATATGTGACTCAACATTCATACTATCTTGCAACACACTTTTAAGAGTATCTTCTTAGATCTATAACACCCTCTTGATTCCTAAACAGTTCAAAATTTAACTATAAGATTCTATCTGTCTATTCTTCAACCACCTGATTTCCTTCTTTATTTCTTCCCTGACCCAGTGGTCCTCTAGTAAAGAGTTGTTCAATTTCCATGTGAGTTTAGACTTTCTGTTGATTCTTTTGCTATTGAAGTCCAGCTTTATTCCATGGTGGTCTGATAAGATACAAGGGGTTATTTCAATTTTCTGGTATCTGTTGAGGCTATCTTTGTGTCCAACTATATGGTCGATTTTGGAGAAGGTTCCGTGAGGTGCTGAGAAGAAGGTGTATTCTTTTGTGTTTGGGTGAAACGTTCTGTAGATATGTTAGGTCCATTTGGTTCATGATCTCTGTTAGACTCATTATTTCTCTGTTTGGCTTCTGTCTTGATGATCTGTCCATAGTTGGGAGTGGGGTGTTGAAGTCTCCCACTATTAAAGTGTTTGGATCGATGGTGCGATTTAAGTTTTAGAAGTGTTTCTTTTATAAATGTAGGTGCCTTTTTATTTGGGGCATAGATGTTCAATATTGAGATAACCTCTTGGTGGATATTTCCTTTAATGAGTATGCAATGCCCTTCTCTGTCTTTTTTTATTGACTTCAATTGGAAGTCTATTTTGTTTGATATTAGGGTGGCTACTCCAGCTTGTTTCCTGGGTCCATTTGCTTGGAAAACCTTTTCCCAGCCCTTTACTCTGAGATAGTGTTTATCTTCAATAGTGAGGTGTGTTTCTTGTATACAGCAAAAAGATAGGTCTTGTTTATGGATCCAGTCTGTAAGTCTGTGTCTTTTTATTGGCGAGTTGAGTCCATTGATGTTGATGGATATTAGTGACCAGGGGTTGTTATTTCCCATTATTTTGGTATAGCTGGCTGTCTTGTGTTTCTTTTTGTTTAGTTGCTGTGGAGGTTTCTATTTCCTCTGTTTTCTTGGGTGTAGTTATCTTCTCTGTGTTGGAATTTTCCTTCTAGGATCTTCTGTAGGGCTGGGTTTGTGAGGAGATATTGTTTGAATTTGATTTTGTCATGGAATATCTTGTTTTCTCCTATGTTGATAGAGAGTTTTGCTGGGTATAGTAGTCTGGCTGGGCACCTATGTTCTCTCAGGGCTTGTAGGACATCTGTCCAGGCCCTTCTAGCTTTTAAAGTTTCTGAGGAGAAGTCAGGTGTGATTCTGATGGGTCTGCCATTGTATGTGACTTGGCCTTTTTCTCTTACAGCTTTAATATCTTTTCTTTGTTCTCTACATTTGGAGTTTCTATTATTATGTGGCGAGAGGAGTTTCTTTTCTGATCTAATCTGTTTGGTGTTCTGTAAGCCTCTTGGATTTCTACTGGCATCTCTTTCTTTAGGTTTGGGAAGTTTTCTTCTATGATTTTGTTGAAGATATTTCCTGGACCATGGAGTCGGGAGTCTTCTCTTTCCTCTATGCCTATAATTCTTAGGTTCCATCTTTTCATTGAGTCCTTGATTTCTTGGATGTTGTGGGTGAGAGATTTTTTAGCTTTCTCATTTTCTTTGGATGTTGTACTGATTTCTTCCATCGAATCTTCCATGCCTGAGATCCTGTCTTCCATCTCTTGCATCCTATTTTTTATACTCACATCCGTAGTTCCTGTTCTCTTCTCTTGATTCTCCATTTCCTCTTTTAACTCTGACTGTGTTTTCTTTATTGTTTCCATTTCTATTTTCATGTCTTGAATGGTATTGTTCGTTTTGTACATTTCCTTCTCCAGTTTGCTTGTTTTTGCCTGGAGATCTTTCATTGCTTTATCCTTTTTCCTGTTCAAGCTGGGTCACCTTGACTTGGAGCTCTTTAATGGTGTTATTCATTGTTTTGACTTGTAAAATTGTGGTTTCTTTGAATTCCTTCATAGTTTTAAGTTCTTCTTGAAGGGACCCTATCACTTTCCATAATGTAGAATTGTCATCGTTTTCATGTCTTTCAGTTGTGGTGAGGTGGTTCGAGCTGGACGGAATAGCGTTGCTTTCTTTTGTTGGAGACATTTCGCTCTGTTTTTTTTTTTTTTTTTTTTTT
>CAJQZJ010031764.1:3551119-3571419 GCA_907164525.1 Lophiomys imhausi
TCCCGCCTGCACACCCCCATGTACTTCTTCCTCAGCAACCTGTCCTTTGTGGATGTCTGCTTCTCCTCCACCACTGTCCTCAAGGTACTGGCCAACCACATACTTGGGAGTCAGGCCATTTCTTTCTCTGGGTGTCTCATGCAGATTTATTTTCCCTGTGTGTTCGCTGTCATGGACAATTTCCTGCTGGCTGTGATGGCCTATGACCAGTATGTGGCCATATGCCACCCCTTACACTACACAACTAAGATGACCCATCTGCTATGTGCCCTCCTTGTTGTTGGATAATGGGTGGTAGCCAACCTGGATGCTCTGTTGCACATCCTCCTCTTGACTCAACTCTCATTCTGTGCAGACAACATCATCCCTCACTTCTGTGATTTGACTTTCCTGCTGCTACTTTCCTGCTCAGACACACACCTCAATGAGCTGATGATTCTTTATGTGGCAGGGTTGATATTGATGGCCCCATTTGTTTGCATTCTGGTGTCTTATATCCTTATTGCTTGTGCTATCCTGAGAGTTTCATCCACAAGTGGAAGATGGAAAGCCTTCTCCACCTGCAGCTCCCACCTGGCTGTGGTCTGCCTCTTCTATGACACCATCATATCCCTGCATTTGAACCCCTCATCTTCTCACTCAGCTATGAAGGATACAGCATCTGCTGTTATGTACACAGTGGTGACCCCCATGCTGAACCCTTTCATTTACAGCTTGACGAACAGGGACATGAAAGAGGCTTTAAGAAAAGTGCTCATCCGGGCGGTGGTGGCGCACGCCTTTAATCCCAGCACTTGGGAGGCAGAGGCAGGCGGATCTTTGTGAGTTCGAGGCCAGCCTGGTCTACAAAGCGAGTCCAGGACAGCCAGAGATATTCAGAGAAACCCTGTCTCGAAAAAAAAAAAAAAGAAAAGTGCTCATCATGAAATTTTCCTCTGCTCAATGAGACTGAATGTGCCAAACATCACAGAGGGAATGAATGCCTCAGAATCCTTTACGTGTCTGTCAGTTACCTGAAAGTTAGCCCTTGTCTTTTGTTTTTGTTTTACTATAATGTTTATTTATTATATCAAGTTATATTTTCATCATAGTGCCTTCTTTCTACTCCTCCCAGTTCCACCCTCCCACCTTCTCCTCTCTCCCACCCATCCCACTCTTCTGATGTGCAGTGTCCCTACATAACAGCCCCTCTCAGTTCAACAGTCATATGAGGGCTAAGAGCTTCCTCTTGCTCTGGGGGCCTACATGGTAGCACCCCTAGGGCAAATTTATCCTCCTGATAACCCTTGTCTTTTAAAAGGAAAGCATGTACGATCTATATTGGATACAAAACTCAGGGCACAAATCTTTAGGTAATAGAATGAAAACAAAGTTTGTTAATAAATGTGTTTATTCAGATTGTCATGTCAAGCCTTGGAAAAATCCATCATGAACACTCCTGCACAGCTTTGGAGAACAGCAAGGAATCTCAGTGGACAACACTGGGAAGGGACTAATGATAAGCCCAAACTGGAATCAGGCTTTGTTTGAATGGGAATTGATTCCTATTCCAGATAGGATGTTGCTTCTGAGTTTGGATAATTTTCATTGGCTATCTTGGTGCAGTTCACTAGAAGACTGAGCTCTGATTGGCCTAGCTGCAAACACATATATCAGCCATTATGAACAGATGACAGCCAAGTGACCACTGAAAAACTACCATTGCTGTGTTCCTGCAGACAAACTGCTGCCCAGTTGCCATCAAGGACCTGCACTTGAGAATTGGTATCCTTATAAAGTCCATAGGGTTGGCGCAGTGGTAGGTGTTTACAGACATTAATAAATACAATTTAAAAGTTACATGTACAACCGACTCTTTTTCCTAGTGGCTAACACTTTCCAACAGCTGGACAGCTAGGGGATGGAGGAAGACTTCATGTCTACTTCCTCTGCTGCTCACGTCTAGCTTCAGCTTACACAAGTCTCTCTCATGTTGTCACAGCCACTGTGAGTCTCGAGCAGCTGAGCCTGGAGGTCACCGTCCTCCTCTGGTCAGTTCCTCCTCTAGTTCTAACACTCTTCCTTCATGGTCACAGTGACAGGACTTCTGAGATGTACGGATTATTGATTTTAAACAAATTGGAGAAGTCTTCAGCCATCCTTTCTGAAAACAATTTCCCCCTCCTTCCTGCCCTTCCCCCTTAGAGTCCTGTCCTGTGTCTGACAGCCCTGCATGCCTTTGCCCTCTGTCCACTGTTCTCTGTCCTTTCTTCCTGTCCGTTCTTCAGCTTGCACTGTGTCTGTCACTCTGTCTTCAGGGTTTCTCTCTTTTTCCTCTTCCAGTTCAAATCTGCTGAGGCCCTTTGATGAGCTGTGTATTTCCTTCAGTATCTTCTCAACTCCAGAATTTCCACCTGGTCCCTTGTTTCTCATGTTTCCGATTTTCCTGTTCTCTGTTTGATGTGGCATTGTTTTGAAACTTTCATTTACTTCTGTTCAGCACTTTGTTTGTTGTTTGTTTCCTGTGCATATTTTCTGGGGAGGGAGCACATATGCTATAGATTGCTGGTGTGGGTCAGAGGACCACTTGTTAACTTTCTCCTTCCATGTTGAACAGAGGATGACAAGCAGGTCCTCAGACTTAGCAAGGATTGCCATTATCATGTGACACGTCTTCCCGGCCTCATTTACTTCTTTAATCCTGTTGTCCTTCCCATCTGTCAATGGTTTTACATACTGTTGTTTACTTCTTCAATCATTCTCTTTTTTCCATCTACCAACATTCACAATGGCTACTGTGTAACATTTTTGTTAAAGATGGCTCCTGCTCTTTCTCATAGGCCACAACAGAAGGCATATTTTTAAGCTATTCATTTGTTGTTATCTTAAAGTCTCTACCTCCCTTCCAATCCATTGACATGAGGTATGGGAGACAAAAGGTTAGGACAGTCAGGAAATGTAGATCTCTGTAGATGCAGTTCCCTCAGGAGACTCCAATCCTTGTTGCTAGGACTCCAGCAGTCCTGCCAACCAACAACAGCAAACAGGAAATTCAGCAACTGGAAGAAACACCAATCAGCAGCATTGGGGGTAGCTACCAGGGTCTGGTATGGTGAAGGTGGTGGGGCAGTTGCCACAGCCCAGCTTGGGCATTTGTTACCTCAGCTGGACCTGGACAACAGCTATGGCAGCTGCAAGTCTCTAAGCAAGCATTGTCTGGAGTCTCTCTAAGGGAAGAAAAATGAGAGGCAGAGCAAAGTATAAAGCAATGCCCCCCTGTTTTGGGTGTTCCCTTTATACCCTGTTAAGAGTCTTCACTGGGATGTTTTCTATTTGGCAAATATCATATCCCTTCCCCCGCATGAGGTGTTTTCCTGTTGACTAAAATCACTCACTCTCTAAGGAGTCTGTTTATCAAAGGATGTTATCTAGCTGGCAAAAAAATGTCCCCTAACTGAGGCAGTCTCCAGCCAACAGACATCATGTGTCCTTTCAAGAATTTGTTTTGAGCAGTGGTTCTAACACTTCCACGTTCCACAGTTGGGACCAAAACAAGAAACACATTTACAACTGTGTTTTTAATGAAATCAAAACTTCTACTACAAATCCAGTAAGATTATACAGCATGTTTACAAAGAACCGTTTCTGAGGTCATGGACGGTGCGTGTTCTGACCTTGTGGAAACCTCTCTCACTTAGTTTTACTTTTTTTGTATGTACCCTAGGCTGACCTTGATCCTTGGACTGACCTTCCTCAGTTTCCCTGAGGTGACTTAGACATGTACAAGCAGGTAGTGTATCACTCCACTCAACTCCTTAAATTATACTTTGAGGTCATGAGGATATCTTTTACCACATCCTCAGATTTATAATATTATTTTTCTTTAAACTTTAGAAATCACCTAATGAAACTATTGATGTGTGTGTGTGTGTGTGTGTGTGTGTGTGTGTGATGTGCATTCATGTGTGCATGTATGTTCCTGGTGTGCACACAGGTGGGGTGCCTGTGTGTGCACAAACACACAGGAGTCAGAGGTTGATTTCAGATGTCTTCTTCCATCTCTCTCTACGTTCTGTATTGAGGTAGGCTCTCTCCCTGAAGCCGGAGCTTGCTGACTCTGATAGTTCTCCTAGCCCCCTTCTGAGGATCTCACCTCTGCCTCTTGCAGGAAGATTGCAGGCTGGCGGCCATGCTCATGTGGTACCACTGTGGGTGCTGGGGATCTGAACTGGGGTCTTCAGACCTATGCAGCAAGCACTTTACCTACTCAGCCACCTTCCATGTTTGCAAGAGTAATGATTTCTTTTCCATTTTTTGTTTTGTTTTGTTGTTTGTTCATTTTTTGTTTTGTTTTTTGAGACTAGGTCTCACTGTGTTTCCTGGATTGAATACAAACCCACTGGGACCCACTTCCTCCTGTTTCCCAAGTGCTGAGATTAAAGGCATGCACCACCATGGGAGCAAACATTGATTTTTAACTAATAATTTATTGTAGATATCTTTAAACATCTGTTAAGAGCAGACAGCATAGATGTTCAAAGCCCATAGATGCAAACATTAACTAACAGTCAACATCATTTATTCTATACCCTTAAATTTTACTCTTTTAGTCTTTTAGTTTTTTTTTCCCAGGGGGATGGTTGAGGTATGGTTTCTTTGTAACAACCCTGGCTGTCAAGGAACTCACTTTGTAGACTAGGCTGGCCTCTAACTCAAAGAGATCTCCCTCTCTCTGCCTCCTGAGTTCTGGGATTAAAGTCATGAGCCACCATGCCCAGCTACCTCTTCTATTTTGCTATTAATATATTATTGATTTTTTGTGAGACGTGTATATAATCCATATTACATAGCCATTATTGTTTTTCTTTCTTTTTAAAAATGTATTTAGTTATTTTTATGTGTATATATAAGTATTTTCACACACACCAGAAGAGGGAATCCTATCCAACTACATGTGGTTGGCAAGACACCATGCTTTGAACTGAACTCAGGACCTCTGGAAGAGCAGCCAGTGCTCTCAAACTGTTCAGCAGTCTCTCTAGTCCTCTTTTTTTTTTTAAATAACTTATTTGATATGTGTTTTGGCTGCATATACATGGATGTGCACCAAGTGCATGCCCAAGGAGACTAATATAGGGTGTTAGGTCTCAGATTACCTGAAACTGGTGTTATGGATGGTTGAGAAACACCATGCAGGTGGCTAGGAAAGGAACCTGGATCCTCTACAGGAGCAACAACTGCTCTTAACCATTGAGTTGTCTCTTCAGCTTCTAATGTCTCTTTTCCTTTGTTCTATTTCTGTTTTACAAGACAGGGTCTTGGTGTAATAGAAAAGGCTAGCCTGGAACACAGCAGCCATCTTCTTGCCTCAGACTTTAGCGTGTCTGGATAAGATGTGTAAACCAAAAGAGGCTATCATTTTTCTAAATGATTTTCCAGGCTGACCAAAGGAAGACTTGGCTTTTACTGTTTGCCAGTGAATAGGAATGAAGGCCTCATCTTGATTAGCAGGTCATTACAAATACCCTGAATCCTGAAATCAATAGTCAGTAGGAGTTTCTCCAGCTTCCTGCCCCTCCACTCTGTTTACTGTGTGTGTGTGTGTGTGTGTGTGTGTGTGTGTGTGTGTGTGTGTGAGAGAGAGAGAGAGAGAGAGTGTGTGTGTGTACTGTCATCCCTTAGAATTTTGCTTGTTTCTCTGTGAATCAAGTAGGAAAAAGTTGTAAGCTTCTGGACGTACATAGAAAGGACAAGTCACATTGAGGATGGCCTAAGTCCACCATGTGTCTAAGTCCTGCCAAGAATCTTTCTGGGTAGGGTTGGGAACATAAATGAAGCTCTTGAAGCCACACTCAAGAGTCTCTAGATTTTCAGAAATGAGGGAATCACAGTGCGCTGGGAAGACATCCCAAAGGAAATGTTCTCTGAGCATGGATTACCTTCTGTCAGGACAACCTTTCCACAGCAGCTGAAAACGGACAATGGACCAGCCTATACGGCACAGTCCTTTGTCTCCTTCTGTAACCAGATGGAGGTACACCTTAATCACGGATTATCATACAATCCTCAAGGACAAGGAATTGTGGAGCGTGCTCATCGCACCTTAAAAGAATGCTTACAAAAACAGAAAGGGGGAATAGGCCAAGGCCGTACCCCCAAAGAGAGAATGTCTTTAGCTTTATTTACTTTAAACTTTTTCAATTTGGATGCTCAAGGCCGCTCAGCAGCAGACAGACATCAGGATTCCCATGGTTCACCTAAAAGCATGGTGAAGTGGAAGGACATTTTGACAGGCTCTTGGCGGGGGCCTGACCCCGTGCTAACATGGGCGAGAGGGTCTGTTTGTGTTTTTCCTCAGGATCAACAAGATCCAGTGTGGGTGCCTGAACGCCTTGTGAGGAAGATTCGTCATGAAGACCTTCCTAAGGATCCTGGTGTTAGTAGCAGTGAGTATGTCAGGAATGACCGAGCCGAGATGGGGGATCCTGTCGATATTCCCAAAGCCGATGCCGGTCAGACATGATGCAACTGTGTTTCCACGCTTATTTAGCAGTAATAAAAGCTTAGGCTTACCCTACCTTCCCTTTGATGATCAGAAAAGCCCTATAGAGGGTAATAGAAATGTCAGCTTAAAGGATAGTCTGTGCTTTTTAATGAGCTTCAATAGGTCAGATGATACAAAATGCATTAAATTGTCTCAGCAGTCAACAGATTTTTTACCACAACTGAGGTTTGGGGGTAGGAGTGGTGGTTTGTTTTCAGGCAACGGTTCTCACCTTAAAGGATGGTGGCCCACACGAGTCTCTGACTGGGACCCCCCCAGACAGCCACGCTGGGCACCTTTTTGTAGAGGATCCACAGGAGAGGAAGGACCTTTTCCCTGGACTGGATGTCAGGAGCGCAGAGCAGTTTGGGTTCAACAAGATTATTTTTCCTTTAGCCCCATGATTAGTAATATAGTGAATAAGTCTTGTACAGGAATGCTTGATATATCTACTAGGGATCCTCAGCAGACTACAACCAATCCTTTTGATTTGTGGCTTTTGTGTGGGGTAAATGGAAGTTGCATGGACTTGGGTCCTGTCATTATGCTTGGGGGAGAAATTTATCAAAGAGGTAATTTTTCCCTAGGGTCTGCTACCAGATTGGATTTTTCTAGCGGTAGTGGCTCTGGTATTTGGAAATCTTTGTTTCATTCTTACCACAATAAGACTTTTTCAGCTTCGCCAGTATGTCTCTGGCCTCCTTTTCTGTGGATTGTAAGTAATGGGAGTGCATCCTTAGGTGAAGAAAAGTTAGTATGCACTCCGGGCACATGTTTTTATGCCCTATGCTGGAATGCCACAGCCTTTCCTGTGGCTGTGGTGACTAAAATGCCTCGATATGTACCAGTTCCTGTAGAGGCTCCTAATACCATGATGCTATTCAGGTTTAAAAGAGATTTTGACATCACTGCAGCTATTGTTACTGCCATCACTATTGCTGCTGTGGGAGCTACTGCCTCAGCTATCGCCTTGTCTAGTTCTATACAGACTGCTAATGCCCTAAATAACATCTCAGCCACTGTGGCACAGACATTGGATACTCAGACCTCTATGAATTCTCATCTCAAAAGAGGCCTTATGATAGTTAATCAACGCATAGATTTAATACAAGAACAGATTGATTCTCTTTGGCAACTAGCACAATTGGGGTGTGAGTGGAAAATGCAAGGTTTGTGTGTTACTTCCGTACAGTATCAAAATTTTACAAAGGCTGCTAATCTGTCTAGACAATTGTCAAAATTCCTCTTACAGGATTGGTCGGCTGAATTTAAAAATTTGATGAAAGAGCTGAGAGCGACAATCGTCCACATCAACTCCACTCGGGTGGATCTGAGCCTGGCTACTGGCTTGACTTCCTGGATACAGACGGCTATGGATCATCTTAAGGAGTGGGCGGGCGTAGGCTCTTTGGCGATACTGATGATACTAGCCTCTCTGGTTTGCCTATGGTACATCTATAAGATGAGAGCCACACAGAAGCGTAATGCAGCCATGATTATACAGGCCCTTGTCGCCATTGAGGGGGGCCAGTCCCCTCAGCCAAGATTGTGCCTGACCCTGTAATGCCAGTTACTCCCAGGGCTGCCTATTAGCAAATGCACCATAAACGCTATGACTTAGTGACCAAATGTGAGGAAAAGAGGACATTCACTCAGACAGAGCAATACCTCCCGTTTTGAGGTTGGAGGTAAGAATTTGGACCGATTCTTCAAATCTACAGGCTTACATCATAGATTGACAAGCTCTGAGGGAACTTTCTCTGGGACTTGTCTCCACACAGATTGCTTCATCCCCAAGTTCTGACTGAGAGATCACATCCATTGCACAATCATTGTTGGTCAACAGGGACCAGGAACTATGTGGCACAATTACTTTGGCTCATCCTTAATGAGACTCTTAGGGAATTTATACCCAGTGGGATTGGATGCTGCAACAAGTTCCTGTCTTATTCTTCCAAACTTCCTCCTGACACTGAGGTCTAAGACAGTGATCATCTTCTCCTCACCTTCTCAGAACCTTCCTACATTCCTGAGACTTTCCAGTTCTTAGAATAAAGAACACTGCTGCCCAGCCACTCCAAGGTGAAAATGGAACTGGCTTGTCCAGGCATTTCTAGAATAGTAGAGATGACAATGTTGGTTTTGCAACAAATACTGCTCACTCTCTCACAGAGGAAACAGCAGCAGGAGGCACAATCCATCAGTTGGAGATTGAGTCTGAACAGTAGCTGGCGGCTTCCCTCTCTGTTTTTTCCTTGAGCTTCTGAGGAGTGTGAGAAAGACAGGAAATGTTGCCAGAGGTACACATGACCGCAGGGAAGAGTGGTGTATGTGCATGAATGCTTTTATGTCATAGTCGATTAAACTAACAGGGTGAATCTGGGGAGCCAGCACTATGTAAAACTGGGATTTGTAAATTGAGTATGTGGAAAATAGGAGTGGATCTTAACCCAGAAATTCTAAGGCAGGCTGAATGTGAACCTGGTTATAGTATCCAAATCTGAAGACTGTGTTCTGACCTCTGAATTTCTTTACAGTAGGTAGGCTGAGACTTATGAGAGGGACAAACCAGTTGAACATCTCTGAGTTCCTCCTCCTGGGACTCTCCAGGCAGCCCCAGCAGCAGCAGCTCCTCTTCCTGCTCTTCCTCATCATGTACCTGGCCACCTTCCTGGGAAACCTGCTCATCATCCTGGCCATCGGCACAGACTCCCACCTGCACACCCCCATGTACTTCTTCCTCAGCAACCTGTCCTTTGTGGACGTCTGCTTCTCCTCCACCACTGTCCCCAAGGTCTTGGCCAACCACATACTCGGGAGCCAGGCCATCTCCTTCTCTGGGTGTCTCACTCAGCTATATTTTCTCTGTGTGTTCGCTGTCATGGACAATTTCCTGCTGGCTGTGATGGCCTATGACCGGTATATGGCCATATGCCACCCCTTACACTATACAACAAAGATGACTCATCGGCTGTGTGCCTTCCTTGTTGTTGGATCGTGGGTGGTAGCCAACTTGAATGCTCTGTTGCAAACCCTGCTCTTGTCTCAACTCTCATTCTGTGCAGACAACATCATCCCTCACTTCTTCTGTGATATGACTCCCCTGCTCAAACTCTCCTGTTCAGACACACACCTCAATGAGCTGATGATTCTTTATGTGGCAGGGTTGATATTGATGGCCCCATTTGTTTGCATCCTGGTGTCTTATATCCTTATTGCTTGTGCTATCCTGAGAGTTTCATCCACAAGTGGAAGATGGAAAGCCTTCTCCACCTGCAGCTCCCACCTGGCTGTGGTCTGCCTCTTCTATGGCACCATCATATCCCTATATTTTAGCCCCTCATCCTCTCACTCAGCTGCGAAGGATACAGCATCTGCTGTGATGTACACAGTGGTGACCCCCATGCTGAACCCTTTCATCTACAGTCTGAGGAACAGGGACATGAAAGTGGCTTTAAGGAAAGTGCTGACCATGAAATTTTCCTCTGCTCAATAAGACTGAAGGTGCCAAACCTCACAGTGGGAAGGAATGTCTCAGAATCTTTCACGTGTCTGTCAACTACCTGAAAGTTAGCCCTTGTCTTTCTAAGAAAAGCATCTGCCATCTATATTGGATGCAAACCCCAGGCTACAAATTCTTTAAGTAAAAGAATGAAAAATAAATCCTAATGAGAGTCCATTAAGGGTATCCCCACATTGAGAACCAGATGCTCCCCAGTTAGAACCCGAAGGCCCCAAAAGCTTAAGCTATCACCAGACTTATTCCAAGACATGTTTCAAATTGCTGTATTCAAGCAGGTCCAAAGTCTACATCTCTAGGAGATGAATTCAGCAAAAACTCTAAACAACCACCAATGATGGACTAGCCATCTGGTCAGGAAGAGATAAGGCTGCTTGGCCACCAACCTCCCCTCCCATGAACAAACTCATAGTTCAGCCAAGGAGTGTTCACACTTTCTGCCGACGTTTTCTAGTTTGAATGCTCCAATCATGTTATAGATTACCTGACCCTTCCTGAAATTCCCCTGTGTGCCTTTGCCTAGGGTTGCCATTTCCTTTTGAATGGAGAGTCCCGCATGCTGGAGTTCTGAGGAATAAACATTCTTTGCTTATGCATGCTATCTGAGTTTGGGGGTAATTTCTTCAGCACATTCTGGACCCTAACATTAACAAATGTCTTTATTCAGATTGTCATGTCAGTGCCTTGGCAAACTCCACCAAGAACACATCTGCACAGCTTTGGAGAACAGCAAGGAGTCTCAGTGGAAACACTGGGAAGGGACTAATGATAAACCCCAAACTGGGTCAAATTATTTGGAATGGGGAATTGATTTCTATTCCAGATGGCATATGGTATCTGAGTTGGGAAAATTCTCATTGGCTATCTTGGTGCAGTTCACTACAAGACTGGGCTCTGATTAGCCAAGCAGCAGCCACACATGCCAGCTGTTCTCAGGGCAGCAGAGGCTGTAGTTATCTGTGTTGGCCAATGCTGGTCCTTTGCTCTTGTGCTCAGATGTGGTTACAACATGGTCTCTTGGTCTTGTGCTATCACTCTATCAGAGACCCATTTGCTACTAGTGTTCTTTGTGCTTCTCCATGTCCCTTGGCAGAGTGCCAGCACCCAACTGGGAGTGTTCAGGCCACCTCTAGGCTTCCAGGGCTGTTCATTACTTCTCACAACAGTGGCTTGACTGAGCCCATCTCATGGAAAGATGAACCTTGGTGGGTTGAAAAGGAAGGATCTGGAACTCCAGAAAACACTAGCTGCAGCTCATTTGGACTTACTGTGTTGTTCTTCTTGTGTGTGCGTTCTGCAGCATGTGCCATTAAGCAAGAAATAGGTCAAAAATGAACTGTGCCTCTACAATTCCAGTGTCCTGACATGTCAGTCAACTCTACCCTCTTATCCTTCCTCTGTTCCATTTGTCAGTGTCTGCTGGTGTTTTCACTTAGCTACTATTTTATTGTTTTTTTTTAGTGACAGAGTCTCTCCATATGGCTGCCCTGGAACTTTCACTTAGCTAAAAATTTATATATTGGCTTTCAATTTCTAATTGTGGGCTTATGGCCCACAATTTGGTTTTACTGATCTTGTGTATTTTATTTCCAAGATGTTTATTTTTCAATTGTAATAATTTTTTTCTTTTTTTAGTTCTTTGGATAATTTTGTACAATGTGTTCTGAACCACACTACCTCCCAGTTATTTCCAGATTCACATGCCCCTTTCAACTCACCCAATGTTGTGCCCCCCCCTTTAACACCCACCAAGTTTAACTCAGGCTGCCCATATTCTCCTGTATGTGCTGCCTTCCACTGGAATGTGGTCCAGTTAAAGAAGCTGAACTCTTAAAGAAAACTGACTCTTCCTCTCCTAGTATCTAACACTTGCCCACAACTGGGCAGCTAGGGGATGGAGGAAGACTTCATGTCCACTTCCTCTGCTGCTCATGTCTAGCCTCAGCTTATACAAGTCTCACGCATGTTGTGACAGCCACTGTGAACCTCGAGCAGCTGAGCCTGGAGGTCACCGTCCTCCTCTGGTCAGTTCCTCCTCTAGTTCTTACACTTTTCCTTCATGGTCACATTGACAGGACTTCTGAGATGTACGGATTATTGTTTTTAAACAAATTGGAGAAGTCTTAAGCCATCCTTTCTGAAAACAATTTCCCCCTCCTTCCTGTCCTTCCCTTTAGAGTCCTGTCCTGTGTCTGACAGCCCTGCATGCCTTTGCCCTCTGTCCACTGTTCTCTGTCCTTTCTTCCTGTCCGTTCTTCAGCTTGCACTGTGTCTGTCACTCTGTCTTCATGGTTTCTCTCTCTTTCCTCTTCCAGTTCAAATCTGCTGAGGCCCTTTGATGAGCTGTTTATTTCCTTCAGTATCTTCCACACTCCAGAATTTCCACCTGGTCCCTTGTTTCTCATCTCTCCTATTTCCCTGTTTTCTGCTTCATGTGGCATTGTTGTGAAACTTTTATTTACTTCTGTTCTGCACTTTGTTTGTTGTTTGTTTGCTGTGCATATTTTCTGGGGAGGAAGCACGTATGGTAAACATTGCCTATGTGGGTCAGAGGACAGTGTTACAGAATATTTTTATTTATCACACTTATAATTATTAATATTTAGCAATCACCTATCAAATACCTAAATCCTATAACCTAAGCCTTAATTCTAAAATCTATAATCTAAGAATGTCTTAATACCTAAAACACTCTAATACCTATAAAAAAAACAAATACTTAATACTATTTTAAGTTTCTTCAAAGGAATCTAATACTCTTGGAATAGGTCCACACAGGATGGCTGGTCTATAACTTTCAAGTTCAAAGTCTGTTGAGCATTGTCAATTCCCAAGGCCAGTCTACCCATACCATGAAGCCATGGTCAGTCTACAAAGTCAATTTATTCTGACCGCCGATGAAGGGCAGTCTTTTCAATCAGCCAAGAATTGCCTCCGTGGTCTTCCTTAGCATTTCTGTCCCGAGTCTCTTGCTCACTTCTCCAGTGCTCTGGAGCTCCAAGATAGACGATTCGAAAGGACTCTGTCTTAGTGAGTTTGTGGCAGGTTTTTGCTTTGGATTGCAGTAGTCCAACTGCCAATAGCTATGGTGTGGCCTCTCAGCAGGTGATGGCAGTGGGGTGAAGAGGGAGGGAGGGAAGGAGAGAGAGAGAGAGAGAGAGAGAGAGAGAGAGAGAGAGAGAGACCAACTGGAGGCTGTGTGAACCCCCGGCATGTAGTGATGAACTTGGAGTAATTTTAGGAATGTTTTTTCGAGGGCTTTCCGAAGACACTCCCTGCAACAGTGCATCAAGGATCAAGGTCATCAGAGAATTTCTCAGGACCCCTTTGGTTCTCATCTATGTCATCTGTGTAGCATGTGAGGTTTCTTAGCAATGCTCCACCCAGATCAACTGTAAAGAATACCAAACTCCTCCTTATGTCACTAGATGCTAACCTAAACTGTCTTGTACTAAGTCCTACCACAGGACAGCTTGTTAGCTTTCTCCTTCCATGTTGAACAGAGGATGACAAGCAGGTCCTCAGACTTAGCAAGGATTGCCATTATCATGTGACACGTCTTCCCAGTCTCATTTATTCTTTAATTCTGTGGTCCTTCCCATCTGTCAGTGTTTTTACATACTGTTATTTACTTCTTCAATCATTCTCTTCTTTCCATCTGCCAACTCTTCACAATGGCTACTGTGTAATATTTTTGTTAAAGATGGCTCCTGTTCTATCTTATAGGCCACTTGGTATTCTTTTGCAGGCATCATACCTTTCTGTATTTTTGCATTTCTTTAATTTTGTTGTTGAAAACTGGATATTTTGGAAATATATCATTGCATATCTAGGTTCTGGTTCCTTTTGCTCTCTGTTCTTGCTATTGCTATTTGTTTCTTGTTGGTTGGATTACTTTATGTGGTCTGTCCCTCTCACACTATGAATTCTCTGATGAGGTACCTCCTTAAAAATAGCTTTGATGGGCTGGAGAGATGGCTCAGCCGTTAAAGGCTAGGCTAACAACCAAAAATATAAAAATAGCTTTGAGTCAGCCTGTCATCACACTGGGATGGTTCTGAAGTTAGTAAAACTCTCTTCCAATTTGTTGGAATCACATAAGTTGATAAACTCTAGTACTTTACACCAGACTGACTGACTATATTGACATAAATAAACCCCACTAAAGCATTCAATCTAGAGAGGTGGCTCAGAGGTAAGAATAGTGACTGCTTTTTCAGACCAATAGGGTTTGATTCCCAGTGCCTACATTTAGACTCACAACCATCAGTAACTGTAAGCATAAGGTTATTGTGTAATTCAAATGCTGATTTCTGTACTCCCACAACATATCCGGTTGCAGTCCTTGTTCTGTGAGTCTCCTATCTCCACGTTATGTAAACACCACTCTCCAATAGTACCCCGATATGCCACTAAAGCAGCTTACAGTAAATTGATGTGCAGGGGAGAAAATAGGTCTGGACTTCCTACCCTCCAGAGGAGGAGGAGTTAGAGGGAGATGCAGCTGGAGTAAAGACAGCACTACAAAACAAGTCAGGGATTTAGGCAAAAGGGGAGTCAGACTAGAAGAGAGGGTTAAGTACAGATTAAAACTGCTCAGGATTGTGCTGTAAGGCCATATTAAACAAATAATGTAATAGAGTCTCACATTACTTGGATGTTAGCCAGGTTAAGAGAAACTGATAGCCGGGCGTGGTGGCGCACACCTTTAATCCCAGCACTTGAGAGGCAGAGACAGGTGGATCTCTGTGAGCTTGAGGCCAGCCTGGTCTACAAAGTGAGTCCAGTACTTCCAGAGCTGTTACACAGAGAAACCCTGCCTTGAAAAACAAAAACAAAAAAAAGAAAGAAAAAAGAGAAACTGTCAAAGAAGTTGACAAAAGCTAGTATTTGTTATAAGCTAGAAGTTGCTAAAAAGAAATTTGATAAGCTCTGAGTTTTCTTCAGGTGATATTGGAAAGGTATTGGGGATTGACTGTTGCTTCAGACAGGATGTTGTTATTCAAGATGCTTGTGATTGGCTCTCTTAATGTATGTCATCTAGGAGGAATAAAGCTTGAGCTTGGACTGGCCAAGAAGTATCAGTCACTCATCATTATGGAGCACAGGGTGTTAGGACAATATTGTTTATGTTCTCAGAGGCCACTATATTTTTTTGTTTCTTCTGATCCTAGAGACTTTTCTTGTTTATGGCTGTTCTATGAAATACTCTATGTTCATGTAGAAAACTCTAAACTGTGCCCAGCTCCTGGGTGCTGATGCTAAGCTTCCTGTCTCATAACAGAGCCCTTGAGAACATCTGGTGATAATAAGACCCAATCTGGCAAGGTGAATACATCTGTCCAGACCATTTCTTCTTCAGTAAGGGCCAATATCAACTGTGTCTTTAAAAGGACTAGTCTGTTTCACCTTAGTCTTCCAGTTTGTGAGCAGATTTGTTCACAGTATTCCTTTATCATTCTTAAAAACCTTTTTTTTTTCTTTTTGGAGATTTTTATTTATGTTTATGGGTGTTTTTGCCTGTATGTACGTCTGTATACTGTGTGTGTGCAGTTCCTGAGGAGGCCAGATGAGGGCATTGCATCCCCTGGAACTGGAGTTATAGACATTAGCTGCTATATGGGTGTTGAGAACCAAATCAGGTCTGGACTCACAGCCAGTCTCTTGAGTACTCAGCCATCTCTCCAACTGCCTTTCATTATTCTTATAATGTCGATGAGATTAGTAGTAATGTTTACTCAGTGACTTCTGAAACACAGGTTTCAGGTTCATGTGCTACAAGTCTGGTTGCTACTGGGAAGTGGTAGATCTTTGGGGGGGGTGGGGTGAAGATTAGTGCAAAGATGTCAGGTCATAAGCAGATCCTTAAGGAGATTCTGGACTCCAAACCACTCCTCTGCTTTCAGGATTCCATGAGGTGAACAGACGCTTCCACCACACATGCTCACGTTGATATCTGGAGCTCCTATGGATCTAGAACAACAAGGTCAAACAAATGTGAACTGAGATCTCAAACAGAGTCAAAAGAAACCTTTCCTCTTTTTAACTTTCTCAGGTATTCTCTTACAGAGACGGAGACTGAAAGCATTAGTTTCAGATCTACATGTGCATTGGAGGCCACAGGTCTTCTCTCACCATTCTTGTCCTGCCTTACACATTTTAGTAAGCTAAATTTTATTTGCACTTTTTGCAATGTTTTAACATTTTTCATGACATTTTTTTCCTTTGGGCCATTTATTTGGAAGTGTTCTTTAATCCCAAAACATTTGGGATTCATAATTCTTTATGAAACTTTTCAGGCAGAGGCAGGATCTTTCCTGGTCTCGTTTTTGCTCCTGGATCTTTTTTGGTTTGTTTGTTTAATTTACATTCTAATCACCAACCCCCTCCATACCCTCCTCCCAGTCCCACCCTCCCATTCACTTCCCCCATACTCCCCTCCCACCCAGTACCAACCATCGGGGCACATCAAATCACATCAGGACTAAGTGCCTCCTCTTCCACTGAGGCAAGATAAGGCAACTCTGCTGTGCTCCTGGGTCTTATAAACTAAATGAGTTCTCAGACCAAATCTCCTACATGTTCTTTTCAACTGTATGGTCTCTCAGTCCCGTGGACTCTGCAGATGAAGCACAAATCATTTTGGGGGAAAATTTTCCCACATTCTGGACACTTAAATATTTTCTCCCTTACATGGACTCCTTCAAGGAGACTGATGAAAATTTTGATGAAAGCTTTTCCCCACAGAAAAATTGAAAGAGGATTTCTTCCCTGTGTGGACTCTCTTGAGCTTATCAAGATGTGTCTTACGATTGAGTCCTTGCCCACAGTGGCTACAGTCACAGGACTTCTCATCAGTGTGAATCCTCTGGTGGGAAAAAAAGAAGGTGCTTCCGACAGACACATGTGTGTACAACCTCTTTGTTTTCTCATGTTCAAAAGTGTGGAAATATTAATGTCTACATATTCTGAGAGATTTTCTAGTGGACCATTATTTTCAATTGTAACTAGAAGACTTCTCAATTTCCTCTGTTATGGAATATTGGTGGGTTTATTTTTTTTTCTTTTTGACAAACTGGAGGTTGTTCAGAAACCCAGGAACAGCCCATTGCATGAATATCCGAAGACTCATCTCTACAATCTTGTTTCTGAAGATCTTTACCCATGAGATTACTCTCATTGACTGCTAAAATAGAGAGTGTTACACTGTGGAGAGTTATGACAATATCAGCCAGGAAAAGTCAGGTTTCTAATGAAACAATAACCCTGATGGGCCATGATGATGAATACCTGTAATCTCAGCAATTTCGGAGACACAGGCAAGAGGAATGCTGTTCAGTTCAAGTCCAGCCTGGTCTACATAGTGAATTCCACCCAGCCAGGGCCAGACAGCAAGACCTTGTCTTGAAAAACAAACAAACAAACAAAAACAATAAAACTGGCTGGGTATGCAGACAGTAGCCTTTAATCCCAGCACTTGGAACAGAGAGGCAGGTGGACCTATGAATTTGAGGCTAGTCTGTTCTACATAGCAAGTTCCAGGCCAGCCAGGGCTACATAATAATGAGGGCCTGTTAAAAAAAAAAGCAATAGAATAAACAAACATTATTTTAAAGTCCAGAATCTCAGGACTAGCAGATAACTCCTTTTCAATTCTTACTGAGCATGGGATAACAACTAATAAATCTTCCCACCCCCACAGGATAAGAACACAAGCCTCTTCCCAAAACAATGAGGACTGAGAGATTTCACGTTGTTCTGTTATAGGCACAAATTACAAATAAGTTCTTATGGACTTCCTCTGTAGAGCACTCGCTACCTCAGTGCTAGGAGCTGAAGGGTACCACTCATTATCTTCAGGAGTCTCGTAATGAGGAAGGCAAACTGCTTCCAGACTTGCACTCACTCTGCATGACTACACCACTGAGTAATACTACAATATCTTATGCAAATAAAACCTAGAAACAATTTGGATGCTCAACATTAAGGAAGGCATAGCACATTCATGTGTGTATTTGGCTAACTAAAGGGATTTCTATCACAGATACAATAAAATTATTGCATTAAAAACCAACAGTGTGAGCCAGGTGTGGTGGCGCCCGCCTTTAATCCCAGCACTTGGGAGGCAGAGGCAGATGGATCACTGTGAGTTCGAGGCCAGCCTGGTCTACAAAGCAAGTCCAGGACAGCCAGAGCTGTTACACAAAGAAACCCTGTCTCGAAAAACCAAAACAAAAAACAAAAAACCAACAGTGGTATTCTTCAACAAGAGGAGTGATGACCAGATTGTGACGCTGGATAATTCCAGAGGTGCTCACCACAGACATCGTGAGGGATATAGTTAATAAGTATGTACATTTTGTGAAACTTTAGCCTTTATAATATATAAGCTTTTCTGTATTCAGCTTATAATTCACAATGAAGTGTTGCCCTAGGGAGTTGCTGAGTGGATAAGTGTTCGCCAGGTAAGCATGAAGAGCAGATTTTAAATTTCAGCACCTAGCCGGGCAGTGGTGGCGCACGCCTTTAATCCCAGCACTAGGGAGACAGAGGCAGGTGGATCTCTGTGAGTTCGAGGCCAGCCTGGTCTACAAAGTGAGTCAAGGACAGTCAAGGATACACAGAGAAACCCTGTCTCGAAAAAACAAAAAACCACCACCAACAACAAAAATTCAGCACCTATGTGAAAGTCAAGTGTGATGGTGTGTGCCTGTAACCATAGAGGTAGGATGCAGACAGCATGCTCCCTGGCCAGTCAGCGAAACATGAACAACAAGCACTGGGTTTAGCAAGAGGCGCTGCCCCCAAAAATAAGATGAAGCTGGGCATGTTTTAGTCATAGCACTTGAAGGCGAAGGCAAGCTGATCACTAAATTTGTGGCCAGTCTCATCTACATAGCATGTTCCAGGTCAACCAGGGCTACATAGTAAGACCTTGTTTCTAAAACAAACACAAAACCACCACCACCAAAAAACCCCAAAAATGTACTAGTGGATCTATTTAGTTTTTTAGAGCATAAATCATACTTTGTTTTCCTTCTTTTCTAATATTTATTCCTCCTAATTCCTTTTCTTATCTTATTGCTGTATAAAACTTATTTAATGAATGCCAGGTTTCTGTTTTATTTTCAGTTTTAATAACTTACCATCAGTTTTTGTTTTTCACCACCAATTCAAGTATTAAGTTAAGGGGACTGTACTTACAGCCACTGTACTGGCTGTTGGTAGAATGCTCGATGGCATTCACAGTTTCCTGGGTTTGCTGCCCTAGCTGTCTCAATCAGGCATAGTGAGGCACACCTATAATCCCAGAATTTAGGAGATGTAGGAAAGAAATCAATTCAGGGAGAAATAACATTCTTACAATATTAAGTCTTCATATTTTAAAAATGTTTCTTTTTATTCATTCAAAGCAACTTATCCTTTCAAATTTCCATGTACCAGAAGTTTATTCCTAGGTATTTAATAAAATAGTAACATTAAACTTAATGTTACTACTTTAGTGGGGTTTTCATTGTCTCTTTTAAGTGGTAAATCTGTCTGCATATATGAAAGCTACTTTCTGTTTGTTAAGTTTATATCCCATTACCTTACTGAAAATCTGTGTTTTCAGACATGCTATAAGGTTTCCAGCTACACAATTATATGATACATAGAGTTTTTCTCTCAAATTCTAATGCATCTGATTTCTTACTCATTTACCTGTACTGGCAAGAATCTGAGACAAAATATTAAATAGTAGTAGTGCTACTGGGATTTTTCATTGTGACCTCAATTTTAGTGGGAATGCCTTCCATTAAAAAGGTATTTTAAGGGCTGGTGATACATGTCAGTTGGCAGAATGACTGCCTAGCATGAACAAAGTCATGGGTTTAATTTCCAGCACCACATAAACTGGGTGTTGTAACACATGCCTGTAATCCCAGCACTCAGGAGATAGAGGCAGGAGAATTATAAATTCCAGGCCAGTCTGGGATACATGAGACTTTTTCTTGAAGGGAAAAAATAATTTTTAAAATCAGAAATTGTAGCTCAGTGATAAATTACTTGTTGACCATGTACTGGGTCTGATTCCCAACATGGGGGGAAAAGCATGTAAACAAGTGGTTACAGGGATTAAAGACTTATTACTTATTGAATATTCTTGGTAAAGGGATTTGAATCTTCTTCTTTCAGAAACTATGAAAATAAGATTTTTCTTTTTATGGTATTAGTAGAAGTTTAAATATATATATATATATATATATATATATATAT
>CAJQZJ010031764.1:3571519-3581815 GCA_907164525.1 Lophiomys imhausi
ATATATATATATATATATATATATTTTACATGTGTGGTGGTTTGAGTAAGAATGGCCCTCATAGGCTCATATATTTGAATGCTTAGTCACCAGTGATGCATTACTTGAAAGGATTATAAGGATTTAGGACGTGTAGCCTTGTTGGAGTATATGTGGCCTTGCTGGAGGAAGTGTGTCACTAAGGGTAGCCCACACCAGGACCAGACTCTCTATGCCTACAGATTAGGATGCAGCTCTCAGCTACTGTTCCAGCACTTGTCTGCATGCCACCGTGCTCACCACTATGATGCTAATGGACTAAACATCTGAAATTGTAAGGGGGTTTCCAATTAAATGGTTTCTTTTATAAGAGTTGCCTTGGACATGATGTCTCTTCCCAGCAATAGAACAGTGACTAAGACAGAAGTTAGTACCATGGAGAGGAGTGTTGCTGTGACAGGCCTGATCATGCTGTTTGTTAGAGGAATATGGAAGACTTTGGGACTTTGAACTACAAAAGTATCTGAATGCTTTAAGTGGGGCACGCATAAGTGACATCCTTGTAGTAGCATAAAGACAGTGGTGAGGGAAATTTGAACTGTGGAGGTCCAGCTCAAGAAGTTTCAGAGATAAAGAATATTTAGAGACTATTTTTGTGATATTTTGGCAAAGGCTATGGTTGCTTTTTGCTTGTCTTAAAAATCTGCCTGAAGCTAAATTGAAGAGTTTTGGATTAGTTGTGTTGGAAGAGGACATTTCAAGACAGACTAGTATTGGCTCTGTCATGTGGTTATTAGTAAGGACTCTTTTTGTTTGGTTGGTTTTTTCAAGACAGGGTTTCTCTGTGTAGC
This sequence comes from Lophiomys imhausi, assembly GCA_907164525.1. NCBI lineage: Eukaryota > Metazoa > Chordata > Mammalia > Rodentia > Muridae > Lophiomys > Lophiomys imhausi. The sequence goes on from CAJQZJ010031764.1 coordinate 3,572,350, forward strand.
CTTGGCTGTCCTGGAACTCACTCTGAAGATCAGCCTCTGTAGACCAGGCTAGCCTTTAACTCACAGAGATCTGGTTGCCTCTGCCTCTTGACTGCTGGGATTAAAGGTGTGTGCCACCAGCACTGGCTTAGTAAGGACTCTTACGAAGATCTATAATGAAAAGGAGCATGCTAGACAAAGAAAAATAATAGAAAAAACACAGTTTAAGAAGGAAAAGAGCTCCAGGAAGTGTAATAGAGCTAAGTCTAGTGCTCAAGGAGATAAAAAGTTTAAAGAAAAGTTTGATGCTAAATGGGATAAAGAGTGGTAACCTCAGGACAAGACCCCACTTAGCAAAGATTCCAATTTGTAAAAGGGAATTAAAGCTTAAGCAGTGAACATGTTGAGCCTACTTCAGCTTTCAGCATAACCAAGGCTACTCTGCTGAGGAGTACTTCAGTTTTTAGCATGTCTCCAGCCATTTTTATCTCTAGTGTCTATCTTCTTTTTTTTGTTTGTTTGTTTTTGTTTTTTGAGACAAGGTTTCTCTGTGTAGCCCTGGCTGTCCTGGACTCACTTTGTAGACCAGGCTGGCCTCAAACTCACAAAGATCCACCTGCCTCTGCCTCCCAAGTGCTGGGATTAAAGGCGTGTGCCTACCAGACCTACACTCCAGTAGACCTAAAAGGCACCAGAAAACCAATAAGCCATAAACTTAGCCTTTGTGGAGCAATTAGCTCCAGATATCTGTATTAAGATCCAAAAGATAAATGGATTTGAAGGTAAGAATTTGTCTGAATTAGTGGAAATTGCCCAAAAGACTTTTAACAACAGGGAAATCCAGGAAGACAGACAGACCAGGAAGCTGGTGAAAGTCCTGATCATGACTCAAAAGCCACCCTGGGGGAAAAAAGAAAAGAAAAGCCACATGGAATCTACTGTAGAGGGCCCCAAATGCCCAGAGAGGACAAAGATAAGACAGAGAGGCCTAGCCAAATTCAATGACACCCAAGATTTCAAAAGGATCTATGCACATACAGCTAGGAGACTGGTCACTGGAAGGGTGAGTGTCCCCAAAACCCACACCCAAGGCTATCATGGAATTGTTGGACTGATGCTGTCAGGACTTGAGATCCCATCCCAGGCCTAGGATAATCTTAAAAATGGGGGGACCCCTGGTAAACATCCTTGTTGATACCAGGGTACACCATTCAGTCCTTCAGAAGCCCCTGAGGTCTATAACAAACTAGACTAGCTTAGTGCATGGCGCTACCAGCGCTAAACCATATACTTGGACAACTAAACAGTCACTGGACTTAGGAAAACAAACTGTAACTCACTCCTTCTTAGTTATATCTGAGTGTTCTTATCACTTGTTGGGCAGGGATTTACCAACAAAATGGGTGCTCAAACTCACTTCCCCCCACCCAGAGAAACATCTCAGTTCAGGTAAGCCTGCTCTGGTGTGTGTCTTGTCTTTGGAGGATAAATACTGCCTCATGCCAAGAATGAAAGAGGCTAAACCACTTGTGCCTCTTCTAGAGGAACTCATGTCATTGGTTCCCAGGGTCTGGGCTGAAAATAACCCCCTGGTCTTGCCATCCATCAGCCTCTGGTAATAGATTTAAAGACAACTACAAGTCCTATTAGGATAAAACAGTATTCCTTGTCCTCAGAAGCCCTCTAAGGCATGAGACCACATATCAACTATGAGACCATAGAATCTTGGTAGGGTACCTTGTAGGTCTTCCTGGAATACATCTCTGTTTCCAGTCAAGAAACCTGGAAGAAGGACTATAGATTGGTCCAAGACCTAAGGGAGGTAAACAAAAGGGTAGAAGATATTCATTCTACAGTCCCTAACCCTTATACCCTTTTAAGTACCTTGCCTCCAGAAAAACAGGTATACATGGTTATAGACTTAAAAGATGTATTCTTCAGCATTACCCTGTGCAAAAAAGTCAATCCCTGTTCACCTTTGAACAGCAAGATCCTGAGAATGGGCAATTGATCCGGACCAGACTACCTCAAGAGTATAAAAATTCACCAACCATCTTTGATGAACCTCTATACCAGGATTTCCTTGAGTACAGACAAAACATGCCAAATGTGACTTTACCCCAATATGTGGATGATTTACTCTTGGCTGTCTGCCTTAGACACTGATGCTTGCCTAGAAGCTACTACTGCCCTCCTAAAACCCCTACACAAACTGGGATATAGGGTATCAGCTAAAAAGGCCCAGATTTATTATGTCTGAAGTCACTTACCTGGGTGTTCAATTCAAGGGGGACCAACAGCCTATTTCAGGCCTGTAAAGAAACTGTTCTAGGCATCCCAACTCCCAGATCTAGATAGACACCTGGTCTGGAAATTTCTGGGTTCCTCGAGCTTCTGCAAGCTCTGGATTCCTGGCTTCGCTGAAATTGCTAAAACATTACATGAAATCCCCAGAGGCCAAGAACAAACCTTTGAAAGGATACAGTGGCTATTGAGGCTTTTCAGAACCTTAAGCAAGTTCTGTTGTCAACTCCGGCCCTAGCTCTGTTAGACCAAACCCTTTCACTTGTTTGTGGATGAAAATCAAGGCATTGCAAAAGGAGTTTTGACTCAAAATCTAGGCCCCTGGCACCCTCCAGTGGCCTATCTATCTAAGAAGTTGGATTCAAAGGCTGCTGGCTGAGCAAACTGCTTGAGAATCACAGCAGCTACTGCCTTGCTAGTTAAGGATGCAAACAAAATAATGCTGGGCCAACCCCGACAATTACTACTTCCCCACCATTGAAGGAGTTCTCAAGAGCCTGCCTGACAATCTCAAATGCCAGGCTCATGCATTACCAGTCATTGTTGCTAAACTACCCACAGTGTCCTTCGTGTCCAGCACGGCTTTAAACCCTGCCACCCTGCTACCAACACCCAACTTGGACTCTCCCCCATTGCACAATTGCTTGGAAATTCTGCAACAAATCCATGGAATTTGGCCTGATTTTATTGATCATCCCTGGCCTGACGTAGACCTCACCATGTATACAGATGGGAGCAGATTCACTGAAAAAGGAACCAGGTATCTGGGGACTGCAGTGGTAGACTTAATACAAACTATATAGGCTTCTTCCCTCCTGAGAGGGATGTCAGCTCAGAAAGAAGAACTAATTTCACTCACAAGGGCACTCCATCTGTGGAAAGACAAGGTGGCCAATATTTACACTGAGATTGCATTTGCCACAGCCCATGTCCATGGGGCACTATACCAAGAAAGGGGGCTGTTAACAGCAGAATGAAAAACTAATAAAAACAAACAAGAAATTTTAGACCTCTCAACTACCATATGGCTGCCAAAGAGAATAGCTATTATACATTTTCCAGAACATCAAAAGAGACAAACATCGGAGGCTATGGGCAACCACAGAGTGGATGAAGCGGCCAAGAGGCCGTCAAACAGCCATTCCCTCCCTGCCAATCTCCCTCCCAGACCCAGTTTTTGACAGAAAAGCCAACATACTCAGATGATAATGATGAAAACTATTGACATCTGCCTGACACCTGTGTCAAGGGTGCATGGGAGACATACTCCAGAAGGAAGGAATATACCGCCAAAAATCCTGGGAAAAACTTAAATTGAACAGCTCCATGATAGTACCCATTCAGGGGTCAATAAAATGACTAAACTTTTATCTTCTAATTTTTATATTCTCAACTTGGTAAAAAGAAATACAGCGTATTACCTCCCATTGGCACTCCTGTCGGTCAACTAGCCCTGCACTGAAAGGTTACGAGAAGAAAAAGAGAAAGAAGAAGTATGCCTGGAGTATATTTGGAAACAGACTTCACTGATGTAAAACCTGGAAAATTTGGATATAAATATCTTTTAGTTCTTGTAGATGCTTTTTCAGGATGGGCTGAAGCATTTCCTTCCAGCAGGGAGACTGCCCAAACTGTAAGTTAAGAACTCATTGAAGAAATCATACCCCAATTTGAACTCCTGCAGTTTTGGGGGTCACACAACAGGCCAGTTTTCACCACACAGGTTAGTCAAGCTTAGCTAAAGCCTTGGGGATAAATTGGGAACTTCATTGTGCTTACAATCCCTAAAATTCAGGACAGGTAGAAAGGATGAATCAGACCTTAAAAGAGGCCTTAACTAAATTAATCCTACAAACTGGTGATGATTGGGTGTTCTCCTTTCTTTTGCCCTCTTAAGAGTTAGAAATACTTCTTACATTAATGGAGTTACCCCATATGGAATTATGTCTGGAAGACTCCCTTCTATTTTTTCGAACACAAAAGCAGAGCAAACACAATAGCAGACCTCTCTAATCATGCCATTCTTAAGTCAATTCAGGCACTCCAGAGTGTACAAACTGGAATGCATGCTTACATCTGGCATCTCCACAAATTGTCTTCTTTTACCCCCCCCCCCATCAGTTCCAGCTTGGAGATCTGAACCTGATAAAGAGGCATCAAAAGGAATCTTTGACTCCTTGATGGAAGGACCCTACAGCATGATCCTGACTATACATACTGCCGTGAAAGTAGACAGAATCTGAGCCTGGATACATCATTCTCACCTGAAGTTTGCTCCCCAGGACCATCAGGACCCAAATCAACCATGGATCATCGAGTTTCACCCTCAAGACCCACTAAAGCTAAGACTGGTGGCACAGAACCCATCTTGATTTGCTTGTCTGCTGGGGCTCCTTGAGAGCACTATCATACACAGGCTTGGTAATTATAGACCAAGACTCTGGCTGTGGAGGCTATCAGACACCAAGACTGGTAGGATAATAACTGACCTCTATCATCATGATTATTCTCAGCCTCCTAAATTGGTTACAGACCTATGTAAACTATGGCCGGGCTTAGGACAGATTGATGCTACTTATTCAGTGGATTACTAGGGAACCACCTGCCCAGACAGAACCACATTTTCAGGATCCAAGGCTAATGATGTAAGAGAGGAAAGAGCCTGAAGATGAAATAAATATTTTGCCTGCGCAGCTGAAACAGAGTCCAGCTGTACTAAAAGCCCTGATGATTATAATTGTCACCACTGGGGTTGTGAGACATGGGCTCCAGGATGGGGAATAGATTGTGATCCCTACATAAAAATAGAGTTCACACATAATCCAGACTGCGAGGTTCCTAAAACATGTGACCCCCTTGGGATCAATTTCCCTATATGCTGACTGGGAAGCAGGTCGTGCTTGGGGATTTAGAGCCTACTTAACAGGACCTGCCCCTGGAATGTCTTTTACCATTCAATGGCTGTAACTGAACTTTTTTTTTTTTTTTCGAGACAGAGTTTCTCTGTGTATCCTTGACTGTCCTGGACTCACTTTGTAGACCAGGCTGGCCTCGAACTCACAAAGATCCACCTGCCTCTGCCTCCCAAGTACTGGGATTAAAGGCGTGCGCCACCACCGCCCGGCTGTAACTGAACTTTTAAATTATTATTCAACACTTATTTATTACTAAATTCACTTATAACAAACACCAACAATTTCTTAACTATTAATCCTATAAATTCCTACAACCCCTTTAACCTATCCACTAAACCTATTGATAATTATAACAACTACTTTCATAACCTTTTAGAATGATACAGTCTCTGGGGCAGGTCCTCAGTTGTCAGGAACACAGTCTTTGTTGTAGATTCTTTAACGCACTTAGCAGTCCTTTTTCTGGATCTCTCAGATGCAGGTTCGTCAGGGTAGTTGGTTATTGCAGTCTCACCTTAAATAAGGCTTCATGCTTTCTTCTCTGTGGGAGACCCCAGCCATCTGCAGGCCAACTTACTTCTTTTGAATCAGGAACTCAGCTGCTCTGCCTCAGTCCTTAAAGCCAGGCACAATTTCTTTTAGGCCACTGTTCGGACAGATCAAACCCCTCTAGGCAAAAGCTGAGCCACAGGGTTTAGTCCTTGGCCTTTTGGTGTCTTGCTCAGGCTTTCTTTGCTCACCAGCTTCTTTCTGCTTCAGGGAGAGAGCTGGCCATCAATGGCCAGCCCTTTTTTCAGCAGGACTCTTGGAGCTCTCTAGCATCAGGGGCCTCTTCTCTTCTGGGCTCCATGCACTGTCCTCAAATAGGAGGAACTCTGTTTCAGCTTAATTTGGGCTCCGCCCACTTAGCAGCTGAAAACAATGTCAGGCCAGATACTTTGTTTCTTCAAGTCTATTGAGTCTTTCCTGTTTTTCCTGACTTCAGCCTTGTTTTTCAGTCTATTAAGTCTTTCCTGTTTTTGCTGACTTCATGCTGATAATGCTCTTCATGCCCTGAATTAAGAGACAGTATCAGAAACTCCTATATATTTTCTAAATCTAATTTATCTAACCCCTACATATCCCCCTTCTAGTAAAATAAAAAATAAATCTACATAATATCTACATATACAATGTAAATAAATTGTCTATGTACAATACACAAACTAACTTTAAATTTTTATCAATATACATTAAAGCAAGTGTTAAAATAACCTTAAACTTCTCACAATACATAGTTGTATTTACATCTTTTGACAAAAGACATTAAAGCAAACAAAACATTTTAAATTCTTATCAATAAACTTACTTTCTATTACATACAAAACATTTTTCAAACTTGCATCAATAAACAGAATCTTAAATTTCTACCAATATAACAAAATAATCTTAAGCTTTTAATAATAAAAGAGACAAAAAAATAGAATGAGGGAAAAAAGAAAATCCTCAAATCCAATTCACAACACATAACATATATCCATTCATCCCAGATGACAACAAACAATCAGAACACATAACATAACACACACAAAAAACTTCCAACCCATCTTTTGGGAATGGAGTGTAAATATTTTCGGGTACTCTTCAAAAATTGAGATATTGGCCAATTCTCGGGAAAGTTACCTATAGCTTTTATTGTACAGTCTCTGTAAGATCGATCATTTTTTGGACTAGCGCTTTTAAAAATGATTTGCATGCAAAGTTTTTAAGAAAACAGTGATTGAAGCAGTATGTTAGGTTGAATCTTCTGGCCCATTTGTCTTGTTGTTATTGTCATTCAGTCATTGGCTCTGAAAATAAATTTTTGCTCTAAATTTGAGCAAATGGAAGGCATAGAACAACTTTGTAAGTCAATTTTAAGGCATAAACTCTGTCTATCCTGGATAAAAGATTGGAATATCATTAACACCATAAACTCTGTCCATCCTGGATAAAAGATTGGAATATCATGAACACTATAAAGTTAATAAAATATTCTTACCATGCGAAGACATTCATATTTCAGCTAATGGGAGGATCTCCCTGGTCAGATCTAATCTTTATAAGTTTTGTTGGTAACCACATTTTTTCATTCCCTGTAGAAACATAGGCATAACCATGTCCCCATCTTAAAACCATTGCAGGTTTCCACTCTAAAGTTAACATATCCTTATAATATATTGGTTGATTTAATTCCTCAGTTTTTTGTATAACCCAATGTCTCTCAGCTGCAGTGGTACCCTTTTCACCAACATTTAGGAAATTCAAAGTTAGCAATGCATTGTGTAATCTATCCCTGGGATTCTTTAATCCCCCCTTTTGTTTAAAAAGCATCTCTTTTAAGGTACGATTAGCTCTTTCTACAATTGCTTGTCCTGTAGGATTGTGTGTTATACCAGTAACATGTTTTATATTATAATATGCAAAGAATTGCTTCATCTTATTAGATACATATGCAGGAGCATTATCAGTCTTAATTTGTGCAGGTACACCCATAAATGCCATTATTTCTAACAAATGTGCAATAACACAATCAGCTTTTTCAGAACTTAAAGCAGTTGCCCATTGAAACCCTGAGTATGTATCAATGGTATGATGTACGTACCTTTGTTTTCCAAATTCTGCAAAGTGAAAAACATCCATTTGCCAAATTTCATTCTTTTTAGTACCTCTAGGGTTACTACCAGCAGGTAATGGAATTTGGTTATACAGAGAACACGTAGGACATTTTTTAATTATTTCCTTGGCTTGTTGCCAGGTAATAGAGAATTTTTTCTTTAAACCTGAACTGTTAACATGATGTTTCTGATGAAATTTTGAGGCTTCCAACACATTTCCTATGAGTAACTGGTCAATTTCCTCATTTCCTTGTGCCAGTGGACCTGGCAAACCTGTATGGGATCGAATATGGGTTATATATATTGGATTATTTCTACCTCTGATGACCTGTTGCAATTGTATAAATAAAGAAGTTAATTCTGTGTTATCGGGAATAAATTCAGCAGTTTCTATGTGCAACACAACTCTTTCTGCATATAGAGAATCTGTAATTATGTTAAGAGACTCTGGAAAATCTAATAACACCATAAGGATTGCATACAATTCTGCTTTTTGAACTGAGGTATATGGACTTTTGATTACCTTGCTGATTTTGTCTGTCTTATAACCTGCCATTCCCATCTTGTTAGCATCAGTATAGAAGGTTGGTGAATCAGGAATTGGTGTTCCCTTTACAATACGAGGAAGAATCCAATTAGTTCTTTTTATAAATTGTATACGTTTGCTTTTTGGAAATTTGTTATTAATTTCTCCCAAATAATTACTGCAAGCTCTTTGCCAATCTTCATTGACTACCCACAATGACATAATCTCAGCATTAGTAAGAGGCACTACTATTTCAGCCGGGTCCATTCCTGATAATTGACGTAGTCTTATTCTACCTTTTACAATTAATTCAGATATCTTTTCTATGTATGTCTTTAATTTTTTACTTTGTTTATGTGGTAAGAAAATCCATTCCATAATACTATCTTCCCATTGCATAATAAGCCCTGTAGGAGAATGAGTTGATGGTAAAATGACCAAAATACAATCAAGTGGGGGATCAATTCGATCTATGTATGCATCTTGCAATCTTTGTTCTACCAACATTAATTCCTTTTCTGCCTTAGCAGTTAAACATCTTGGACTGTTTATATTTGAATCCCCTTGTAATGTTTGAAACAAATTACTTAACTTATGAGTACTTAAACCAAGGGTGGGCCTTAGCCAATTTATATATCCCATTAATTTTTGAAAATCATTAAGAGTTTTCAATTGGTCTCTACGGATTGTACCTTTTGCGATCTTATTCTCTGTTGACTTATTTTATAACCCAAATAGTTGATTGAATCTCCTCTTTGTATTTTTTCAGGAGCAATTTTTAACCCCCATAGTGGTAGAATTCTTTGCATTTCCTTAAATAAGTTCTCTAAAACAAGTACATCAGAATCAGCCAACAAAATATCATCCATATAATGATAGATAATAGATCGAGGAAACTGCTTACGCATTATTTCTAATGGTTTTTGTACAAAATATTGACACAGAGTTGGACTATTCAACATTCCCTGTGGAAGTACATTCCAACGATACCTTTTGATTGGCCTACTGTTATTAAGAGTAGGTACAGAGAAGGCAAACCTTTCCCTATCATTCTTATGTAATGAAATTGAGAAAAAGCAGTCTTTTAAATCAATTACTATTAAAGG
>CAJQZJ010031764.1:3589885-3673653 GCA_907164525.1 Lophiomys imhausi
CAGAAACTCCTATATATTTTCTAAATCTAATTTATCTAACCCCTACAAATGGCTGGTGAAACCTGAGGTACTGGGTCCAATTCAGGCCTGTAGACTAATCCCACGGCCCCCACAACCTTTATTGGTTCGAGGGTTGCAATATCACTAAGGTACAGACTGGCGCCACCTATGAAATACCCGAGCCCAGACTACTACATGGCTCCCCTCCGGTAAATACTGTACAAGCTACCTTGTGTTATTTTGTTTTGTTTTGTTTGGGTTTGGTTTTTTGAAACAGGGTTTCTCTGTGTATCTCTGGCTTTCCTGGACTCGCTTTGTAGACCAGGCTAACCCTGAACTAAGAGATTTTCTTGCCTCTGCCTCCTGAGTGCTGGGATTAAAGACATACACCACCACACCTGGCAATTGCAGACAGCTGTGAACTGGAATGTGGGTGCTGGGATTTGAACCAGGGTCCTTTGGAAGAGCAGCCATTGCTCTTAACCGCTGATCCATCTCCCCAACCCCTGCCTTGTGGCTGGTTTCTTAATGACTCCAGATCAAATATGACTAAAGATTGCTGTCAGGGCTTGGATCCTAGACCTCCCTATTACCTAGGAATAGCAACCATAGAACCCCATCAAACTCTTATATTGGTCCCACTAAATGACACTGTACCTTGTCCCTGAGAAACTTCCATTACTTTGGGAGACTTACAAGAAAATGGAACTTGATTCAAATCTTAAAACTATCCCCTGACTGGCCCCTAGTATTCAGGCGTGTCACAATTCCCACACTCACCTAATATGCTCTTCCAACTCTCTGGGGATGACAAAAGACAATTTCTCAACTGCTCCTAGGAAGGTCTGGTTCACTTGCACCTCTGGCCTTACCCCCTGCTGCATTGTTGCACACTTTACATACAATGAAAGGCCAGAATTATGTGTGCTTCTCCATGTGGTGACACAAGTAACTTACTACGGAGGCACTGCGGACTGATTCATCTGGGTCTGTCCCCTTCCTCTCGCCCATGAATCGCTGTGCCCATTCTGATGCTGATACTAATCAGGATGGGTGTTGCAGGGTCAACCCCTTTGGGTGTCACAGCCCTAGCCATGGGACAACAAAACTTCTGACACAAGTAGATAAGGACCTGGTCCAGTTACATTCAGCCACCACCAAAACAACAGAGGAAGTTTTGCAAAACAGACGGGCTTTAGACTTGCTGTTTCTCAAAGATGGTGGACTATGCATGGTCTTAGGTGAACAATGTTGCTTTTACGCCAGCCAATCATTCGGGCGTAATATGAAATACCTTAGCAGAAGTTAAAAACAACCTCCTTAAGGATGAGGAAGACAGGCTGGAGAGATGGCTCAGCAGTTTAAGAACAGTGGCTGTTCTTCCAAAGGACCTGGGTTCAAATCCCAGCACCCACATGGCAGTTCACAGCTGTCTGTAATAGCTGAGTGTGGTGGTACATGCCTTTAATCCCAGCACTCAGGAGGCAGAGGCAGGTGGGTCTCTATGAGTTCAAGGCCAGCCTGGTCTACAGAGTCAGTTCTAGGACAGCCAGAATAAGAAAGACAACAATTAAAGATTATTCAATTGGTCCTCATAATTAACATCTTTAATTACTGCTTTCACTGACTCCTTGTTTCTTACTGCTAGCCTTAATCTGTGGACCTTGTATCATAATGCTTATGTCCTTTGTATGAAAAGAATATCTACTGTCAAACTTATGGTTCTAAGAACTCACTGTAACCCCATAAATCTGGGGGGAAATGCAGAGTCAATGATTTGACCCTAATTTCAACTCCAGTGGGGAATCCTGAAGCCTACTTCAGCTTTTAACATAACTATCACTCCTCTGCAGAGGCCTGCTTCAGTTGTCAGCATAACTAAGTCTCTTCTGCTGACAACTACTTCAGTTTTTAGCATGCCAGCAGCCATTTTTGTCTCTAGTCTCCATCTTAATCATGAGGTGAAACTAAGTTCAAGTTCTCAGGCTGTGCTGTCCTGACATATGAAAAGCTTTTGTTGAATGTTCTGTTTGAATTAATAATACATGTTCTACTTAGACAAAAACCACAATAAAAACCCTGCTATGTTCCTTTCTCCCAGAATGGTGAGGAACTGGAAAGCCCCTAAGTTTCCCCTACTCCAAATCCCAGCCAATCCGCTTAAAATGTTTTGTTTAGCTGCCTAGGCATGATGTGCCTGGTATTGTTATGCCTGAATGTAGAGACCCTCAAGAAGACCCCAGGAGCCGATTCCAATGTAAGCACTAGAGGACTTTATTTCAAGCTCAGGTTCGGTGTCTCCCATCACTCCCAACACAGTAGAGGACGAAGAGAGCCTCAAACAACAGATTCAAGGGGTTTTTATACAGTGAAACAAGCAAGTTATGCTGTGTAACATCATGATTGGAGGAACATAGGGGAATATTTGCTGAGAGATTAAGGCCTGATTGGTGTGAATGTAGCTGCCAAACTACAAACAGATGAATTTGTTTATCTACAGGAACATCTGGACCGGTTAGAGAAGTTCTGGAACAGTTAGGGAAGTGGGGCAATAGTTTCTAGGAACCATTTTGGCTCTTACTAAGGGACAGGGGCCTAGACTGAGGTCATGGGGTTTTCCAAGAACTCAGGTTCAGGGCCTGGTCACAAAATGGAGTCACTCCTGCCAAGGGTGGTCTTTCAGTATAGAATTGGTTCTTCTTGCTTGGTTGAATTAATGTACCTGGAGTAGAGTTGATTTTTTTCCAGTTTGATTATGATTTTTTTCCTTTCCTCACTCTGAGAACAGTTTAGGGACTCAGTCCTGGTTCCTGAATCCAAGACTGGGGTCCCTGACTGGTCAGTCTTGTTTAAACACTCAATAAACTTCCATCAATCTGAGCCTTAACAAAGGAAAACATCAACAAAAGAAAGCTGATGTAAGTATAATTGAAGGAGGGGGTCAAGTTCCAGCTCCAGCAAACAGCAGAACTGGCAGCTTTGACTGTACATTTCTGGCTTTAAAGTCAAAGATACAAGAACGGGGTTGTGGAATCCCCCTCCATGGCTAAGGAGACTACTGTGGCCAGGTGTGTGTCAGGACTGTCTTTGAATGGAGGCCCAGAAAGGCCACTGCATAAAGCTGTGAAGGTGAAGCCTGGACTGTGTTGGAGACCCCAAGATGTTGGAGATACCAGACTCATGGGATACCGGCCAGGGAGCATTGCAGACCAGGTGTCAAACCACCCAAGAGAGAGAAGGGTGTTGCAGTCAGCAAAGCTGAAAGAAGCTGAAGATCTGAATAGTGTTTTGACATTGGACATGGAGCTGTGGAATTCGGAGTTTGTCCTGCTGTTTTCTGGTATTGCTTTGGTCCCATGTTTCCTCATTATGCTCCATTTCCTCCCTTTTGGAATGGTGATGTATATTTGGTGCCATTGTATGTTGGAGGTATGTGATCTGCCTTTTTGTTTCAACTTTATTGGGGGGTTACAGATAAGAGATTTCAATGAGTCTCAATGTTGAGACTGTGATGGACAGGAAAGTTTTGAAGTTGGACTGAATGAATATTTTGCATCATAATATGGCTACAAGCCTATGGGGACCAGGGAAGAGTGGAATGTGGTGGCCTGAAAAAGAACAGTCTCCATAGGCTCATATATTTGAATGTTTAGTCACCAGGGAGTGGCACTTCTTGAAAGGATTAGGAAGTATTGCCTTGCTGGAGGAAGTGTGTCACTAGGGGTGGGCTTTGATTTCAAAAGCCCACACTAGGCCCACAGTCTGTCTGTCTGTCTTTCTCTCCCTCTCTCTCTGACTATAGATCAACATGCAGCTCTCAGTTACTGCACTACAGCCTGCCTGCATGCCACCATGCTCCCTGCCATGATGATAATGGACTAAACCTCTGAAACTGTATGCAATCCCCCAATTGAATGTTTTCTTTTATAAGAACTGCCTTGGTCGTGGTGTCTCTTCACAGCAAGAGAACAGTGACTAAGACGATGTGTGTGGGCATTTTCCTCACATGTGTGTTTGTGCATGCCTGGTGCCCATGGAAGTAAAAAGAGGACATCAGATCCCTTAGAACTGGATTTATGGATGGTAGTGAGCCACCATGTGAGTGTTGGGAATCAGACCTGGGTCCTCTGCAAGAACAAATGCTCTTACCCGCTGAGCCATTTCTTTAGCTCCCTTACTAGACTGTAAAAAAAAAATTCAATGAAAGAGTTTCTTTTATTTTGATCCTATTAGTACTTTTTAGTATAACTTCTATTACATTCTTGGGATACATCTTTGATTTAGGCATGGTAATTTTTCAAGTTTCAATGTATTGTTTTGATTTAGTTTTTTGAGACACGGTCTCTCTGTGCAGTCCTGGCAATCCTGGAACTCACTCCGTAGACCAGGCTGACCTTGAATACAGAGATTTGTCTGCCTCTGCCTCCTGAATGTTGGGATTAAAGGTGTAAACCACCACAGTCCGGCCAGTTTTCGGTGTTTTGAGAAAAGGTTTCTTTGCTGTCCTGGAACTCACTCTGTAGAACAGGCTGGCCTTGAACTCACAGAGACCTACCTGCATCTGCCTCCCAAGACTAAAGGCATGCACCACTACTGTCTGGGTCAATTTTCAGTGTTATATTACACTAATTTCATTTTTTAAAAACTAATTTTTAAAGTTTCTGTTTTCTATACTCTGGCACATATATTTTCTTGGATTTGAATTGTCTTGAGTTTAATAATTTAGAAGAATTTTCTGTGAAACAGCTTGAGACTAATATTTTCATCTTAGATGGAAGCAAATCTTTTAGTAATTTAAATTTCTTTCATGTAAGTTGTTTTACATGGTTTTAAATTTAATAATTTCTTTTTCTGGGCTGGAGAGATGGCTCAGAGATTAAGAGCACTGGCTGCTCTTCAAGAGGTCCTGAGTTCAATTCCCAGCAACCACATGGTGGCTCATAACCATCTATAATGATATCTGGTGCCCTCTTCTGGCCTGCAGGGCATACATATCTTCAATACAGAACATTGTATATGTATTAAATAAATATTTTAAAAAATTTCTTTTTCTAAAACTAACACATTAATTTATAATTTTATATTAATGCCTGTTATTTTAATTTACCCGGTTTTTATAAAATTTAATCAGAGGTTTAATTATCATTATTTTTAAAAATTAATACATATGAATTATATATTAAATAAAATGGACAGCTATGAATTTTCTTCTGAGAATAATTTTAGTTTTCATCATAGATTCTGGTTTTTGTTAGTTATTCTGTTTGACAGATTGTCACTACTATGGCTGCAACTTGCTCTATAGATTAGGCTAGCCTCCTATTCAGAGGTCTGCCTGCCTCTGCCTCCAAAGTGCTGTGATTACAGGCATGAGCCACCATGTCTGGCCCCCATCATAAATGCTGAGTTAGACACGAGGTTCTGATAGTGTTCTATAAAACAAAACAAAACAAAACAACAAAACAAACAAACAAAACTATGCAGTTCTAATTTGTTTTTCCTTTGTTAGCCCCAAATTTTTTCAGGGTCTGGGGATGTAGCTCAGTTGATAGAGAGCTTGTCTCAAATTCATAAAGGCCTGGGTTCAACTTCTAGCACCACATAAACCAAGCATGATAATGCATCCTTATAATCTCAGTACTCAGGAGGTGAGAGGCAGGAGGATCAGAGGCTCAGGGTCATCCTTGGCAGCACAGTGAGCTTAAGGCTAGTCTGTGTTACAGTTAGGTTTCTATTGCTGTGAAGAGACACCATGACCACTGCAACTCTTACAAAGAAAAACATTTAATTGGACCACCTTACAATTTCAGAGGTTTAGTCCATTATCTTCATGGTGGGAAGCATGGCAGCACGCAAGCAGGCAAGCATGACGCTGGAGAAGGAGCTGAGAGTTCTACATCTTGATCCACAGGCAGCAGAGACTGAGTGCCACACTGGGTGTGGCTTGACCCCACAGCGACACACTTCCTTCAACAAGGCCACACCTCCTAATAGTGCCATTCCTTATAGCCAAGCATTCACACACATGACTCTATGGAGGGCATACCCATTCAAACCACCACTGGTCCTATCTCAGAAAAAAAAGTGTCCTTTTGTTTCTGTTGGTCATTTTGTTTAAGTGGCACACAGTGACTATAACCATGACGCAGGACTGGGGGTCACTCCTGCTCTTTTTCTCTCTCTATTTCCCTGCTTAACAGAACTTTTTTTTCCCCTGATTGAGTTCCAGGTCAGATTGCCAGATTCCATGGGGGGGTGGGAACCATGGTGGTATCATCAAAGGGATTACACTGAATTCAGACATCAATCATTAAGCCTCATATAACAAGCAAGGTCCACTGCTGCCTATCCCCTAGTGTATAGGGAAAATGGTCATCCACAGCTGCAACCCTGTGGTGAGGCTCTACCAAATGAGACAGAACAAAAGACTGCGCGCTTGTACTTTATTAGGTGTGGGTAATGCCTCAAGCACTCCAAAGACGAATAACAGACTTCTAAGCTAAGCACGGTGGTATATGCCTATAACCTTAGTACTTGAGAAGGAGAGGCAGGGGAAAGTTCCAAGTTTTATGTCAGTCTGTTCTATATAGTGAGTACTAAACAAGCTAGAGGTCCAAAATGAGACCCTCTCTCAAAAACAAGGAAACAACTCTCGCTATAGCACATAATCTGAACACAAAGGATTTCTGACCCAGCAACACCTTCACCCCAACATGATTATTATTTGCCTTCTCTGAGTTGGGTTGCTGAGGAGGCTCTGTGCTCATACATTCTTCTTGGGAGTAATAGACATTCAAATCTTCCAAGACCACCAGCACCTAAGAGAACAGCAGGCTCCTTTCTGTTTAATAACTGGCATGCCTTCCCAGTTCTGCTGCTTATGAAAGACTTAGACCCAAGTAAGGGAAAGGATGGTGAAGAGGAGGACCCACACAGAAACAGCATAGACAGGACAAAAGAGGAATATCCACAGAGGCAGATTTTCAGAAATGTAACGGAAGGCTGCAAGAGCAGGTCATGCAGCCAAACAGTGAGTGGAAAACAACACCCACCTTACAGTCAGCTTTAAAACACACAAACACTGTTTCCACCGGACTCTTCTGGGAAGGAGCCTCTCTAAAGGATGAGTTTGCACCGGGGAAAGAGGAAGCTGTCGTCAGTGAAAACTCAGTGACTCCACTAGACACTCTGCCCACAACTTCGGGCCAGGCTGTCCTTGTTCCTTTGGCCGGTAACTCAGGA
Organism: Lophiomys imhausi; assembly: GCA_907164525.1. NCBI lineage: Eukaryota > Metazoa > Chordata > Mammalia > Rodentia > Muridae > Lophiomys > Lophiomys imhausi. Next base: position 3,597,128 of record CAJQZJ010031764.1, read on the forward strand.
AACAGCACTTTCTGCTCCTGTGAGACCTAAAAGCAAGTCCATGTGGGGTCTCTTCATTATGAAAAAGAGTCCTCTGAGGAACCTGCATATTTTTCAACAAAGAGGTTACCATAGAAGGAACTAAATCCAAGGAAGCCCTGAACAAGCAGAGAAATTCTAAAATCCCACAAACATTGAAGACCACTTGATAATTCACCCAGTTTCTATACTCTTAAAAGATATTTCCAGGGTCGGGGAGATAGCTCAGTGGTTTAAGAGTACTGCCCACTCACCCAGAGGACCCAGGTTTAATCTGCAACATCTATGTGGCAGCTCACAACCGGTGGAAATTCCAGTTTTGGTGGACCCTAATCCCTCTTCTGGTCTCTGTGGGAGGCATGCTCATGGTGCACATATATACATGCAGGCAAAACAACCACACACATAAGACAGAACCTTAATAAAAAATTTCCAGCCTTGCAGTGGAGGCACACACCCTTAATCTCAACACTTGGGAGGCAGAGGAAGGCAGATCTCTATGAGTTTGAGGCCAGCCTGGTCTACAAAGTGAGTTCCATGACAGCCAGAGACACACGGCTACCTCAAAAAACCAAACCAAAACAAAAACAAAAGTAAAAAAAAAAAAAGCCAAAACTCCCCAAAACCCCAACACCCCCACCAAAAAGAAACTCCATTCAGAGTGCCTAGGTAAAGTGAATTATTATAAAAAAGTGCACACACTGAACATTCTGAGACATTATACGTTTCTGATGGTCTATCCCCACCTCTCTAGTTTTATGCCATGCTAGGGAATTAAACCCAGGGCTTTGTACATGGTAGGCAAGAAGCAGTCTACCACCTGAGCTACAGCCCTAGCCCAGGACTCTTCCTTCAATATCTACTAACTTGAAATCACAGCGAAGTACAATCTCTCTCTCTCTCTCTCTCTCTCTCTCTCTCTCTCTCCTCAGAACCAGCCTCTTTTATTCTGAAAGAAGCACACGCTTCTCTCCATTGCTCTGAAGACTAGAACACACATCCTCACAAAAACCAAGGGCTCCAAGACTTTCTTGGTTGAACCATAATGACTTGGTCAAGATGTGAATGGTCCTGGCCCAGCTTGGTGTCTTGAGGAACTCTCAATACAAAGGACTGTTTTGCTTTTGTAGATAATAGATGCATTTTTGTGGCCATCATGATTTTTAACAACCACAAAATCACACTCCTTTCTGACAGCTTCTGGAGCCCCCTCTTTTAATGAAGGAAATCAACCAGATAGTCAGAATGCAGGCAGAGAAAACTATGAATTACCTACAAAACAAGGCAGGGCAGGACTACACTCCAATATACAAGTTAGGTGCTGTGGACATTTGAGATCTGTCTGAACCAGAAAGATAAGATAGCCAGCTAGGGTAGGAAGTCATAATTGAAGGGGAAGATCTGAGCAGGAAACTCTGAAAGGAATACCCTGAACCAAACAGAAGAGAACAATGACGACTCACAGTGGTACCCTAGCCTCTCTAATATCTTGGTAGGGAATGATGCTCACCCTCCCACCAGCCTCTCCAGCCTGGCTGTTTGTCCTCACTGCCCTTTGCCTTCCGCACTCTCCGCCTCCAGCTCTTAAGAAATGACCCAAAAAGCCAGGTGCAAGAGAGGCCAATCTCTTGCCTCGTCCTTCTGTGTGCCCTCAAAGGCTGTCAGCACCATTTGGAAATCGCTGCCTTCAGTTGAGAGGACATCGAAACCCAATTCCTTCCAGGGGGCCGGATGTCTACGCATCTGTGAGTCCACATCTGTTGAGCCTCTTCCGATGTGGAAGCCTGATATAACTCTGTGTCTCAGTTGGGAGGCGAGAAGCAGGGAGCTAGTTCTGGTCTTCCCCAGCTAGGCCCATACAGCCATGAACTGCCCCTCTGGTGTCCAGTGCTCACTGGGAAATGTAGTTCCCCCCAAACTGCTACTGGGAGGGTGGGGGAGCATAATGGGGAGAGCAGAGACACTATGGGAAGTTGGACACACGTGGTCGGCTTTGGTTTCCTTTACAGCATCCGCGAGTGTCCAAGACCTCCTGGGCATGTGCCCTGGGTGTGTTCGTTGGTGGTGTCTGCTCTGCCCTGAGGTCTCAGCAGAACAGGAGAGCAGGGCTGAGCTTAGATTCCAGTTTATTAACCGCTATATTGTCGGTTTTTTTTTTTTTTCAAGAGAATTTCCATTTCCCTATTCATTTTTGGCCTCTCACAGATTTGAGATCCTTTCTGACCTGGAACCCATGGGCGTTTCCTGCCTCAGCCTCCTGAGGGCAGGGAAAACAACTGTGACCCACAAACTCTTTCTGTACTCATGAAGTACTGATGAGAGTTAGGACCATCTGTGGGCACAGATTCCCTTATTCCTCTGTTGTAGAACCCACTGAGAGAAACTGAAAACTTAGACTCATTTCAAATTTAGATTAAATGAATTTATTTTTAAGGCTAGCAGGAACCTTAGAGCCAAACAGCATGCCATGAGAAGGGGGGGTTTAAGGTGAGGTTTTAAGATGAACATCACAAAGAGTACAATGATCCATGAACTCCACAGCTGGGTATGAAAATTGTTTTACTTGACTCACATGTTTCTTACATCCCACTATATGATAATAAAAAGACCATCTCATCTCTTTTCTATAGCAATAAGCAGGTTTTACAGAAGCAAGGGCAGCTGTTAACACCTCACAGCCCATTATCCTATTCTTATCTGACCTGTAGGCCACAAGATCTCCCAGGCAATTCAAAGCAAAAGGTCTTTAAGGGATGCCTGTGGTAGGCTTAGTGTTAGCATATAATAGCATAGGGATGGCAAAAGCCTAGACTTTAAGATAAAAGACTTACTTCCGAAGTGACATGACCTTGGGAATTCGCCAAGGACCAGGACCTCTTTGATCTTGGGCTAGGGGCAGGATATGCCCCTGAGGTGCCCGCCCTCCGGAGGTCTCCCATCATTCCACAGCCCTCTGCGAAAAGCATTTGAATGGCACTGCCCAGAGGCTTGACTTGGAAGTGCCGGAAAGCTTCTGCCACAGGTGAAGACATTTAAGGAAAGATTCACGTAGACAGAAACACTCTCTCCCGTTCCTGACTCACTCAACATTTTCCTCATCCAGCAGAGAAACTCACTTTAATCTCATGATGTAGCTTCACCATATGATGTTGACCCTTTTCGGGTCTGGAGAGGAGATGGATTCTCCCTGAGATTCCAGAGCGCTTAGATGGGGCAGAGCTCCGGGACTTCAGGCCTTTGCAGGTCATAAGCATCTGAATAGGTGAGCCGCCTGGGAAACTTTCATATGTTAATTGGTCTTAAGACCACGTAGGGATGAACGAAATTCAGAGACTTTAAGACTAAGAATTGTGTGAAGACCAGCCATCCATACAGACCCAGAAAATATCCTTTTGAGAAATCTTAGGTTAATGTTAAATGTTTGTATTAAGTTTTAGGTGCTAGGTTTCAGAATTAGGGTTTGGGTTTAGGATTTAGGAATTTGATAGACAATTGTTAGGTAATTGATAAGCATTAATAAATATATGTGTGATAAATAAAAATTTCCTGTTACAGATGCCTGGCTCCATATTAAGTCTCTAGTCATCACAGGGGACCTGTGAATAATAGTAAGTTATTATTCAGGTCTGAGCACTCTAGTGACTGGGATAGAGCAGGCAAAAACACAGTGGCATCAGGCTTAGACTGACTGCCACGTCCCCACACCTCCATGAATAAAATGCCAGGCTCCAGTGGTAAAAAAATATGAACATGTATAGATTAGTAAAGTTTTTTTTCCTTTTTGTGTGTCAACACTAATAATAGCCAACTCACTTGACCATGGCTTAAAGTATAGAGTATGAAAACTTTGTGATAACAAAATGTTTGGAAGATATCTACTTACACATAAGAGTTTACAATACTCAAACGAGTGCACAGTAGAAAAAAATGTGTTGTTTTTGTTTTTTAAAACCAGGCATAATCCTAATGCTGGCGAGGTGGAGATAGGGGGACTTCTTGGGGCTTGCAGGCCAGCCATCCTACTCTACTTAGCCAGTTTCAGGCCAGTGACAGACCCTGTCCAAAAAAAAAAGGATGGCATTTAAGGAATTACCTGAGGTTGATCTTTATTCTCCATATGATATATATACACATATTCACACACACACATGTACAACCATGCATGCAGACAGGCACATATACAAAAGTGTTATTGTTACCCAGTAAAATATGTACAGCCTGCCTTTGTAGCTATGGTTTAATCATTATATGGTAATGTAGCATAATACAATACAACCAATAAATAGAATAAATTAAAAGGCAATTTACAGAACAGTATCTTATAATGATAAGAATAGCAGCGGTCTGCCCGAAAGGAAGCTGATACATAATTCCCTTCAGGTGTGAGATTTACTGGAATGTAAGGGTCTCACGGCCACAAATCAGATAGGAGAGAGAACCCTGGAGATACAATACATGGTACAGAGAGGTAAATATGGTGGTTCCTTTAAAGGCGCTGCCTTTAAAACCAGAGAAGAGCTTCATTAAGAGTGAGAATGAAAGAGATAGGAGAGTGCACCCCCTCTTGCAGTCTGCTTATATTTACTTTCTGTAGGTTTTATGTGTCCGAAAGACCAGGGCAAACAATGATGGACATATTCTTGCCCTGAGGAGGGAAAACGAAGTGGAATCTTCAGTTTCAAGAACATCTGAGAATACAAATTCATGCAGGATTATGCAATAGCCATGTACTTCCTCTTCTGAACACCGCTGCATGTCATTATTGTGTGTGCCATCTTCTCCTTCGATTGCCAGTATTGGAGCAACCTCTGCTAGGGTTTGGTGTGCTTCTTGGGTACTGTGGTGGCACCCATGGGCAAGCCTCTGGGTATGCTTGTGACAGTGTGTCTTGAGTAGGTCAGTTGAGGTGAGAAGACCCACCCGATAAGCGTGGGTGGCATCGTTCCTTGGATTTGAGTCCTGGACTGCATAACAAAGGAGGAAGATGGGCTTTCGAAGTTTGTCACTCTCTGCCTCTTGATGATGGATGCAATGTGACTGTCTGCCTCAGGTCCCTGCCATTGTGGCTGCTCTGCCCTGGTGCACTAAAACCCTTGAACTATGAATCAGGATAAATGCTTCCTCTCGAGTTGCTTTTACCAGGGTATTTTATTACAACGATAGGAGTACTAAGTAATACAGGTACTAGTATTATTGTCTTTCTTTTTGTATAGAGGCTGGACTTTAGTCAAAGTAACCTGATATCCACCATACTGCCTCAGCCTCCCAGGTTGTTGGGATTATAGGCATGCACCACCACACCCAGCCTAACATTATTTTCTTATTCATGACACATGAATAAGAAAATGTCAGATGTCAGCTAACATCTCATTAATGATCACTGTGTGCATGAAGGCAAAACCAGGCCTGGAATGGAAGTACAGTGTTGAGCACTCCGTGAAGCACCTGGTCACAGACTGGACTGATTGATGGTCAGAAGGGCGATGATCTTTTCTTTATCACATGCCCCAGGGTTAAAGACAGGCTGAAGGAAACTGGAGGAGGAGAAGCCAGTGAACGTGGTGTGGGTTCTGGCCGCCATGTTGTAAAAGGAAATGGCTCCTGACTGTGTGGTCTAAAAAGATGCCCACTTGCTTGGGGGTCCCCTCATTCACAGGTTGGAGAAAAGTGTATTCCTGTGGCTTTGTCATCATGGCCACCCAGTAGGCATTCTGCAGAGTTACATCTCCCTTCCCCCGCTTGCCAGGGCTTTGCATGTTCCCAGGACCAGAACTGTCTTGTTTCCAAACTCCACCTTCCAGTGATGGCAGCTGGAGTCAAAGCTAGGAGTGTCCAGTGTGGTGATGGAACTTTAGAATCTCTGGGGACTGTCAGGCAGCGTGTACGACTTGTTTTCAAATCTCATACTCTTCGAATCGTCAGAGAAGGTGAGATTGGGGTGAGCTGCTGCTAGGTCAGAATCACAGTAACTGCAGGAAGAATAAGAATACCTAGCTGAGAGTGGGGACCTGTGGGCTTCTCCCCATCCAAGGAAGATGGAATTTACTGAGCTTGTGATAGGGGACAGGAACATATAGGGACCCAATATAATAACACCACTACTTGCCTTGATCTAGGCACTTACCAGCATGTTCCTAAGCACCAATCAGTTCTGGAACTATAGAGGGGGAAAAAAGATAGAATGAAGTTCTGAGCATATCCATTCAGGGGGTCTGAATCATATTAGCCCCACAAGGAAAGACAAGAAATTTCCTGCTTACGACTCTGCGTCTTACGTTAGTTATAACCCAAGGCCTCCTAGGCACCCTGAAGACTGAAGACATTAGTTCAATCCACAAGGCAGGCACAAAGGGACCAAGTAGGGCTGCGGGGCCTCTTATGACCTGTTTCATGCTTCCATTCTAGGTATATCCTCCCTCTTCTGAATAGCTCCCACAAAGCAACAGATAAAGGATAATTGCAAAAAACTCTTGGTTAGCTTATATTACCACCACACTTACAATTGAAGGTTTCCATTTCAGAAAAGATTTAATTTTTCTTTTGTTGGTCTGAGAAAGGGTCTCAGGTGTGCCTTGAGCTGGCTGAGGCTGAAGGCAAGCTTGAGGCTCTGATCCTCCAACTACCACTTTGGGATAAAGTTCTTTATCACAGTCCTGTGTGGTTATACCATCACATTTTAGGTAAACGCTGGGGATCAAACCCTGCGCCTTTGTCGTGCAAGACCAGTGCCTTCCCCATTTTAATACATCAGAAGCAGTGAATGTTCCCATTTCAGAGCGCATTATTTCTAAAATGGAGGAAAGGGAACAGAGAGAAACTGAGTTAGCGGAATGAGTTAAATCAGAAAGAAGCTAGAGGCAGGGTCATAAAGGCTTTGGTAGATAGGGGAAGTGAATGGACAGGCTCTGGGCTGCCTGAACCCCAGGGAGGAAGTGAGCAAGTGCTTCCTCTCTTCCTCCAAGCTCACTCACCTGAGAAAAGCTGCATATTCTTCTCCACAAACTTTGATTTAAGGTAGAACTGGTGGATCTTTTTTTTAACATCTTCAGGAGTGGCCAGCGGCTCAGAAGCAGTCACCATCTCAGCCCTAAAGACAAGAGATTGTTGGCCAGAGGAGACAGGAGCAAGTTGTAGCCTGAGTCCCTGCGAGGTGACAGTGAAACGGTCACCACTAAGCACACCCCTGCCAGTTTGGGTGATGCAAAGAAGTCTCCCATAGACTCAAAGCTCTGACATCACTCCTCAGCTTCCTCTGCACGTCGGAGCTACTGTCAGAGAAATCACAATAGCTTAAATAACATCCTTAACATTGCGTTAGTCTTGCTACCAGAATTCTCTGTGTCAAATTGATTATACTCCCTACTATTTCTATTGAAAGAAAAAAGAAACCACAAAATGCTATTAGAATGGCCATTACAACAGCAGCAAAAAGCGGTAACAGGAAATTACAAGTTGATGACAAAGATGTGGGGAGGCTGGGTGGGTGGGAATGTGAAACAACACTTCTACTGTAGGAAACTATGCAGGGTCCTTAAGATTTTTAAGTAGGGTGGACATACAATGTCCTCTTGTAAGTGTGAGATCTGAGAAATTGAAAGCAGAGCCTCAAACAGCACGTGTACACCTGTGCTCATAACACCACCATTCCCAACAGCCCACAGGTAGAAACAGCCCAAATGTCCATCAACAAATGAACAAGCAAGGAAGATGTGATATCTGCATACAAAGCAATGTGACTTGGCAATGAGAAGGAGTGGAATTCTGATACGCACTACACCATGAACGAACTGTGAAAACACTCTGCTGACTGAAAGTAAGCCAAAGGCTAAAGTACAAACATCTTATGACTTTACTAATATGAGGTATTTAGAACAGTCAGACTAATAAACAGGAGAAACAGGATGGTGGTTGCCATGCAATAGAGGAGGGAGGATGAAGAATTAGTGTTTAATGGCACAGAGTTCCTATGTGGGAAGACAAAAAAGTTCAGAGGTGAACGGTGGTAACAGATACACATAAAATAGCTGAAATATGTTACCTATTTTACTGGAATAATATATATATATATATATATATATATTTAAAAATCCACTAATGCCCAAGTCCCAACCCCAAGACTGAAACTTAATTGGTGTGGCTGTGTCTTGGACATTAGGATTTTGTAAAGTTCCTAAGCAATTCTGAGATGTTGTCTTTTTTGTCTCACCTGTCTCTTCCCCCACCTGCTGGTCTTAACCCACCTCCAAATTGATCACCAAGAACCTCCCAAAAGTGCTTGAGGCTAGAGGTAGTTCTGGGACCACTGTCATAAAACAAACGACATCCATTCAAAAGGCATTCAAGAGGTTTCTTGGGAAACCAGCATCTGGGTTCAGGAGGACCAGGATATATTCCTTCTTCTCAGTATTCTGTTCGTGCTCTCCCCATTCCCACCTGGTCAGACTCCCATTCTGTTCCTCCCACACAAATCCAGAAAGGACAGTCTGAGGAAGCTTCAGGTAACAGGAGTCCTGAGTTACAGACCCAGGTGTTTCCTAGGACTGTTTTATCCAAATACTTTCTGCAAGACACCCAAGGGGACACCGTGGGACCCCTCTGTACCTTTGCAAGGTGACTCCAATGTCCTAGGAGAGAAAAGAGGGAAACTCTTCATTACCAGTCTCTAAGTGTCTGCGACTCCCCCAGCTACAAGCTGCTCTCTGACCTTTCAAGGACTCCCAGTCCTAGGGTATGGGAAATAGGAACATCCCTACTTCGCTGTAATTCTAATCACAAGGTTGGGAACCTTGACAGAACCCACAGTGCAACTGCACTCAAAGTCCTTTGGTCTTTTCTGGGCAATGCTAGGGGCATCCTAGATGCTGAGATGTTCTGGGCTCCCAAAAGACACCATGGATCATTGAGACCAAGTCCCATTCCTGGCCTCAATAGCCATGCTTCCTGGCTTGGGCAGTGGCAAGAGTCTGAGTCATTCCACTGGGCATAGCAGGTAGGAAAAGGCCAAGCACACTCACACTCACCTGCATGAGCTTCCATTCTGGCTGGTCTTGTTTGACTTCGAGTTCTCCAATCAGCTCATCCAGGAGGGCAATGTCCTTGGAAACCTGGGTGTCATGTGTCTCTTGGACCTGGCTGATGGTCTGGCCTAGTTCCCGTAGCCAAGTCACAAAGATTTGCTCTTGCTGCTCCAGGAATTGGTACAGCTTCTCAAGCTGACACAAAACTCTCTGGGTTTCTGTTTGTTTCTGGAGAGCAATGAATTGGGAGATGTATAAGTGTGTGCTGTGGGCTGAAAGTATGTATCTAGGGATGCCCTCAAAGCCCACCTCACAGAAATGGATGAGAGGCAGGCTTTCTCAGTGCGAAGTTTGAATGAAAATGGGCTCATATATTTGAATGTTTGGTCCACAGTTGGTGGAACTGTTTGAGAAGGATGAGGAGGTGTGGCCTTGAGTAGAGGTATGCCACTGAGATTGTGTTTTAAAGTTTCAAAAGCCCACACCATTTCCAATTAGTTCTCCTCTCTCTCTCTCTCTCTCTCTGACCTAATGCCTGTAGATTAGATGAAGCTCTCAGCTACTGCTTCAGCACCAAGCCTGCCTGCCTGCTCCCATGCTCCCAGCCATGATGGTCGCAGACTCTAACCCTCTAGAACCATGAGAGCCCCCCTCCCAATTAAATGCTTTCTTTTATAAGTTGCCTTTTCACATCAATTCAAGGTTTCGCTATCTTAAGATTTAATTATTTTTATGTGAATAAATGTTTTGCCTAAATGCACGTATGTGTACCACATGTGTGCCTGGTGCCCTCAGAAGTCAGAAGAGGACTTCAGATCCCCTGGAACTGGAGTTATAATAGATGGCAATGAGCCCCAAGTAAGTGCTTTAAATTGAACTCGGGTCCTCTGCAAGAGCAACAAGTGCTCTCAACTGCTGAGCCATCTCTCCAGCCCACATCTTTACAGCAACCTAAATGTAACTAAGACTCTCAGCCTCTTACAGATGTGGGCTTCAGGATGGGGAGCAATCTGTATGGAATTTTCCAGAACAAAAGTATAGGAGGACCTAGCTAGCTCTTAGGAAAATCTATTGAGTATAGTGCCAGGTTCGATAGTTTTCCCTCCAAAATTTCCATGTTGAAGTCCCCAGTACTTTGGGATATGCTCCTATCTGGAGATAGGATACTTACAGATGTAGTTGGTTTGGATGAGGCCATTCTAGAGTAGGCTGACATCCAGGCCATCTGGGAGTATATGACAAGATCTAGCTAGTCTCAAAAAGCCAAAAGGGGGGCTTGGAGATTTACCTCAAGGATAAAACCCTTTCACAAGTACAAAGCCCTAGGTTCTATCCCTAGAACTAGGGGGAAAGACCCCTAAAAGTCAATGTAGTTTTATAAAATTTATAAATAAAAATTACATTATTGCTATTATCATTATCTTAAGGCAGGGTCTCACTATGCAGGCCTGGCAGGCCTGGAACTTGTTATATAGACCAAACTGCCCTCAAACTTGTGACCTCCCTCCTGCCTCTACCTCTGAGTGCTAGGATTACAAGTGTGTGCCAACGTTTCCCAAATATTTTGGTGTGTGTGGGTCTAATGTAGCCCAAGTTGGTTTCGGAACTTGTTAGTGGCTAATGGTGAACTTGAATCTATCCTCCTGCCTCTACCTTCCAAATGCTGAGATTATAGGAGTGTGCTGCCATATCTAGTTTTTGCCATACTGGGGACAGAACTTGAGGCCTCATTGATTCTAGGATTCTACTCTACCAAATGAGCTACATCTCTGGCTCCAACAATAATTATAAAAACAGTCCAGAGAACTTTTGAAATGACAGCTGCTCTCTCTAGTTTCTCTAAATTGTTTAGTTGGGAAAAGGAGAAAATGAGCAAGTCCTTAAAGACAACCCTCTCCCCTGACAGAGTGCGACAAGGATGAGATCACCTTAGACCTCCCCCTCCCCACCACCACCAGAGACTCAACAACAGGTCCCCGTCCCTGGTGCTCTGCGAATGAGAGTAGAAACTCAGGGACCTTGCCTCACTGTCAGTGTGTTCCTCTTTCCTGTGGGTATAAATGGGCAAGGACTGACTTAGGGACCTCACCAGGAAGTTGTCTGTCTTCTTATCTTCCTGGAGTCTGCGTTCTTCCACACCTCTCCTCAGCTCCCTCAGGCGCTCCAGCTGCTTCTGGATTTGCTCCTGTTGAAGAGTACTGGTTAAGATGCTTATTTTGACTGCTGCCAATTTTAGCTCGTACCAGTTCTAGAGGGAAGACTCAGCTTTGGGGAGCAGAGCCCGGATGCTGCAATTGAGAGCTGGCAGGGGTGGTGCGAGTGGGGGGGGGGGGGGAGGAAAGAAGAGGGGTGATTTCATCATCAAGGGGAGCCACGCAAAACACCAAGGGGGGGGGGGGGGGGGGGGGGGGGCGGAGGTAGGGCGCTACCCAGTATTCATACCTAAAACCAAAACCCTTGGAGTTCTGAATATAAATTATCAGTTCCTTTTTTGCTGTCTTGTTTTGTCTTGCGTTTTTACCACTTAAGAGCCCAGGAATCGTGACTAATGCATCCACACCCCAGAGGGGTTGGAAAAAGAACACAAGGCCCAGGTGCCCAGTCATGTTGGAGCGAGGCAGGCACCTTACCTTGTACTCCAGTGCAGCCTCCTCTATGGGGCGCACTCGATGGCCTTGATGCTCCTGACTCAGTCTGCAGATGAGGCAGATGGGCTCCCTGTGGTCCTCGCAGAAGAGCAGCTGCACCTGCTTCATGTGACGTGGGCACTGTGGTAGGGGGTAGGGGCTCTGAGCTCCACTGCTCTTTCCTAGAAGTGAACTTTGGCACTGGAAGCATATGGGTGAGTGTCTGCCTGAAGCCTTGGGATCCCCAGGAGCAATGGTGCATCTACAGGAACTTTGCACACAGGTACCACCATGCAGGTCTCTTTCCTGGGTGTTGCAAAGAGGACATGCAGCCTTGTCCTGTGACTTTCCTGGAGACACAGCAGTGGAAAAATCTCCTCAGTGGCAAACCCAAGATATTTAAAAGAGAGCAATTGTTCATAGGGCACACACACTCTCAATTAGAATGGTTATTTCCCAGCATGTTCTTCTCTGATTTCCATCCAAATGAAGCTGTGAACAGGCCCCTGGGGCTGAGAGCTAAGGGCAAAGCTTTCTGTTTTTCTGGGCCTTGGCATTCTTGGGCATTTATTCTACGAGAGACTCAGTCCTTTGCTACAAATTCTGTGTTTTCACCTTGCACAGACACAGATCTAGTGGGTCATACAAAAGAAAGCGAAACATGCTGACAGCATTTGCTTTCCTATTTCAACCTAGTACAGGTTGCCCACAACTCAGACAAGACCTCCTGGGGATGATCATTCTGTGCTTCATTCACTGACAGATCCTCACTCCTAGCAGAAAACCTCGCCAGAGTGCATGGCAAGCATTTGGAACATGTGTGCTGCGTGAATCCTCTGTTCCCATTCAAGCATAACTTGTTCCCATAACTAAAAACAAAGAAAGGGACTTTATAAAGCCAAAAGGTGACTCTCACAGTAGGAACACAGCAGTTGTGGAAGCTCTGCCCCAAGGCTATAGGCAGTGTCTCTATACATCAGCAATGACAGGAAACACAAGAAGAAATAGAAACAATCAATCCATCCATTAGCTCTGCCTCCTTCTCCCTCCCTGGCCCAGGAATTTGCCTCACAGTCAAAAGTCACAGTGTCCCATAAGGACCATGCTCATGACAGAATCAATTGCTTCACTATATGGCTGCTCCTCCGCCTCACTCCAAACCAAGACTCTCAGCCTCCTGTGCAGTTAGCAGAAACCATTGGATGAAATTCTACTCAAAGAGAAGGTGAGAACAAACAGCTTCTAGAAACTTCTCTGCATCATGATGTCCCCTTCTTCTCTCCCTTCTCATGCATGGAACCAGGGCATCATCTGTGAGGTTTTGAATTTCAGAAAAAAAAGAAAGAGAGAACAAAAGAGAGAAAAAGAAAGAAGAAAAGAAAGAAACTAGAAGCAGAAAAACAGCTCAGCAGAAGTCTTAGTTTGGGTCACACAAGAGACTCCCATTTGTGTGAAAGAGGAACAAACTTCTGTGTTGCTTGTCTAAGTTCTATTTCTTGCAGACAAGCATAATCCTGATGACTAATCTCCCAGTAAGAGGGTTTTGGTCAACATCTTTCTCCTGTCCAGAGAAACGTGATTAATGGAATCTCTGCTACAAGACTTACCCTGTGGAGTCCCTGTGAGAAAGGAATCTTTTAACCCATTCCTTTCTAGATTGTTTTTTCATTAATTAATTAATTAATTAATTAATTAATTAATTTACTTCTCCTCCCTCCTCTCCCCCCAGTCCTTCCCTCTCACCTCTCTTCATCCTATACTCCTCTCCTTTTCTCCTCAAAGAAGGGGAAACCTCCCATGGATATCAACTTGCCTTGTCATATCAAGTTGCAATAGGACTAGGTGCATCTTCTTCTATTGAGGCTAGACAAGGCTGTCCAGTTTGGGGAAAGGGATCCAAAGGCAGGCAACAGAGTTAGAGACAGCCCCTGCTCCTACTGTTAGAGGTCCCACATGAGGACCAAGCTGTACATCTAATACATATGTGTAAGGGGCCTAGGTCCATCCTGTGCTCTCTATACAAGAACTTCTGAAAGCTCAGGCATGAACTGAAAATTGGTGCAACCTGTTGTGCAAGATTCTGTAAATGTGTATTTTCTGGGCCTACATCACATTTTCAAAGGAACCCCTACAGGCAACCAGGTATCCTAGCAGTGTAAATATGGTAAGAATAAAAGGGAATTCTGTTGATCAGGTGGAGGGTACCTTTACAAGCTGTCGATCCTAAGGATGCTGGGTCTTCTGGAGTTGGTTTTTCACATAGTGACAAAGGTACTTCTGGATTGCAGGAGTCACGGAGTATGCTGCCAACCATCTCCCCCCAGGTCTCTGGGAGTTCTGGACTCCCAGTTCCATTTTCCTTCCAGGATGCAGTGCATCTTTCCTCTCCAATCAATGATGTTTTGGAGGGTATGCTCCTGAATGCTTCTTCCTCTGTGACCATGGAATGTTCTTGATTCCCTGAACCTTTTTCTAGAGCCCCAGTAGTCCCTCCATTCAGGATAGCTGTTCTCACGAGAGTGGCTGCCGAGTTGGGACTCCCATTACTTGTTTCCTCTTGAGTCAGAAGAGCTTCTGAATTTGGAGGTTCTCCTTCTCTTGGATAAGTGGTAATTTCAAGACTTTTGGGTCGCTTCTTTCCTGAAGGCAAATACACTTCAGCTTTTTTGCTTTCTTTCCTCCCTGGGACATTGTTGCAGAATCCCTGAAGCCTCCCTGCGGAGCTGGCATTCCTGCGGAGCTGGGCACTTTCCTTGCTCTCCTTGTCCCCTGGGGCCTGGGTGATGAGGCTTCTCTTATAGATTGGTGCTGTGCTCCTGGCCAACGTCCTGGTCTGTGAGTCCAGGTTCTCAGGGCCTCTCTGATCCCTCCTTTTGACCAGAGACTTCTTCTGGGGTCCCTTCCCCACTTCAGGTTGGCTGAGTGGCAGGCTATCTGACCCATCACCACACTGCCTTGTCCCATCACCTTCCAGGACATCTGGTACTTTCACACTCTTGGGCTTATTCTCTCCTGAAGACTGTACAGAACCACCAATTCTATTTTCTTCAGTTAAATGTTCTAGAAAGACAATCAGATACAGTTATGAAGCTGTCCTTCATTCAAGGAAAAGAGAATCTACTCAAAAGTTGATAAAAAGAAACACTAGAAGTTTCTAGACAACAACAGTCAATTATGCAGAATTATAAAATATAAATAAAAGCTGGCTTGTAGTTATGGATGTCTGCATGACTATAGATGTGCAAATTGATTTATAAAACAAAGCAATTTTATTTAAAAAAAAAAAGAATTAAAACAGACCAGCTCAGTGATAAAGGCACTTGCCAACAAGCTTGATAACTAACCTGAGTTTGACCTCCAGGACTCATATGGGTAAAGGAGTCAATTCTTTCAAGTTGTCCTCTGACCTTTTATGTGGGCCATGGCACTCTAACACTCATTTAAATATGCAGGCAGACACAAGATACATAAATAAAATTAAATTGAAAATTAAAGTAGGAGCCTGGAGAGAGAGAGAGAGAGATGGCTCAGGAGTTCAGAGCCCTGGGGGTGCTTGTAGGGCACCCAGATTCCATTCCTAGCACCCACATGGTAGCTCACAACCACCTCTAACTCCAATTCCAGGGAATATGATGCCCTCTTCTGACTTTTGTGAATATAAAGTAAGCAAGTGGTACACACACATACATGCAGAAAAAAACACTGACACACATAAAATCAATTATTTAATTAAAATAGGGACTTATAAATGAGTCTGTTTTTCACTCATTGCACAAACTGAAGAAAATCTTAGGTCAAAAAGACAAGTATAAGCCAGAGAGTGGTGGCGCACGCCTTTAATCCCAGAACTTGGGAGGCAGAGGCAGACAGATCTTTGTGAGTTCAAGGCCAGCCTGGTCTACAAAGTGAGTCCAGGAGAGCCAGGGCTATGCAGAGAAACCATGTCTTGAAAAACCAAAAAAAAAAAAAAAAAAAAAAAAAGACTAGTATAGATGATACTTGAAAACAAGTTTGCATGGCTGTGGCAGCGTACATCTTCAAAGCACTCTGGACACAGAGACAGGGGGAGCTCTCTGAGTCTGAAGCCAGCCTAGTCTAAGTAAGGCCCTGTCTAAAAACCAAACCAAAAACAAAAACAACAAGCAAACTTGCCTGCAGTCTTAAGATATTGCTGCTTAAAATTACAAATAAGGCTGAATTCCAAAGTGTACATAATGAAGATAGCCTGTAATTAGCAGCCTATGTTTTGAAGAAGCTTTTCATGAAAAGTAAAGAATGTTTAAATATACTTGTAAAGTATGCTAACGAAAAACTCTAGGCTGAACCTAGGCAATTAATAAGATTTTCGGCCATGTTAGTATGGTTGGATTTCCATCCCTTCCTGCTAACCAAGTGTTTGAGCATGTGTATTAGTTGAAAACTGGAGTGAAGAATTCTCTAAAATTCACTCCATTCAAGCTTTCCCTGTTCTGATTCTTGTCCACAGTAGGAATATTGGTTTTTCTATTTTTAATGTTTTTGGGATGGCATGGGGGCTTCCCTAAGCAGGCTACAAAGGCCAGAGAGAAGGACGAGACTGCTGGATTTATACTGCTCAGGTTGTGGGGACAGGGAGTTCCCAACCCTTAAGTTAGTGAGCTTGGGTCTGAGCATTCCTTTCCTCCTCCACCAGTAGCCAGTAGCCATCCCTGCTGGGAAAGGGCTTGGCCACTTACCTGGGCCTGTGGCCTTTCGAAGCTCCTCTGCTAGCAGGCGCTGGTTAGTGGCCCGCAGGATCTGCAGGGTCAGCCTTACAGCATACTCCTCCCCATAGTAGGTGAGTAGAAGGCTGGCCAGTTTTACTGGCCTGGCCATCTGCATATGGCCCCGGGGGATCCTGGAGTGGCCCTTCTCTAAGCTGGTGTTCTGCAGCTTGAACTTGAATTTCTCAAAATCATAGGGCAGCAACTCCTCTAGGGTGTTTAGCAGATGATCCCCTAGGGTCTTGGCCATCGTGCTGGCCAGGAGGGACTGCTGCCAGCTATGTGGCTTCTGGCAGAAGATAAAGACCTTTCTCCTGCAACTTCAGAACAAGCAAGAAATAGCTTGTGAAATAACGGACGCAGCACAGGAAACACCGTAGGCTGTAGTGGGAACTGAGACTAACCATGAGGGTGTGTCCACAGTCCAATCCCCTGCATTCTTTCTCTGAGGACTCAGAGTCTTTTCCAATGGGGGGAGGGGGGCATCTGCTTTGCCAGCCTGTGTCTGGTTGAGCAAAAGGCAGGCTAGACTCTAAGGGAGGTTCTGGGGTTGAGATCCAGACCTTCCAGCTGCTGTCTTGCTCTTGATTGCTCTCAGGACCCTGGGCTGGTGGAAGAGGAGAGGAACAGCATTGCTTGGAGTAGGCCCCCTCTAGCCAAGTGCTTCTTTGGACTCTTGGGGTTTATAGACTCCCAGGGCCAATGGCAGGTAAAGGAACAGACAGCAAGTAATTCCTCTAGGCTTAACCTGGTCCTGCTCAAGAAAGCAGAAGCCAGATGGGCACTGCAATGCAGCTCCAGTCTGGCTGGATCATGTCTAATCTATCAAGCAGTACAAAGTCCTCAAATGGTGGCTCTAAGGACCACAGTCGTCACCACCATTCATATGCATCTATTCCCACAGCTGACTTGGCCCTTGCTCCCCGGAAGTTAGGGTGCTATTTTTCCCTGTGCCCTTTGAGATGCATTCTCTAGGCGCTCACTAGGATGCTTGAGAGGCAAGGTTGGAGAGATGCAAGTATCCTTTGGCACTTACAGGTGAGCCAGGGTGAGCCTCAGAGTGGCTCCAAAGCCAATGCAGGATATGTAGGAGGAGCTGCTTTCTACTCACTTCCCTGCTTCTTCCTTTATTATGCAATTCCTGGTTTTTATCCTCAATATTTTATTTTAAACACTTTGCCCTAGTGGTGCTGCCTTGTAGGCCCCCAGTGTATGAGGAGGCTCTTGGCCCTCATATGACTGCTGAACTGGGGCGGGGGACTGTTATGTAGGGACACTCCACTCCAGAGGAGTGGGATGGAAGGGATAGGGGGTAGAGGGTGGGACTGGGAGGGGTGGAAAGAGGACACTGAGATGGAGATGTAGCCTGAAGTAATAAATAAATATTAAAAAAAAACTTTCAACCTACCCAAAAGTGGAAAGGTCATACAAGAAACACTTCCATACCCTTCACACAGGCCCACTAAATGCTTCTGTGTTACATTTTCTGCTGCCTCCTTCTCTTTCTTCTTAACCATTTGATAAGTGAAAAGCATTGTTATCTATCATTCTAAACACCCTAGATATCTGTGATGGCTGATCTTGGTTGTCAACCTGACATACTTGGGAAGAGAGACCCTTAATTGAAAACTGCCTCTTTCAGGTTGGCCTGTAGGTATATCTGTGAGGGCATTTTCTTGATTGCTAGCCAACTGTAGGAGTGCCCAGGTCCATTGTGGGTTATCTGGTCCCCGGCAGATGGGCTTGGCATTTACAAGAAATGTAGCTGAAGCCAGGTTGTAGTGGTACACACCTTTAATCCCAGCACTTCGGAGGCAGAGGCAGGCAGAGCTCTGAGTTCCAGGACAGCCAGGGCTGTTACATAGAGAAACCCTGTCTGAAAAAACAAACAAAACAAAGCAAAGCAAAGCAAACAAACAACCCCCCCCCCAAAAAAAAACAAAAAGGGAAAAATAAAGAAAAAAGAAATGAGCCGGGCGGTGGTGGCGCACGCCTTTAATCCCAGCACTTAGGAGGCAGAGGCAGGCGGATCTTTGTGAGTTCGAGGCCAGCCTGGTCTACAAAGTGAGTCCAGGAGAGCCAAGGATACACAGAGAAACCCTGTCTCAAAAAACCAAAAAAAAAAAAAGAAAAAAAGAAATGTAGCTGAAAGTGAGCCTATGAACAAGCCAATAAGCTGCGTTCCTCCACTGTTTCCATTCAAGCTCTTGCCTTTATTTCCTGCCTTGGCTTCCTTTGATCATACACTATAATCTGGAAGACGAAATAAACCGTTGCCTTCTTAAATTGCTTTTGGGCATGGTGTTTATCACAGCAACAGAAACCAAACGAGAACAATTACCCGAAATATTTTTTAATAATATATTACTTTACTGTGTTTGTGGTGTATGTGTGTGTGCACATGTGTTCAGGTGCATGTGTGCAAATGTGTGCATTTATAGAGGTCAGGGATTTACATTGGGTATCTTTATTGATTTCCATCTTCTTTCTTCCTCTCTCTCTCTCCCCCACCTTGAGACATGGTTTCTCACCTGAACCTGGAGCTCAATATAGACCAAGTGGTCCAAGAACCCCTAGGATTCTCCATTGCTCTGGTACTGGGATTACACGCATGTACCACTATGCCTGACTTTTTACATAGGTGTTGAAGATCTGAACTCAGGTCCTTGTGCTTGTGTGGTGAGCATCAAACCCTCTGAGCCATCCCCCCAATTTACCTAAGGTGTTATTTTAAGTAACCACAATGTAATTTTTACACTCAATAAAGACAATGCCACATTAGAACGACCAGTCTATGAAATTTCTCCAATCATCCCAACAGTGTCTCACACTTCCTTTGCTTTTTTTTAAAATTTGAAATATAGATTTTTTTCCACTTTAACTTGATTTTGGTGTTTTATTCTTATAAACATTTTAAAACTAATTAACTTATTTGCATTGATATATATTTATTGTATATAGTACTGGATTACATAAGGATCATTTCATACAACCGTATAATTCCTCCCATACCTCCTACCCCTTCCCTGCCTCAGTCCATTTTGTTCTCCTAGACAGTGTTTTTCTTTTTCTGTCATGTCATACATGATTTTAAGTATCTATATAAAATCTAAGAACCATTAATGAAAGAAAATATGTTCTCTTTCTGAGATTGACTTAATTCAAAATTTAATGTGTTCATCTCCACTTGCATCCATTTTCTGAAAATTATATGTAAGTTTATTCTTCATTACTGAAAAAATTTCAAATATATATTATATATATATTACATTTTCTATATCCATTCTCTATTTTTAAAAGAATCATCCTCTAAATACGATGTCAATCTAATCTTTAACGTTCAGGGCTTTATAATATTTATAATATAATATTTATAAATATTTGAACCTGATTTTCATTTCCCAAAGTAAAATTGTGTTTTTTAAAATCTGAGTCTGTGTAACAACAATGGGATTTGGAAACATTTTTAAAATAAAGCAATATTTTGTTGGGCGAATTGGTAGACATTAAGAGGAAAAAGTACACAGGAATGGATCTCCTCAGCACACTCCTTGCACGGAGGCTGAAGTCACATAGATGGAAAGTCCCTAAGACAGATGCTTTCCTGGCTCCTGTGGAGTTCAAGTCCTAACCATGGAAGATGGGCAGTATCAAAGGAAAGAACTCAGTAACTTCTGAATTATTTATTGTGAGGAAAGTCAGGCACAGACGTTCACATGGGGGTTGTACACAGTGGCTTCTGGCCTGTTTGGTTGAGGCCGGTTCTCATCTGGGACAGGTGAGCCTGGAACTTGTTATGTAGGATGGTGACCTGGAACTCCTACCTCCCCCTTTTAAGTGCTGAGATTAGCACTTGAATGTTACAGCCAGCTTTTGAGGTTTGGGTTTGAGATAGGTTTTCATATAGCCCAGGCTCTTTGAACTTGCTATGTCCCTGAAAATAGCTTTGAACTCCTGATCCTCCTATGCCTCCTGAATGCTAGGACTTACTGGTGGTCACTGCCACATCAGGCTTTTTGATTTTTTGTTAAAGGGATGGTTTCTTTGTTTTGAAACAAAGTCCTCAAAGACTGGGGTGTGGGGGTGTGGGGTGGAGTAACCTAGAGTCTTGAAATGCTGGAAAATTACCCTTTGTAAGGAACGTTTCTGTGTTTTACGTTACTCAGAAATATAGCTCCCCTTGCAAAATAAACTAAGGGAAACTAATCAAGTCCTTGAAAAATACTGAGTTTAGTCAGGACGTCAAGCAGGATGAAAAACAAAGTTCAATATCCTTTCTTACGTAGGGTTCCTATTGCTGTGATAAACACTGTGACCTAAAGCAGTTTGGGGAAGTAAAGGTTTATATGGCTTACACTTCCACATCACAGTTTAACATCAAAGGAACCTGCGGCAGGAACTGAGAAGCCCCAGAAAAAACGCTGCTTTCTGGGTTGTTCATTCACCTTGCTTTGTTCTGCACCCCAGGACCACCTGCCCAGGGGTGGCACTGACCCACAGTGAACTGGGACCTTCCACATCGATTATTAATCAAGAAAAATGTCCCCCCACATGCACATAGGCCAATCTGGTAGGCGCTTTTTTGTTTTTTTGTTTTTTTTTGGTGAGGTTCCTCTTTCCAATTGAGTCTAGCTAGTGACAAGCTGACATAAAAGTAACTAATACACCACACCCTCCCAACACTCCCTTAATGGCTCCATACCATATGCAAGTCCACTTTTAAAGCACTCCTCTACCAATTGGCATTTTCAAAACTACAGATATTGATTTTTTTTTTAAAGTCTACTTCAAACAGAGTACCCCTCGCTTTAGACTTGTGTGATTGGTTCTTTGTAATTAAGCAGCAGGTAGTATTCAAGAATCCTCTAGATCTCTGTGGTGTCGAAGGATATCTTTCCTTTGCACGTAACCAATTGACCTGAGAGTGTGACAATATCTTCTACCCAGTGATTCTAACAATCCATTGATGAATCTTTTCTGAATGAATTACTTTAAGCTATTGAGAAATAGTGGTATTTCCATTTCTTTGTACTATTTGCTTGTATTATCTTGGATTTGACTTCTGTTTTGTTGTTCCCTTCAAAATTTTTGCTTGAAGGTGTTTGTGAATAACGCAGTTAGCCCTTCAACAAACAAACAGTGCTTTTTTCTTCTTTTTTCTGTTTTTGGCTTTTCTAGACAGTGTTTCTCTGTATAGCCCTGGGTGTCCTTCCTGGAACTCAGGTTGTAGACCAGGCTGGCCTCGAACTCACAGAGATCCGCCTACCTCTGCCTCCCAAGTGCTGGGGTTAAAGGTGTGCGCCACCACACCCGGCACAGCATTTATTTTATTTCAAGCATATTGCTTGCTCTGTTTTCCTCTCACTCCCTCTCTTCCTTCTTTCCTTCTTCCCTCTTTCCCTCCCTCTCTTGCTCTCTCCTTTTTTTTTCTTTCTTTTGTCTTTGTGTGTGTGTTCATGTTGCACATGGTAATGCAGTTGTACACACGTCAGGGCACACATGTGGAGGTCAGAGGTCAACCTTAGGTGTTGGTCCTTGCCTTCCACCTTGTCCTGAGACACGGTTTCAGCACCACTGTATGCCAGGATAGCTGATCGTCTGATAGCTTCTGTGGAGTCTCCTATCTCTGTCTTCCATCTCCTCATAGGAACACGGGGATTACAGACACACATGTGACTGTAGCCAGCTGAGGGCTGGTATGTAGAAATTCTCAGGTTATGCCAGAAGGATAATATTAATTGAGGTCTCACTGGGACCAGTGCCTATGTGAGACTTTAGGAAGCTGGTACCCACTCCCTGGATGCCAGGCAGCTTCCTGCTTCTGGTGGGAGAAGTGATGAGGTTTTTGTGGCATGCAGGGTGTTGCAGGTTCCTGGGATCTGAGTTCTTGACTCATCAGGAAACTCCTTGGAGCACCTACCACAGAAAGAGGCTGAGAATGGGGATTTCCAGCCCCAGGGTTTGCAATTGAAACTACTTATTTTGTAACAGGGGCAATTCTGAGTCAGAGACTTCCGGAAGAGAGTGTTTTGATCTTCCTAGGTCAAGAAAGACATTTTTAGGGGCTTCTGATAAGATGTAAAAAATAACATTAAAGCCTTGGTGATATATTTTAAGTGTTTTACTTTAAGATGAAAGTAGAATATGATGAATTTTTCCTTTGATTTTAATAATATTTTATTATCCTTTGGTAATTTTATGTATGTGTATAGTTTTTCTTCATCATAACCACCCCCTCCTACTTACCCAACATACTCCCCCAACATATCACCCTCCCACTTCAGGTCTTTTTTTTTTTTAACTTACTGAATCCAGTTAGTGCTGCATGTGGAATGTTGACTAGCCTTGTTGGTGTGATATTCTTAGATCTTGTGCAGGTGGCTTCAGTGAGTTCATTAGTGCAGTGAGTGTGTCATGACCAGAAGACAGCATTTCACAGCTCACCTCCCCACCCTTCAGCTCTTTTATTCTTTCCTCCTCTGTCTCAGGATGCTCTCTAAGCTATGTTGGAGTTGAAATAGATATCTTGTTTAGGGTTGAGCAATGGGCTTTTCTCTCTTGATCTTCTGAAACAAGATATGTACTCTTATTTAACATCAATAATAAATCTAAACCCAACGCAGGCACTTAATGGTTCCACCCTTGGCTCTCATTCCCAAGTAATGCACGACTCAAATCCCTGGGGCCCCTGCTCCACTCCTGGTCACCAGATGGTTCATAGTAGATGGTTCATAGTTTGCAATGCAGAAAATCAAACCCAGGGTCTTATGCCTGAAGGAAGAACTCTGTCCCTGAGATAGAGCTCCAACCCTATTTTTGGATTTTAAAAATCAAAAATACAATCTTGTGTTACTTTTACAGTAAAGAGAATCGTTTTAAATATTTTATTTAAATATTGTATATGTGTGTGTTTGTTTGCATGTCCCGAGAGTTGGGGTGTGCAAAAAGAGTCCAGAAGAGGCTGTTGGAGCCCCTGGGGCTAGGGTTACAGTTGACTATGAATTGCTTGATGTAGGTACTGGGAACCAAATTTGGTTTCTCTGGAAGAGCAGCAAGTGATTTAGCTGCTTGGTCATCTCTCCAGCTCCAAAAGATAATCTTCAAGTCATTTATAATTAGCTTAAACTCTAAAGGAATATTTAACCTGTCCTCCAAACCATCAAGATGGTATATAAATATGTCTGTATTGAGTCAACAGAAGGAATGGCTGGGAAGGTCATGGAAGACTTTCTGATGTTGGTCTGGAGTTGAAAATAATGGGTCTCATTGTGAGCCAAACTTCCACTCTCCCCACTCCCACTATATTTTTATTCTTTTACTTTATTTTGTTTTGAATCAGGGTCCCAAGTCATCCAGGACAGCCTTAAACTAAGTAGCCAATATAACTTAAACTTCTGATCTTCCTATCTCCACCTCCCTTGTGTGAGGACCATAGGGATGTGCTATCATACCAGCTTGCCTCCAGTATATTTAATTTTAAGGCACAAACTTGACACATTGAGCGGGCAATCATTCAAGTTTGAAGTGAAATTCCAGGCTTTGCTTGGTTGCTCAGCAGCCTTTTCTGGGGTATGGAAGCTGGTAAATGTTCTGTGATCATTGAGAGTTTGTTCATCAGCTGGATCCCAACCCCAAATCGACAGTCCTCAACTTCAACATTGAGATTGAGCTTTCTACAGTACTCTATACATAAAAATTTATAAAATTTTTGAGCCAGAAAGGCTAATGATATTTTAGGAAACAAAAATGTAGATGTATCTGTTACAAATGGAATTTGTCAAAAGTCACAACATTCTTTGATATACCCAAGCAGCGGAATCAAAATGACCAAAGCAGGGGCTGGAGTGATGATGGCACAGTGTTTACCTCTCTATAGGCAGTGGGGCTTGGGAGAGTGGAGCGTAAAAATGGGGCGGACTAAAGTCAACTTTATTTAGAGCATCAGACAGTTTGTACTTTGAGGGTTAGGAGGAGTCACATGAGTAAATTATACAACCACAAAGGCAAGCTGCACACGATGGGCAAGCCGTACATGTTGAAAACTTGGTTTTCGGCAGTGGCAAATAACAGTAGCCAGTTGTGATTTATAATCTGAAGTGAACTCCTATCTGCTTGCTACTCATGGGAGGGGCATAAAAGCAAAACCCAAGAACCCAAGAACAATTCTGTGTTTCTGAAGAAACTGAGGTCATAAGACTCTTGTCTTGGTTTCTTAAGAGTTTTCTTTAAAACACTTAGAAATCTCATACTACTCCATTCTTGGACCGTGTTCCAATATTCTTTTTTTTTTTTTTTAAAAAAAAAAAAAAAAAAAAAAGACGGGCTGGAGAGATGGCTCAGCGGTTAAGAGCACTGGCTGCTCTTCCAGAGGTCATGAGTTCAATTCCCAGCAACCACATGGTGGCTCACAACCATCCATAATGAAATCTGGTGCCCTCTTCTGGCCTGCAGATATACCTGCAGACAGAACACTGTATACATAATAAATAAATCTTTAAAAAAAAAAAAAAAAAGAAATCACAGATCACAAAAAAATTCTTTTTTTCTTTTACTTTTTATTGGTTGTGTGTGTGTGTGTGTGTGAATTTCACATCATGCACCCTGATCCTACTCATCTCCTACCTCCCCCTCAGATCCAAGTTCCACCCTTGCAACCACTCCCAAAAGAGAAAAAAAAAATCTCACTGTGGAAGCTGTGGTGTGTCACACTGTGTCCCACAATATTGTCTTTTGTCCACACTTTTTTGCTTGCAAATGTTCATTACAATGACTACTTGGTCTGGTCCGAGGTCTCTGACTTCTGCTTTCTCAATACTGGAATCTCGCTGGGACTCCTCTCAGATATCCTGTTGTTGCCCTTTGTTATGGAGATCCTGTAGTTTGGGGTCTGTGTAACTGACCTCTACGTGCACTCCAGCAGTTCATCCATGGGGTAGGTGTTGGGGTGGGCCAACTCAAAGCCCTGGTTCTGGGCCTGCAACCCCCACAACCAGGGCCAGTTCTATTGTGCTGCTCAGGTAAGGTGCAGGGCCTGCTCTCCTAAGTGCTGCAGCATGTGAGAGGCAGAAACAGCTCTCCTGCTCTTGTGACCCCATTGGGGCCAGACCTCCTGTTCACCACTGGTGGTGAGGACAAAGGGGAGGGGAGGGGATCTCTATCTCCCCAACACCCCCACAAAGCAGACAAAAGGCAGAGCTGGCGATCCCACCCTCACATTCTCAGGGACGGCTCACACAGAACTCCCACATCCAGGGCCAGTTGTACTGTGCTGTCCAGTTGAGGAGCAGGGCCTGCTGTCTCGAGTGCTGCAGCTGGTAAAGGACAGGACCAGCTCTCCTGCTTTCATGACCCCAGGGTCAGGTCTCCCACTTGCTAGGAGTGATGAAGGGTGAGGGAGAGGAAGGTATTTCTCCCTCATCCATGCCAACACAGGGAGATGAGTGGTAAGGCCAGCTCTTCCAAGCTTGCATCCTTGGAGCCAGCTCACTCACAACTCCCAAAATGTGCAGGGCCTGCTCTCCGGAGTACTGCAGCTGGCTAGGGGCAGGGTCAGCTCTCATGCCTCAAGGTCCAGTTCTCCCATGATGCCCAAGTTTGGGGTGGGCCAGTTCTGTACAGACCTCAGACATCAACATGTCCCTGGATGGCAGCCTAGACCAGGGATGTCCACCTGGCTTCTGATGGTAATAGACTCCTGCTACTGCAGGGCCATAGACCCAGAGATGGCCCCTGGTGGCAGCTGAGACCAAGACCCCACCATGGTCCTAGGTAGTATCACCAGCTACTAATATCAGGCTGTTCCTCACTGCCCTCAGGTCTCCAGTTCTGCCTCTCTTTGTTGTGCCCACATCCTTCTATTTCTCTCTCTCCACCATTTAGTTGTTCCTCTTAGTGGTGCCAAGGGGTCTCTGAGTGTCTTGTCTCAGGAGTGGCCTCAGGAGTGCCATGCCCCACTTGTGCATTGTGCTTTATGGCACCTAGCAGGGGTCATCTCCAGCATGGTCTGATCCCCAGACCTGCATGGCATCAGATTGGTGTTCATCTCAGGCTAGCTCCCTATCCCATGGTACTAGTCTGGTGGTTGTCTCAGGTTCTCTCCCTGCCCCACTCTCCCAAGCGGCCATCTGCCTGGTGTCTGTGGTGCCAGGCAGGGTTCTTCTAGTCTCTGGTTTGCTGCTTGTCCTGGGAGCCCATCTGGTGCTTGCCTGGTGCTGGACTGGTGGTTGTCCCAGAATAGCTTCTGTCCGAGCCTCCTGGCACCAAACTAGTGGTGGTCTCAGCCTTGCTCTTTTCAGGGAATATTAGACTACTAATCATCAGTTGTTCATAGGTCAAAACACTGAGTGTAGACATAACCTTGAAGGCATATTTTTGTTTGTCTGTTTGTTTGTTTTTTGAGAAAGGGTTCTCTGTGTAGACCTGGCTATCCTGGACTCACTCTGTAGACCAGGCTGGCCTTGAACTCACAGAGCTCCATCTTCCTCTGCCTCCCGAGTGCTGCGATTAAAGGTGTGTGCCACCATCACCTGGCAAAGGTGTACTTTTAAACTATTTATTTGTTGTTATCTTAATGTCTCTACCTCCCTTCCAACCCATTGACCCAAGGAAGGAGAGAAAGACTATTAGTAGAGACAGGGAGTGTAAACTTAGACATAGGTCCTTGGAGCAATTCTTCAGGATTCTGGCAGTCCAGTCAAACAGCAAGAGCGTACACAAACAATCAGCAAACCAGGAAACACAGCAAAGGGAACGAATACAAATCAGTGGCAGTGGCGGTACCTACCTGGTGACAACAGTAGTGGCAGCTGCTGCACCCCCATTTGGGGCATTTGTTCTCTCAGCCCAACTGGGCCGCTGAGATAGCAGCAGCTAAGGTAGCAGCAAGTCTCTATAGACCCTCTGGAGTCTTTCGAGGCTAAGCAAAGCAATGAGAGGTGGAGCCAAGCAAAAAGTGATGCCTCTCTGTTTTGTGGGTTCTCTTTTTACCCTCTTAGAGTCTGCACATGGATGTTTTTCAACTGGCAAACATTACTCACTCTCACACGAGGAATTTTCCTGTTGACTCAGACTTCCTCTCTTAAGAAGTCTGTTTATCGCCGGGCGGTGGTGGCGCACGCCTTTAATCCCAGCACTTGGGAGGCAGAGGCAGGAGGATCACTGTGAGTTCGAGGCCAGCCTGGTCTACAAAGTGAGTCCAGGACAGCCAAGGATACACAGAGAAACCCTGTCTCGAAAAACAAAAAAAAAAAAAAAAAAGAAGTCTGTTTATCAAAGGATGTTTTCCGGCTGGCAAAAAGCATGTCCTCCACACGAGGCAGTTTCCAGCCGACAGACACAAATTTGTTTTTAGCAGTGGATTTTGTTTTTTCACAAGTTTGTTTTTAGTAGTAGATCAAACACTTCCATATCCCACACTTGGGACCAAAACAAAACACACATTCACACACGTGTTTTTAAAGAAATCAAAACTTCTACTACATAGCCTCTTCTCCTCTCTGCCCCCTACTGATATACATGTGACACAGCAATGCCTCCAGAGGCAGGATCAGCAGTTCACTCAAGGAAAGGAATTTGTTTTTCAATACCAATGTTGGGCATTTTATAAATGCTTGTAACTCTACCTCCAAGAGAAGTCATGCTCTCCTCTGGAATCCAGGGGCACCCACAGGTATATACACACAAATAAAATTTTTTTAATCTTTTTAAATGACAAAAACTAAATGAAGGCTTAAATGTCTATGTTAGATGATGGGGACAGGTGAGGATCTAGAGTCAGGAGGGGAAGATAGCTGTCAGAACACACCTACAATTCCCTTTCACAGAACCTGGAATGTGTTATTCTATGCATATGCTTTCTCTTAATTACAACTCAACTCTGTGAGGAAGACAATTTCTTCTTTTCTTTATTTATTTATTCATCCATTCATTTTTGTGGTGCAGGGAACAAACAGGGAGCCATAGAGTACTAATAAACAACCTACCACTGAACTACATCCTTGGCTTTTGGTGGCTTTTGTTTTGGGGAGTGTGTGTGTGTGTGTGTGTGTGTGTGTTGTTTTGCATTTTCTTTTGAAACAAAATCTCATTTAGCCCAGGCTGCATCAAAATTGTTAAAAAGCTAAGAATGATCTTGAAGTTCTGATCATATTCCCTTCACCTCCCACTACACCTGGTTTTCCTTGTTCTTTATAGATGAGGAAATCTTAGTTTAGAAGATGGTAGATATACTTATGGAACCAAAATGCAGTTTGCTCAGTTCTAGCACTGGAAGTTCCCAAACAAGGTATTCTTTTTCTTTTTCTTTCTTTCTTTCTTTTCTTTCTTTCTTTCTTTCTTTCTTTCTTTCCTTCCTTCCTTCTTTCTTTCTTTCTTTCTTTCTTTTTTTTTTTCCCGAGACAGGGTTTCTCTGTGCAACAGCCCTGGATGTCCTGGAACTAACTCTGTAGACCAAGCTGGCCTTGAAGTCACAGAGATCCTGAGTGCTAGGATTAAAGGTGTGTGCCACCACGCCTGACTTAAATTTAGCTCTTTTTATGTTATATGGATTAGTGGTTTGCCTGCATGTATTTGTGAACGAGTCTGATCTTGGAGTTACAAAGAGTTGTGAGCTGCCATGTGGGTGCTGAGAATATAACCCAGGTCCATTGGAAGAATACCCGATGCTCTTAAGCACTGAGCCATCTCTCTAGCCCTCCAAACAAGGGATTCTTTTTTTAAATTTATTTTTTATTTCTTCAAGTTACATCTCAATCGCAATCCCCTCCCTACTCCCCCCTCCAGTCCCCCCTCCCACCCTATTTCCCCTTAAACCCCCATCCTCTTCCCTTTTTTTAAGTTTAAGGTATATCTTCCCCCCAACAGCTCCCCCTTTCAGTCCAACAAATGGTTCTTTCTCTTATAACAATAAATACAATACAAAACAACAGAAATAAATAGGCCACAATTATGAGAGTTATATGGCTTAGTATACATTCCCAATGTCCAGTCCATATGTATTTGGCACCTGACTTTAACATTTTACTATCTAACCATCTCCATGAGTTTAAAGTTCTATATCTAACTCAGCTTTCATACTAACTTGCATCACAATTTTAAAAACATCTTCTTAGATCCAGAACACCCTCTTGATTTCTGAACAACTCAAAATTTAACTATGAGACTCTAGCTATCTATTCTTCAACCACCTCAGAGACCTGAGAGGGATAAATATATCTGATTATATAGGAAGTGCAGGGCCCGTAGCTTCCAAAACTAAGAAATGACATACCAGTGGCTGCCTGGACAGTTCCCATTTTCTCTCCATACATTACAGCATCAATCTTCATCTTTTTGGCCCCGTTTCCTTTACAGAATGTACAGCAGGAATTATGAAGGACTTGCCTACCCTGTCTTGGCAGAGCTAAACTGTCAACTTACCTGCTTCCAAGTTTTGTCCTTTTTGGACACCATTCTGTCTACAATTGAAGCAAGGGGTTTTTCTTGCCAAGAGATAGACTTGCCATCAATTCCACCATCTCCCACTGGAGATTCTTCGATGCTCATCTTCTACTTGGAGTAGAATAGGGGGTGCTGTCAGGAGCTGACATGTCTCAATATCAAAAATAACTTAAGAAAACATCTTTGAATGCCATATTCTGCAGATCTCTTGAGGTTTTTGAAGACCCCTTATCTATCTCTTATATTTAGATAAGCAAATCAAACAAGGTATTCTTAAGATTCCTTCTATTTTGGGAAAACTTGGACAGTTGGTCACCTTCTTTAGAAGAGTTATTTGAGGGATTGTAGAGATGGCTCAGCAGTTAAGAGCACTGGCTGTTCTTCCAAAGGACCCAGGTTCAAATCCCAGCGCCCACATAGCAGTTCACAGTTGTCTGTAACTCCTGTTCCAGGGATCTGACACCCTCACCCAGACATACCATGCAACACCAATGTACATAAAATAAAAATAAAGAAAATTTTTTTAAAAAGAAGTGTTATTTGAAATATTGAAAACTTAGCAAGGAATGACATCCTGAGACAAACATGTAGGTCATAGTTACTGAGCACTTGGTACAGGCTAAGTACCATCTTAGGTACTATGAGTACAAATATAACTAAGGTAGAGTTCATCTTATTATGGGAAAGATGGACAGACCATAAACAAAAATACTTGCAAAGCCATGATAAGGAAGTTCACCGAACCTACAACAGAATAAAAGATTTTGTGAATGAACTGGCTTGGTATTTTGGGCAAGTGTTCTGCCAACATTGAGCTATATCCCCAGCCCCTGGTATTTTAAAGGGGCAGTAAAGGAAGGCTTTTGTTCTTCCACAGAGACCCACAGTAAGCACAGCATAGATGAGGATAAAAGGTTTTGCCTACTTATAGTGAGTGCAAAGACCCTGTGGTGACTGTCCTTAGTGTCTGAGAAGGAACAGCATAGCTCATGCATCAGGAGTGAATGTGGAGGTTACAGAGGAACCCAGCAACTGAATATGGTGGAGCGCATACTAATATAACAGGGGAACCAACCGCTTCAATATTGGCCATTCTCTGCTGCAGATCTTTATAACTGGAAGACTCATAATCCTTCTTTCTCTGAGAATCCACAGGCTCTGACTTCCCTGATAGAATCTCTTGTCTTCTCCCACCAGCCCACATGGGATGATTGTCAGCAACTCCTACAGACTCTCCTCACGACCAAGGAGAAACAGCGGGTCCTGTTAGAGGCCAGAAAGAACATGCCTGGCACTGACAGGCAACCCACCCAGTTACCCAATGAGGTTGATGCAGGCTTCCCTCTGAACAGACCAAACTGGAACTTCAATACGCCTGAAAGTAGGGAGCATCTGAGAGTCTACTGCCAGGCTGTTGTGGCAGGTCTCCAGGAGGGGCGGTGAGACGCCCCACCAATCTGGCTAAGGTAAGAGAAGTAACTCTGAGACCGGCTGAGTTGCCAACAGTGTTTTTAGAATGGGTGATGGAAGCTTTCAGGAGATTCATCCTTTATGATCCTACCTCTGAGGAACATAAGGCAACCGTAGCTATGGCCTTTATTGATCAGTCAGCCTCAGATATCAGAAAAAAAGCTACAAAGTTTGGATGGTCTACAAGGATTCTCACTTCAGGATCTGGTTAAGGAGGCAGATATGGTGTTCAATAAAAAGAGAGACAGAGGAAGAAATGGAAGAAAGAAGGCATAAGGAACAGGATGAACGAGAGTTAAAGAAAGAAAAATTTGAGCAAGATCCTGGCCACTGTAGTAAGAGAAAGAGACCTGAGAGACAGGTGAGGTCAGAGAAATGAGAAAATAGGCAAAAGGCAGCCATTAGACAAGGACCAATGTGCCTACTGTAAAGAAAAGGGACACTGGCTCAAGGATTGTCCCAAAAAGAAGAGGGAGGACTCCCCCAAAGAAAAGATTTTAGCCCTTGAAGAAGAGGATTAGGGGAGCTGGGACTTGGACCCCCTCCCCAAGCCTAGGGTAACTCTCAATGTGGAGGGGAAACCTGTTCAATTTCTGGTAGATGCTGGGGCTCAACTCTCAGTCCTTCTCCAACCAGAAGGACCAATCTCTACCAAGAGGTCTTGGGTTCAGGGGGCCACGGGGAATAGACAATACTCATGGACTACCCGAAGAACAGTGGACCTTGGCATGGGCCAGATATCCCACTTGTTCCTAGAAACCCTGAATGCCCTTAACCCCTTCTGGGCTGAGATCTGCTCTCTAAGGTGGGAGCCCAAATTCATTTTCAAGCTGAAGGACCGCCAGTGACCGACAGAGAGAGGAGGCCGCTTCAGTCCTCACCATGAGGCAGGAGGATGAACATAGACTGTTTGAACAACCCCCTCCTCAGCCAGCCGAGGTTCCCTTGGCCTGGGCCGACCTTAATGGCATAGGGATGGCCAAGCATCACCCACCCATGGTGGTGGAGGTGAAAGAAAGCTACCTCCATCCCAGTTTCGGTCCACCAGAACCCAAGAGCAAAGAGGCCAGAGATGGAATCCGCCCACATATACAACGTCTCCTCAAGCTTGGGGTCCTTGTTAAATGTCAGTCAGCATGGAACACCCCTCTGCTCCTGGTTCGAAATCCAGGGACTAATGATTATAGGCCAGTCCAGGACTTGAGGGACGTTAACAAAAGAGTTGCTGACCTTCACCCCACAGTGCCCAACCCTTAAAACCTCCTTAGCGCCCTTCCCCCTCAGCTAATGTGGTACACAATATTGGACTTAAAAGATTCCTTTTTCTGCTTGAGGCTCAGCCCTTCTAGCCAGCCCATATTTGCCTTTGAATGGAAAGATCCAGCCTCAGGATTATCAGGACAACTGACCTGGACCCGCCTGCCCCAGGGATTCAAGAACTCTCCCACCATCTTCAATGAGGCCCTCCACCAAGATTTGGCCCACTTCAGGGCCTCCAACCCCCAGGTAACCTTACTTCAGTACGTTGATGACATTCTCCTAGCAGCGGAGACCAAAGAGGACTACCTCCTGGGGACTGAAAACCTGCTGACTGAGCTCGGATCCTTGGGATACCAGGCCTCAGCCAAAAAGGCCCAGATTTGTCAATGACAGGTCAGTTACCTGGGGTATCAATCAAAGTGGAAAAAGGTGGCTGTCAGATGCTAGAAAAAGCACTGTGGTTCAAATACTCACCACCCAGACTCCCCGACAAGTCAGAGAATTCTTGGGGACGGCAGGCTTCTGTCGACTATGGATCCCAGGGTTTGCTGAATTAGCTGCCCCACTGTATCCACTGACTAAGGGGAGCAGCACACCTTTTGTCTGGGGTAAAAAGGAACGAGATGCTTTTGACAAAATTAAACAGGCCTTGTTGTCGGCCCCTGCCTTGGGACTGCCCGATGTGACAAAGCCATTTCAGTTATACGTGGCTGAAAACAGTGGAATGGCCAAAGGAGTTTTAACTCAAAGACTGGGTCTGTGGAATCGACCTGTGGCATACCTTTCAAAAAAATTAGATTCTGTGGCAGCTGGGTGGCCTAGCTGCTTATGAATAATAGCTGCTGTGGCAGCTTTAGTCAAAGATGATGATAAGCTAACTCTGGGACAGAACCTCACAATTACGGCTCCCCACGCTCTGGAGAGCATGGTCCACCAGCCCCCTGAAGGATGGCTGACTAATGCCAGAATGACTCACTATCAGTCGCTCCTCCTGAATTCAGAACCACATCAAGTTCACACTGGCGGCGGGACTCAACCCTGCTACCCTTCTGCCTGACCCCTATCTGGACAATTCAGCTGTCATCCACAACTGCCAACAAGTGCTTGCCGAAGCCCATGGCACCCACGCAGACCTCACTGATCAGCCACTCCCTGGTGCTTATGCCACCTGGTTTACCGATGGAATCAGCTTTCTTGAAGAAGGTAAACGCTGAGCAGGGGCAGCGGTGGTGGATGGGAATCAGGTCATTTGGGCAGTGGCCCTTCCACAAGGTGCCTCTGCACAGCAGGCTGAGCTGATTGCCCTTACCAAAGCACTAGAACTGTCAGAGAAAAAAAGGATAAACATCTACACCGACAGCCATGTGCTTTTGTCACCACACTCATACATGGGGCCATATATAAACAGAGGGGGCTCTTTACCTCAGCTGGTAAAGAAATTAAAAACAAGCAGGAGATTCTGGCACTGCTAGCTGCCCTCATGTTGCTGACCAAAGTAAGCATCATTCACTGTCCAGGACATCAGAAGGATGGGTCTCCTATAGCCAGTGGAAACAACATGGCCAATCAAGTTGCCCAAGAGGTAGCCCTAGGAGATGTTATACAAGAATTATAGGCTGTTGATCCTAACAAGACAGAACCTCCCCAACAACAACTGGGAGAAAAAATGTTAGAACAAATGCACCGATGGAAACACTTGGGTGCTAAAAAGTTGGTATCTCTGATTTTAAAACTACCTATGAGGTTCCAGGACTTCATAAACTAGCAAAGCAGGTTGTCCGAGCCTGAGTACTATGCCAAAAAGTGAACTCCAGCAGGGACAAGACAGAACCCAGTAAGAGGTTACACAGAGACAGGCCTGGGACCTACTGGGAAGTTGACTTCACTGATATCTGCTAGTTTTCACAGACACATTTCAGGATGGGTGGAAGCTTTCCCCAGTAAAAACAAGACTGCCCTTATAGTGGCCAAAAAGATCCTAGAAGAAATTTTTCCCCGATTCGGGGCACCTAAGGCACTAGGGTCAGATAACGGACCAGCCTTCACTGTCCAGATAAGTCAGGAGGTGGCCAGGTATTAGGGGACGGATTGGAAATTACATTGTGCATATAGACCCCAAAGTTCAGGACAGGTAGAGAGAATGAATAGAACTCTAAAAGAGACCTTAACTAAATTGTCCTTGGAGACTGGCGGCACAGACTGGATGGTGCTCCTTCCCTTGGTCCTGTTTCGTGTGAGGAACACCCCTTCCCATTTCCATCTCACTCCATTTGAGATCTTGTATGGTGCCCTACCTCTGTTGCTCACCCTCGGACAGGGTATTGACCCTAACTGTCATTGTAATAATGACTTATATGCTAGATTAAAAGGACTCCAACTGGTTCAGAAGGAGGTGTGGACACAGCTTGCTGAGGCCTACAACCAGGAACTCCGGAGGTCCACCATCCCTTCCAGGTCGGAGACTCCCTCTATGTCCATCGGCACCGCTCCCAGAATCTCGAGCCCAGGTGGAAGGGACCCTACATCGTGCTGCTTACCACCCCGACAGCCATCAAGGTCAAAGGTATGTCAGCTTGGATCCACGCCTCCTACATCAAGGCCGCTCCTGAACCTTCAACCAAATGGCAGGTCCACCACACCTCCAATCCCCTCAAGCTCAAGCTCCAGCGGACCTTGGACTATTAGCCTTTCTTTTGCTTGCCCAGATGACTATGCCTATGAAAGGGGCCACAGGACAAAAAGAAAGCCTGTGACCATGACCTTAGCAGTACTCTTGGGCCTTGGAGTGGCGCCCGGCGTAGGGACAGGCACCACTGCACTGGTCCAACAGCCCCAGTACTATGCCAGATTACAAGCTATAGATGTAGATCTCCAGATGTTAGAAGATTCAATTACCAAGCTAAAAGAATCCCTAACTTCATTGTCTGAGGGAGTCATACAAAATAGAAGAGGCCTAGACCTCTTGCTCCTCAAAGAAGGAGGACTATGCGCTGCTTTTAAGGAAGAATGTTGCTTTTACATAGATCACTCAGGGGTCATTACTGATTCAATGAACAAACTGAGGGAACGCCTAGCCAACAGACAAAAAGAAAGAGAAAGCCAACAAGCATGGTTCGAGTCATGGTTCAATAGGACCCCTTGGTTTGCCATTCTGGTATCTATTCTGACGGGACCCATCATTATCCTCTTTCTTCTTCTCACCTTTGGGCCCTGCATACTAAATAGGATGGTATCCTTCATCAGGGAATGGGTCAGTGCTGTCCAGGTAGGTACTCATGTTGAGACAACAATACACTGAGATTCCACCTGATGACTCAGGACCCTGATTTCAAGATTTAAATCATTTATTTAAAGAAGAGGGGAGTGTGAGGCTGTGTAAAAATATCACCACCCCTCCCCAGCTCCCCTTGTGCGCATGAAAATCTGACCTCTTGACCCCTAGGACATTCCATCGAACTCTATGTTCCAGGAACTAGATAACCACAAAGTTGCAGCTTCTGTTACCAAAGATAATGGTCCCACCCTAACGGGCTAATCATTGTAAAGATTAAGTTTACATAACCAACTGTATTGTTCCCCCTGTGTCCCCACCTGTTTTCGGGTTTTGTGCTTAAAAGCTGCCTATAACTGCTGTTCGAGGTTCACTCCTTCCCGAAGGCAGTCGAATCCCGGCGCGCCGGCTCAATAAAATCCTCTTGCTTTTTGCAAGCGAACCCCAGTTTCTGGGGGTCTCTGGGCATCAGGACCTTGGTGGATCCGTTGGGTCCAACAGAGTATACACCCAAAACATGCATGTGAACATCTCATGACAACTGTACAGTGTTTTGACAACAGTTATATATGATTTTGTGATTTTCTAAGTTATTTTGCTAACTGGTATAATTTACAGTAGAATTTAAAGATTAAGCAAAACTTTAAAAATAAGTATAAAACTCATGGTTGTTTTACTTTTACTTTTAGACAGGGCCTTATGTAGCTCATGCTGATCTGATCCTTCTACTCCAGTTTCCTGAATGTTAGGATGGGGTACAGGCATGTGCCACCATGGCTAACTTCTGTAAATATTTATTTTTATCAGCTGTGTTGAATTTTCTGACTTCCAGTCAGGTCCTGGTGTAAAAACTACTCTTCTTATGGCCCCCCAACTTTCCATCTTTTGGTCCTGATTCAAGCCTATACTGTGTACATAGCATCGTTCTGCGCTTTGTATATCTGTTAATACTTTGTTTAATCTCCATCCCATGTTAGCAAGTGGCAAATATTAGTCCAGAACAAGAGAGAAAAGTGAAGCTCATTATCTTAGTGAGATCTCCGAGCCATCTGTCCAGATAAACTGAGATCACATAGTAAATGCTAGGAGGAAAAGGGTTTCAGGGTCAGAGTGTATAGTCCCTGGAAACAGAAATTTCTAAGAAGATGCTCATAAGGGATATTTGACTTCACAAGTATTTTTGTTGTTGGTGGTGGTTTTCTGTTTTTTTTTTTTGTTGTTGTTGTTTTTTTTCGAGACAGGGTTTCTCTGTGTAGCCCTGGCTGTCCTGGAATTGCTTTGTAAACCAGGCTGGCCTTGAACTCGAACACACAGAGATCCGCCTGCCTCTGTCTCCCGAGTGCTCGGATTAAAGGCACACACCACCATGCCTGGCCAAGTCTTTTTTTTTTAATAATATTTATTTTTATGTGTGTAAGTGTTTTTGCTAGATCAGAATTGGTTGAGGCAGCACAGAAATAAAATAAAGAGGAGACCAACTTCTACAGAAGCAGAATTGTCCTTTAGTCACAACAAAGGCCAGTAGTCTCTCCTTGGATGCTGCAAAGCACCGGGGTGGGGGTGGGGGATGAAGGTAGGGGTGAGGGTGGGTGGGGTATTGGGGTTTTGGTTTGGTTTTTGCAAGACAGGGTTTCTTTGTGTAGCCCTGGTTATCCTGGAACTCATTCTGTAGGCCATGTTGGCCTTGAAGGCACAGAGATCCGCCTGCCTCTGCCTACCGAGCCGCTGGGATTAAAGGCTGCGCCACCATGCCTGCAGACTTGGGGGCTTTATAGGGCAGAAAAAGGAACTTTGAGGGTGGAAGATTCCATCTGCCGGTCAGTTTGCCTGCAGTCTGAAAGTCTTAAATGCCAAAGTAGATCATATCAGAAGCTTCTAGGACCCTAACAGCCCACAGGTAGTTATCAGCCAAGTCAATTTTCCTGTCCCAAATTTCTCAGCCCACCTGAAGGTCATTAACCATTCAGTTTAGATTGCAATTGCATACATATACCTGCAGGCACGGGTGCTGTGAGACACCATGTTGCTGGGAATAGTACCCAGGTCCCCTGAAAGGGCAGCTAGTGCTCTTAACCACTGAGCCATTTCTCCAACCCAACGTCCCAAGACTGGACAAGGTTTTTCTGAATGAACCTATATGTGCCCATGTACTTGCTACCTAGCACCTGGATAGGCAGTTGCCATGGCAGCCTGTGGGCCTTTGTACCTGTGATGAACCGAGGAGATATTCAAGACCCTGCACACAGTCATCCGAAAGAGACCATTTTTATTTCCATTTTCATTTCCACAGCCTAAGCTTTTGCAACAGGTTAGCTGTGTGACCTTAGGCAAGCGCCTTACTGACACTAGGTGTCACAATCACAGGACTTATAATTGAGTCTACTTCATACTATATTGTGAAGGTTCTATTTCACGTAAGCATGAGTTCAGTAAGTGATTACAGGTTTTCGCAACACAATCCTAGAATCTGCGGACTCGACGAGCTGTCACAGACACACTTCAATCTCAGGGCTGGGCTGTTTTCTCTTCAAAAGAGAAGGGGGTCCCGCCTTGGTGCTTCCTTCTTTGCTCCTTCCCTCCAGATGAACACAGCTGCTGATCAAGCTCTCGTAGAGCTAGGCCATGAACCTGCACTGGGAGAATGGCGACAGAATAAGTCATACCCAGCGCGTACCCCTGGGTCGACCAGCCGCCTAAAGCTGGAGGACTAGGGACCACCGCTTAAAGGGAGGGAAAAACGCAGTCATTGGTACGGTTCGCAGAGGTAGCTGGGACTCAGCCTATGTAGGGGGGCACTTAGCAGGCGCAGTGACAGGGCGTGCCATGGACTACATTTCCCGGCAGCGCCGGCGCAGCTCGAGAATTGTAAGCGCAGTGCTGTAGTTCTTCAGGGTGTTGGGGTCGGCTTTCAGAAAGGTTTTCTTTGTGGAGCTTGTTAACTACTGACACTTCTGGGCCCCAACATGACACTCTAACGCCGCTGGATTCTGGTTCAAGCGTGGGTCAGGAATTTACCTTTTAGCAAGCTTTCCTAAGGAAGTCTGACCCAGGTCGAGCGCGGGTCACATCCGCCCAGGAATTCCATACTCCCACCGCTTTCCACCTGGCGGCCCCGCCCACCCTGTAGCCCCGCCTCTCATCCCTGGTGGATATTGTCTCCTTCGGCTCTTTTATGCAAATTTTCCTTGGGCTTGGTGGGCCGTGAGTCGGTGGCGAGACCCGACCCAATGGGGTACACCGTGAGCAGAACGCGAATCGGAAGTCCGCCCTGAGGAGCAGCCGTTGCCTTATGACGCCTAACTCGCGCGCGGAGACTTCCGCCACGGGCGCCGAAAGCTAAGTTCTGTGGGTGCCTGAGAAACGGTCAGGAGGCGACGCTGCACCCCTATTATTGCCAAGATTTCTAACTGGTTCTTCCGGCGGGATTCGGAGCCCTGGGCCTTTCTGCTGCGACGGTCGGTCGTAGTCTGCTGTTGTGCAGAACCTAGGGCGTCTTTCAAGGCGGACGTGGCCGGTTTCGGGACCTAGGTTCTCTGGGGGCATGACTATGGCTGCGGGTGAGAGCTCCCAGGAGCCGGAAGGGCTCCTGATAGTGAAGCTGGAGGAGGACTGCTCCTGGAGCCAGGAGGTACCCCCGCCTGACCCCGAACCCAGCCAAGAGGCTTCTCATCTGCGTTTTCGACGGTTCCGCTTTCAAGAGGCCTCTGGTCCCCGAGAGGCCCTCAGCCAGCTTCAGGAGCTTTGCCATGGATGGCTACGGCCGGAGATGCGCACCAAGGAGCAGATACTGGAACTCTTGGTGCTGGAGCAGTTCTTGACTATCCTTCCCCAAGAGATCCAGAGCAGGGTGCTGGAGCTGCGCCCAGAGAGCGGAGAAGAAGCGGTAACCCTTGTGGAGCGTATGCAGAGAGAACTTGGGAAGCTGAGGCAACAGGTGACAGAAAGAGCTGTTTTGTCCATGGTTTGGCCCGGAAGACTGGGACAATTGTGCTAGTCTGGTTTTGTAGTCAAATATACTTGATTGCCCTGAGTAGACTTTACACGAAGACGAGGGATTTTTATGGTTTATCTGGAACATTTTCCTTCCTGGTTTTGCCCATATGATGTTAGTGGGCAGTGATAAGGACTTTGTCTCAACATACAGGCGTTGTTCTGCCAGTAGGTAGTCCTGTATTAGAAAGCCTCAGACTGGTTACTAGTTTTGTAACTTTGGGCAGATTACTGTTTGTTCTTTTTTTTTTTTTTTTGGTTTTTCGAGACAGGGTTTCTCTGTATAACAGCTCTGGCTGTCCTAGACTTACTTTGTAGACCAGGCTGGCCTCGAACTCACAGAGATCCGCCTACCTCTGCCTCCCAAGTGCTGGGATTAAAGGCGTGCGCCACCACCGCCCGGCTGGTTTTTTTTTTTTTTTTTTTCTTGGTAAAATGAAGATGCTAAAGTACTGTGTAGGGGTAATTTCGAGGGTTAGGAGAAAAAACTATGTCAAGTTTGGATGACATTGCTGCCATTGCTTTGAGGTTTTGTTTGCTTGTTTTGTAACAGGATCTTATGTAGCCCAAGCTGACTGTGACTCACTGTGCGATCTTCGAGCTTCAGTTTCTGCAAATTCTGAGTTCTAGGATTACAGGCGTGTGCCATTACATTTGGCTCTGCCCTTTCCTTTTTTTTTTTTTTTTTTTACAGGCAGATTTTAGCTATGTTAGTCCAAGCCTAAACTAGTCGATCCTCCTGCTTCAGCCTCCCTACTACTGGGATTACTACAGGCATATGCCACCACCCCAGGTTTATACTTAGTGGTTAATACCCAGTATATCTTTGTCAATAGTCCCCAATGCAGAGTTGGAGCTCTGTTACTGAACTTTTAAAATCAGCTAAGCACTGAGGCTCTGTGGTCACTGCCTGGTAACTTCATCTTAGCTAGTAGTGAAAGGTGGAGGCATCCGGAAAAAGTGACAGTGAACGAGCAGAAGTGAGCTGTGCCAGAAGAGTATATTGAGAAAGTGTGCACTGGCAGTGGACCCTCACGTCTTCTTGCTCCCATCCCGCCTCCATTTTCTGTTACATACACTCTAAAAAGCCTTTAGCATAACCCATCCTCTTGGCTAAGACCGAAGGGATGGTCAGTGGTTCTCTGTTGAAGGCTCGCCTAGGAATCCTGTACTAGTTTTCATTTCCGTCAGCCCCATTGTGACGATGAGTGATGTGGGTTGGTTCCCAGGTCACAAACCAAGGGCGGGGAGCAGAAGTGCTTTTGGAGGAACCTTTGCCACTGGAAACAGCAGGAGAGTCACCGAGCTTCAAGCTGGAGCCAATGGAGACTGAGCGAAGCCCTGGCCCCAGGCTGCAGGAGCTGCTAGACCCCAGCCCCAAAAGGGACCCCCAGGCTGTAAAGGAGAGGGGTGAGGGACAGTTATCTGGGCAAGTGGGAGGGAGGAGGGGCTTTGGGGTTGTCCCTCACCCTAGCAGAATGTAGTACAGGTGTCAAGGAGAAAGAATTTCTGAAGTTAAGGTTCTCAGATGTCTGAAAAACCTAAAAGTGGTGGTGTGGATTCTGTGAGGGGTGGGTGGGAGGAGAAAGGGGACTCAGTAAAGCCCTTTGTGTACAGAACAGGCGCTTTATAGTTAGATGGTTGATGTGGTTGTTTGTGTGATTAGAATACTGTTGGCCAGGATGAAAGACTGCTCACATTCCTCTACTATGACCCCATTACTTTAGATCACCTTATTACACCTTCTGCTGCTTTTTATTTAATGTCAATTCTAAAAGCTGAGACTGGGTGTTGGGGAATGCATATTGTGTTGTATAATCTGTGGGTTGCCAAGATTTAGTGTTACTGTTCTCATTATGGTTTCTGTCATCTTCAGCATTATCTGCTCCCTGGCTCTCTCTCTTTCCTCCTGAAGGGAATATGGAAGATAAGGATATGACTGGGTCCCAGGTGATGTGGAAGTTCTCATTGCCTCTTCCCAGAATCCTCCTTTTCTCTTCTCCTTTGGGGTGGGAGGTGCCCCTCTGCTATTAGGAGGATATTTTCTTTCTGGTCAGATATCTCCCTTCTTTTTCTTCTCAACCCATCACTGATAGGCTTCCCTCATGACACGTGTTCTTGGCACTCCTCGGTTTTTACCCCTTTATAACTGTGACTCTACTTGAATTGCTCTTATTGCTTGTGATGCTAAAGGAGATCTTGTGTTATTTCAGTTGCCCGAGAGCTTCGAGGACATGGCAGTGTATATCTCTCAGGAGTGGGGCCATCAGGATCCTAGTAAGAAAGCTCTCTCAAGGGATATGGTGCAAGATAGTTATGAGAACATGGGCACACTAGGTAAGAACTTCTCTTCCTGGGATGATGGAGTTTATGACCAGAGAGTCTTGTTCCTTGGACACACATATGTTCTGGACATAAGCTCTGAGTTTTGTCAAAGACAACCCACCTCCCAACTCCCCACTTTGCTCTAAGATTTCTCATACCGTGGACAGTTAACCATGTGCCAGGTGGCACAGCTGACAGACTTAATGGCATCCTTAGACTGTATTTCTGTTGCTAGAGTTTAAGGGAGAGTCTGAACTGTAGAGAACTTGCAAGAGTAGCACAGATCATATCCAGTGACCACAGGACCACATCGCACACCATCAGTGCTCAGTTCTTCCTCTCAATAGAGGTATTCCTCCTCCTGTGCTCACTTAGCATTTATGCCCCTGTGCTCCATGGGTATTTGTAGACTTTTTACCAAAGACAGACAATCCAGGGGTACCAGCTTCAGTGTACCCAGTTTATTAGCTCTCTTAGCCTGTAAAACTCCAGGAAGGGAGACTTGTGAAAATTTGGAACACTGTATATATGCAAAGTAGGCTAGACAGTATATTCATTAAAGTGAATCTGTGTGTTGAACAATTACACAAAGGTTAAAAG
This sequence comes from Lophiomys imhausi, assembly GCA_907164525.1. Taxonomy (NCBI): domain Eukaryota; kingdom Metazoa; phylum Chordata; class Mammalia; order Rodentia; family Muridae; genus Lophiomys; species Lophiomys imhausi. The sequence goes on from CAJQZJ010031764.1 coordinate 3,639,885, forward strand.
TGATGCCAATAAAATAAGACAAACTGGTAGCTGAATGTAGGTAGAATATATATAAATATTACATAGTTCCTCAGATGTTTTATGTGTATGAAAATTCTCATAATAAAAAGTTGGAGGTAATCTAATTAAGGCTGCGTGTCTGTACAGTGTGGGTTGGTTGTCTTGAAGCCTACAGCAGGAAGAAATCACACTGCTGCTGTTTTTATCCACTGTATTTGTATAAGGCTAGTGAGAGCTGTGACCGTGCTTGCACTGATTGTGCAGTTTCTTCCCTGGGACCTCCTGGTCTGCCTTGCTTTGATTGCCGTGCCAGCGGTGATGAGAGAGTAGATTGTTGGAACTGAGCTGCTGAGGTGGAGTGAGGTGTTCACTTTCCTTTAGCACAACGTAGGTGGGCATGCAGAGCTGTAATCTCGTCTTCTGAGAGCTCTGGGCTCTTTACAGGTGACCTCATAGAGTTTCCAGTCACATTTAGTCCCAAGCAGCCAATAGTCTATAGTAAGTTGACTCTCAAAGAAGTGGGTGTCCTATGTGTATTTCTACTTACTTGAGTTTGTATGTTCTAGTTTAAAGAATTCAAGTAATTTGAAAATGTTTAAAAACCCATAGTCTTCTCTAATTTCTTTTTTCTAGAAAGTAACTGCTGCGAATGCTTAGTGTGTCTCCCAAGTGGTATGTGTCAGACTTAGGGAGAGTTTGTTTCTCTGTTGCTGTCAGGAAACAAGACTCTGTTTTCTCTACTTGGTAGAAGAATGTGGTGATCTGTTTCTTTCATTGTGAACAGAGTCTTGCATTCCCAGTCAGGAGGTCTTAAGCAACCAGGAGGAACAAAGAGGGAAGCCACTAGGAAGTGCCCAGAGTTGCAAGGAAGGCGTGAGCCCCAGAAACCCAGTTCCAGGTAAGAAGTGAATGAAGATAAACAATTGCTCAAGAAGGCTCCCAAGGTTGAGTGTGACATTTAAAGATTTGAGTACAGGCCAAAGTTGCACACTGTGGGAGATAATTGCCTGTTTGTCTCCTGCACCCTCCTATACCAGTGAGGTGAGGGGGAAAAAGAGTGTAAATTTGAGGAGGTACTAACTCTTGGACTTTCTTAGTACATTGTAGTCTCAGCCATGACCCACACATGAAGGGTGAAAGCTGATCAGAAAATGGGATGGGGACCCTCAAAAGGGGAATTCTAAGACTAGTCTGAGCTCTAAGTCTTTGAATCTCTTCTCCATGTGCTTTTCTGGGATGCTCACTTACAAGGACTTACAGGATGGGAAACTGAGAGAACTCTGTTCTCAGGGCCTCATGCCTAAAAGGCACATAGAGATTTCTTCTTCCACTGTAAAATAATTAGGGGTTTGTTTTTCCTTTCCTTTAGGGGTAGAAAAGTTTGAGAATTCAAAAGGAAATGTTGAATCTGTTTCTCCTGAAAGTACCCATCCTCCGGTACTGCTGCCTGGCCAGGTCAGAAGAGAGGTGCCCTGGAGTCCTGATCAGGGAAGACCTGATGACAGAGAAGAAGGACATTTGGAATGTCCCTCAGAAGACAAAATAGAGGAGTCCTTAGTGGGAAGCACTAGTTTTAGAGGACTGGTACAACCAAAGGAACAGCCCAAGAAACTCCATTTGTGTGCCTTGTGTGGCAAGAATTTCTCTAATAACTCCAACCTGATTAGGCACCAGCGAATACATGCAGCAGAAAAACTGTGCATGGATGGAGAGTGTGGTGGAGTCTTCGGTGGGCATCCACATTTCCTGTCACTGCACAGATCACACATGGGAGAGGAGGCCCATAAGTGCCTTGAATGTGGAAAATGCTTCAGCCAGAATACCCACCTCACCCGCCATCAGCGTACCCACACAGGTGAGAAGCCCTATCACTGCAGCGTCTGTGGGAAAAGCTTCTCCTGCAACTCCAACCTCCACCGACACCAGAGGACACACACTGGGGAGAAGCCCTACAAGTGCCCTGAGTGTGGGGAGATCTTTGCTCACAGCTCCAACCTGCTGCGGCACCAGAGGATCCACACTGGAGAGAGGCCCTATCGGTGCAGTGAATGTGGAAAAAATTTCTCTCGAAGCTCACATCTTGTGATTCATGAAAGAACCCATGAGAAAGAGAGACTTGACCCTTTCTCTGAATGTGAGCAAGGCATGAATGACAGTCCCTCCTTCCTTACAAGCCATGGAGCTCACAGAGTGGAGAAGAAACTCTTTGAATGTTTAACTTGTGGGAAAAGTTTCCGACAGGGCATGCACCTTACCAGACATCAAAGAACACACACAGGAGAAAAACCGTATAAGTGTACGCTTTGTGGGGAAAACTTCTCTCATAGATCTAACTTAATCAGGCACCAGAGGATTCACACAGGGGAAAAGCCCTACACCTGTCATGAGTGTGGAGACAGCTTCTCTCACAGTTCAAACCGGATTCGTCACCTAAGAACCCATACAGGAGAAAAACCATATAAATGTTCTGAGTGTGGAGAGAGCTTCTCTCGGAGCTCGCGCCTCACCAGTCACCAGAGAACTCACACTGGTTAGAAAACTGGGATTTCCTTTTGCCCTAGTTTTGGCAGAAAGTTCTTATCTAAAACTGGTTTTCTTGGCCTATGTGGTGTGTTTTGCTGGTAATTATATATAAAGAGAAATAGGACTTAAGGGAGATGCAGAGGCGAAAAAGTAGCATAAAACTAGAAAGTGCGGTCTTCAGAAGGAAGAGCTTAAGTTCCTTGAGGTAACCTGCTCAGGGCCACTTTTCTATGAAGTCCATCCTGTTTTCAGGTGCAGCTACCTTTTTAAGGTTTTTTTCAAGACAGGGTTTCTCTGTCTTGAAGAAATAGCCGTGGCTGTTCTGGAACTCACTCTGTAGACCAGGCTGGCCTCGAACTCACAGAGATCAACCTCCCCTCTACCTCCCGAGTGCTGGGATTAAAGGTGTGTGCCACCACGCCGGGTGCATCTACCTTTATTGTTTGACCTAAGTATGGTTTGGGTGCTGTACTGAGTCTGGTTGTATATCCCAACAATTTTGGGAATACATGTGACTTCAACTCATTTTTTACAGCAGGAGAGTTTGGGCTCCTGAGGCCCTTGAGACCAAAGAAGGGCAAGGTCTCCTGGGAGATCAATTTAAGGTCAACAAGACTGATTTTTTTTTTTTTTTTGGTTTTTCGAGACAGGGTTTCTCTGTGTAACAGCCCTGGCTGTCCTGGACTTGCTTTGTAGACCAGGCTGGCCTCGAACTCGAACACACAGAGATCCTCCTGCCTCTGCCTCCCAAGTGCTGGGATTAAAGGCGTGCGCCACCACGCCCGGCAACAAGACTGATTTTTAAATTGCATGTTTTTGAAAGGCCCTGGCTGACAAGTCCTGGGCCATCCAATTCTGCCACTATGACATTCCTCTGAGGAGTTTGGCAGGAGTGCTCATTGGCACATAAGGTGACCTCAGAACAGAAGGGAACTGGGGATATAGGGAAGTCATAAGGTAGAATCTGCAGATGAGCCTGGCATTTTCCAGATTAAGGATATGTGGTGACTGTCTTTCCAGAGACTGAGACTTTCTTCCAGAAAGGTGCATAGAACTCTAGAGACATGATTCTGAGTGGAAAGTTCCATGATTCCTCAGAAACAAAAAACAAATCCTAGAAACTAGGAATTATGTCTTTCCCTGTTGGAAATGTTCGGAAGGTTTATAATAAATATCTCCCAGGAAACATGAATATGTACGAATCTTTATTGAGGGCCTTTGTGTTGATATGTTTCAGACAAACTGCTCTTTTCTTGTGGAGGTTGTTTGTTTGGTTTGGTTTTCAAGACAGGGTTTCTCTGTGTGGCTTTGACTGTCCTGGGCTTGCTCTGTAGACCAGGCTGGCCTGGAATTCACAGAGATCCTCCTGTCTTTGCCTCCCAATGCTGAGATTAAAGGCACATGCCACCATGCCCCACAGTGTTGATCTTTTGAGAGTTAGAGCCCATCAGTCTGGGAGTAGGAAGTCGGCTGCCAGGAAGCCTTCTCAGTCTCCAGAGGGAGCTTCTAACTAGCTGTTCTTTTGGGGGAAATATGGTGGAACAGTGTAGTGAGAATTCTAGAACTTTGGTTTCTTAAAAAAAAAAATCACACATAAATATTATAAGAATATGTTTTCATTCTAATCCCAGGTGTGGGGATGTGGGGCTGCTTTGCAGCAACTGACTGATTTGCCTCGTGCTCTAACAGAGGCATGATTTTGCCAGCTGCAGATAGTTTCTGTAATTGTGTGATATTTGGAATTTTGGGAATTTTTCAGAGGGTTATATAAATGCTAGAGCCCTGATAGGAGGTAGGATTGGTGGCTGTTGGTCATTCAGAGGGATTGGTTCTGGTTTGTTAGTAGTCGTGCTCAAAGAAGAAACAAAGAAATTAGAGTCCCAGATCTTTTCCTCCTTTCTTTCCTATCTAGTGATAAGAGGAGATGAAACTGGGGGAATAAAGGGTGGAATAAGACGAACCCACAAAATAGCGAAGACCAGCTACAAGCAAAGAAGAAAGAAATTAGACTCACAGATCCCCATCCATTCTCTCCTGTCTAGTGATGGGAGTGAAACAAGGTTGGGGTGGTAGATAAAGGGTGGGAAGAAGAAGAAGAACCCACAAGCAGCTAAATCTAGTTGCAGAACAATCTTCTGAGCAGCAGTCTGTCAGAGCAGTCCTTATTCTTACCCCAGCTCTTGGCTCAGGTGTGCTCAGAAACTTGGTTTTTCTGAACCACCTTTTAAAACATTTTCTCATTTCTCTTCCTTATTTTATGGGCCTTTTTTTCACAGGAGGTGAGCAGTGGTAGTCTTAGGACTGAGGATAGGAAAGGAAGGTGAAGAGATTAATGCAGATTAGAGATTACTATAAGAATAGTAATTCTGCTATATAGTTGGAGCAGCCACGGTCCCATGGAGTAGGGCAGCAGGACTGATCAGGTTCCAGGTGCTATGAATTGGGTGGAGTGGTATATAGTTGCTGAACCACCAAGCAACTTAGTTGGATTGTTCCCACACATACTATATAAAATCACCCATGAGATACTACAATGGTCCAACTGATGTTGGTGTGTAGTGTGCCTTTTCCTGGGTACATGCAAACAAGTGTCTGTCACCCCAGATAAGGTACCCATGGCAGACTAAGGAAAGGATTCCATCCATGTTACGATTGATAAATCACTGGGCGTGGTGGCGCACACCTTTAATCCCAGCACTTGGAGGCAGAGGCAGGTGATAATCTTTGAGTTCAAGGCCAGCCTGGTCTACAGAGTGAGTCTAGGACAGTCAAGGATTCACAGAGAAACCCTGTCTTGAAAAACCTAAAAAAAAAAAAAAAAAAGTCAGTGAATTCATTGGTGTTACATACAGGAGGGCCAGAGGGGAACAATGTTTCCCAATCCTAGAGTTTTCTTAACTTTGTGTATTATATAGATACCAGAGGACCTATGGTGTTGTTCTCCAGGAGCCATCTACATTCATTCAGTCATTTATTTTTTGAGACACCACGCCTACCCTTTATGGTGATGCTAGGGCTCAGCTTGAGAGATGACCTTGAATTTCTGATCTTCCTGTCTCTACCTCACAACTGCTGGGACTACAGACCTATGTGGTGCCTGAGACTAGACCCAAGGCTTCAAACACGTTAGGCATGGTTCTGCCACCTGGACTATATCCATAGCCACCCAAATCTTTTTGGGAACTATTCCAGAGCTGAGAAGGGAATGGGCGTAGAGGTGGTGCTAACTCGTGTTCTTAGTATGTCTTAGGGTCACAGGATCTTAAATCATAATGAAAGACTTGAGTCAGATTTTTGGAGGTGGAGAAGTGTTTAGTTGTTGAAGCCTGGACTTTGACATTTGTTTGGAGATGAAGAAGTCCTCACTTTTGAGAGACAGATGTGGGTGTTGAGGGTAATAGCTGGCATTACAAAGATAATACCATTTTGATTGGCTTGTAATCTGGAAGACTCTAACCATACTAAATAAGTTAGAAAGGGGCCATACACAGAATAGAATTACAAGAAAGGAGCTGTGAACAGAAAGAGGAGCAAAAGTCATAGTGATTAATTTCAGGAAGACAGGCAAAAGGTACAGTATAGTGATGGTGAAGAAGAGGCCAGTGATGGTGAGATAAGAGGATGGCATAATTAAAACTCAAGGTAGGTGATGCCTACAGGCCATGGGTTACTCATTGGGGTCTGGAGATGCTGCCTGAACACATGAACATCTCCAGGAGACTTTTGAGCTGCTAGGGATGGAATAGCCTTAACTTTGCACAGATGAATGTTTGGTGACAGGCCTTGTGATTCAACTTCCATTGGAGATATAAGAATTTGAGATGTGGTCCAGACAGCTCCCACTGGCCTTTAACCCTGTAGGAGAGTTTTAAGATAGACAGTCCCCCCCAACTAATGAAGAGCTGACCTCAAAAAGGTAGAGTTAGGCTTGTAATTGTGTTCATTCCTGGTGGTCAGTGGCAGCCTGCACTGTCTGTCCCAGGGGTGTAATATATCAAAACAGGCAGTGAGTGAGTCTCTGGATCTAGTAAGAGGTCTGTCTGACTGGCCTACTGTAAAGTGCTTTGAATAGGCTGAGGTGGGTTGTAGGCTTTGGACTACTGTGGGATCTTTTGCGCGCGCGAGCGTGTGTGTGTCAATGAGAGAGGCTCAATGAGAATTTGGAGTGTTTGAACCCTACATATGTGGCTAGATGAAAACTTTTAGGATCCAGAGATTAACAACTTGTTTCCTGGGTTCTACAATTAAGTAGCATCTATTATAAATAGGATTATAAATAGGAAAAGAAAAGGCACTTGTAAGCCAATAGCAGCGCCAGTAACGAGATAGTTGACGCTCGGTCCAAGATGAGTTCTGTGGATCTTTTACAATTACCTCAGTGTATTTGCTTTCACTGTTTTCCAGCTGCACACACGTTACTTTTTGTTGTTGTTGTTGTTTTTGTTTTGTTTGAGACAGGGTTTCTGTGTAGCCCTGGCTGTCCTGGACTCACTCTGTAGACCAGGCTGGCCTTGAACTCACAGAGATCCACCTGCCTCTGCCTCCCGAGTGCTGGGATTAAAGGCGTGTGCCACCACGCCTGACACATAAATTACTTCTAAAACAGCAAAAAGAGGAAGGTGAAATCAAAACGTGCAACTTTTGTAGCCCCACAAGAAGGATAAGCAACTGTCGTTGTCCTATTTGCCAGTTGTGCCCTGGCTCCCTTCTTCCCCACAAGGTCTCTTTAACCTTCTGCGTTCAGCCACATTTCTCCTTATGAGTAAGGCTTGCTAATGATATCTAAGGACACTACTTGGAGCATTTCATTCATTCAGGCAATGGTTTTAGTTGTGTGTTCCACACTGGGCAAAGTAACCCGCATCTTAGTACTAAAGGCTTTGCTGTTCTTTGGTTCTGAGATTGGAATAGCTTTAAAAAAGCAAGTCCAGGGGGCTGGGGAGATGGCTCAGCAGTTAAGAGTACTGGCTGCTCTCCCAAAGGACCCAAATTCAAGTCCCAGTGCCCACATCGTGGCTTATAGCTATATCTAACCCCAGTTCCAGGGGATCTGATACCCTCTTCTCAACTCTGCAGGTACAGGCGCATGCATGGTACACAGAACAAAACACTCAGACACAAAGTAAATTTTTTAAAAAGTCCAGTCAGATTGAAATTCTAAGGAGAGGTCTTTGACATATCACAAGTGACAGGTAAATACTCATTACTGTCTGTTTAATCTGTAATTCTTAAAAGGACCAAGATCTGCGCCTCAGTGTCACAGATTCTATCCCAGAGCAAAGAGAAACAGCCTGTCATTTTCATTTGCACTTAAGCCTACCTCCTGATAAACTTACCTAGAAAGATGCTAAAAAACAAAACAAAACAAAAAAAAAACCAAAACTTTTTTCCTTTCTCTTTTTTTCTTTTGTTTTTTTTTTGTTTTGTTTTGTTTTGTTTTTTTTTTGAGACAGGGTTTCTCTGTGTAATAGCCCTGGCTGTCCTGGACTTGCTTTGTACACCAGGCTGGCCTCGAACTCAAACACACAGAGATCCATCTGCCCTCTGCCTCCCAGGTGCTGGGATTAAAGGAATGTGCCACCACGCCCAGCTAGCACTGCTCGAGCAGGAGGGCGAGGCCCAGGCCCAGGCGTCCGCCAGCCGCGCAATGATCCCGGGCACCAGCCGGCCAGCGGTCCCGAAGCTCTGCGGGGCTGGTCGGGAGGCGAGGCGGCGACGCCCTCCCGGCTCGGCTCTCCGGATGGTGTAGAAGAACTGCGCCGCGGAGGACAGCGGCTCGCGCGGGAGCGACCGGGAAGCGGCTGCCGCAACACCGGGCGCTCGGAGGTGACCGAGACGCCGCCGAATCCTCGGCCGCCTCTGCTGAGCGTTTTGGTCGGCACCCCCGGAGAGGCAGCGGCCCCTGGGCGGCGGGAGTTGGGTGAAGCGAGGCCGGAGTCTGGCCCCGAAGCCTGCCTCTGGCACCCTGGCGTAGGGACAACTTGGGGTTGCAGCCATCGCTCGCTCGGACCCGCACCTGCACCGAGCTGGCTGTGAGGACAGCAGAGCAGCATCCACCGTGTGCCCTAGAGAAGCGTCCTTACCTTCGCCGAGGCTTTTAAACCTGGCCATTGCTAGCGTAGGAAAACTGGCCAGGGTAGTCTCAGAAGTAGCTTCTGCTGATGCAAAGGCAGGAAGAGCCCCAGTGCCTCCAGAGCCCCGCTGGACAACAGAAACTGACCATTTATTTGAATGCCCGTAACATGCTGAGCAAAAATTCGGTTTACCTCAAGGAAAGGAGGCCCGCGAAGCCTCACTTAGAGGTCTAAATTGACCCGACCCGCGGGTCCTAGTAATTCGTGGGGGCGAGGAGGACCACAACCTGAAAAAACGGGTGAGAGAGGGAAAGGACTCAAGGAAGCAATTGCTTGTCAAGAACCGTGTATTTGAGCGCAAAGCGCCTTTTTATAATATGTTTTACAAGGGGAGGAGGTGAGAGGGGCCAGGTGGTGGGAAAGTACAGAATCTTCTTGGCCTGTGCCCTGGACATTGTATGATCTACCCATTTTTCTCAGAAGACATGGTACACTGCTTTGAATCAATCTGTAACTGCCAACCCATTTTTCTTCAGAAGACACGGTACACTGCTTTGAATCAATCTGTAACTGCCAACCTGGAACTTTGCGGTTGCCAGGCAGTATGAAGCTGCAGGGAACATTGTACAGGTGGGGAGAGGTAGGGGGTGAGGGTGAGAGGCGAGGGTCTTGGCTTCTGACACTAAATAGCTCTCAAAGAAATATAAAATCAGTAAAATGACACCTTAATCACCAGCTCTGCTCTGCTCGCTCTGCTCCCTCTGCTCGCTCTTGCTTTGTTCTCTCCTGTCTTCCACTCCATTTCCCCATCTGACAAGGTTTCACTGTGCAGCTCTGGCTGGCCTGGGTTCGATTCCCCCCATCCACAAAGTGGCTCACTATCATCCATAGCTCTGGTTCCAGGGGGGATTTGATGCCCTCTGTGGGCACCAGGCACGCAAGTGGACATACATGCACACAAAATATCTGTAGACATGAAAGAGAAACAAAAGTCTGGTTATTTTTTATTTGTTTGTTTGTTTTTAAGATTTGTCTACACACATGTATGTATAACACCTCTGTGTCTGGTGCCAGTGGAGGTCAGAAGAAGGGCATCAGATCCCCTGGGATTGGATTTACAGACAGCTGTGAGCTGCCTTGTGGTTGGTGACTCCGGGGCACTCTGCATGTGCAGCAAGTGCTCTTAACTGTTGAACCATCTCCCTAGCCCATAATAGTTTAAAGGGAGAGGCACGTTAGGACCTTTTCTGTTCATTTTTCTTACATTAAGTAGCAAATCTTAAGATGACTTCTTTATTGATGTGCAATTCCCTTCTCTCCAGCACCCTGTCTTCAGTGCCTTTAGGAAGAAGATGCTTTCATTGCATTTAAAATCAGACCGGCCTGTGCTTCAGCTGGTCAAGGTGGCACCTGTGATGTGTTGAACATAGAAGCAAATGTGGTTAAAAGAGCAGAATGATGATGGTGGTGAATCTGAAGGTATTTGGGCCTCAGATCAAGGCTTTATGGGATGGATCCCAAGGAGCCTGAGACAAAGAGGGCCAATCAAAGTAAAAGATCTATTTCACAAAAAGGGCAATCATGAACCTAAGAACTTTCACTGGCACTTCTGGAAATTCTGTTATCGCGGAGCAGCTGGACCCCATGAGGCTGTCAAACAGCTTCAGGAGTTATGCCATCTGTGCTGAGACCAGAGATCCACTCAAATGAGCAAATTCTGGAACTGCTTGTGCTGGCATGGTTTCTGACCATTCTGCCACGGGAGGTGGAATGTCAGGTAGAGAAGCCATGTCCTCAGAGATCTGAAGAGGAGGCACTGTGGTTGAACACCCGCAGAGGGAATCTACCAGAGTGAGGAGTCTGGTGAGAGGACTTCGCAGCTCTGTACGGTGAAGCAGGACGATGATGATGGCTCCAATGGGGATGGGGACAGTTAGTTTTAAAATGATAGACTAAGTTATTTCTATTGTTCCTTTGGAGCAAGTAAGGTAGGACTTCAAGTATGAACACATAAGAGAACTCAGTACCTACTTTCAGGGGAAAAATTCAGTTTTGTTCTTTGGAGCCATGATGAATGAAGAGTGCTGTCTTTGCTAAGGACATGGAAACCAAATTTTCTTTTTCAGTCTAGAGATTGGAACTAGGGCCGTGGGTACACCGGGCAGAGTTCAGCCACTGAACTGTATTCCCAGCTGTGTGTGTGTGTGTGTGTGTGTGTGTGTGTGTGTGTGTGTGTGTGTGACAATGTGCACCCGTGGAACTAGGGCCGTGGGTACACCGGGCAGAGTTCAGCCACTGAACTGTATTCCCAGCCGTGTGTGTGTGTGTGTGTGAGACAATGTGCACCAGTGCTCCAGGTCATGAACTCAGCTGTCCATGTTGAGACCAGAGGTCAACTTCAGGCATCTCCCTCTATTGCTCTCCAGCTTATGTTTTGATGCGGAGTCTCTCGCTGATCTTTGAACATGGAGCTCCCCATATTTGTGAGCCTTCCACCCTCCTGCACGAGGGTTACAGGTGTGTACTGCCATGCCTGGCTGTTACGTGTGTGCTGGGGAAGGAACTCGGGTTCTCATGCTTGCACAGCAAACACCTTACCAAATGAGCCACCTGGCCAGTTTTTAAACATGTATTTATCTTTGACAGTTTCATATATGCATATAATACATTTTGATTACTCAGCCTCTGGTCTCTTACCTCTGTCACCTCTCCTTCTCTCCCAAAAGCTCCCTTTCCCACACTCATGTCTTTTTGTTTTAAAACCTGCTGAGTTTACTCAGGACTGTGTGTGACTGTGGAGTTGGAACTATGTATTGGAGCCTTTGGGGTTGTTTTGTTTTGTTTGTTCTGTTCTGTTTTGCTTTCGAGACAGGGTTTCTCTGCATAGCCCTGAGTTTCCCCGAACTCACTCTGTAGACCAGGCTGGCCTCAAACTCACAGAGATCTGCCTGCCTCTGCCTGTGTCACGATACCCAGCAGAACCTAAATTCTTAAAAATAAAAGGCAATAAAGGGGAGGAGAAGTGTGCAGATTAAAAGTGCGTCTTTGTCACAGTCTCTGTCGCTGTGAGGAAACACCATGGCCATAAGCAAATTGGAGAAAGTGCGTCTTTGTCACAGTCTCTGTCGCTGTGAGGAAACACCATGGCCATAAGCAGCTTGGGGAGGAAAGGGTTTACTTTGCTTGATGCACTTCCACATCATAGTCCACCACAAAGGGGCGTCCGGCGGGAACCTGGGGGCAACGGAACAGTGCAGCTTTCTGGTTTGCTCTCCATGGCTTGCTCGGTGTGGCTTCTTATAGCATCCAGGACCACAAGCCCAAGGACGACACCACCCACAACGGAATGGGCCCTCCTACATCAGTTATCAATAAAAAAAAATGCACCACAAGCCAGTCTAGTGAGGACATCTTATCAACTGAGAAACTCTCTTCCACCAAAATGATCCTAGTTTGTGTCAAGTTGATGTAGAACTAGCCAGCACAAAGACTTCAAGATGAAAAGAGAACAGGAGCAGTGAAGAAAAGCAGAAATGCTGGGCGTGGTGGTACACGCCTTTAATTCCAGCACTGGGGAGGCAGAGACAGGTGGATCTCTGTGAGTTCAAGGCCAGCCTGGTCTTCAGAGTGAGTCCAGGACAGCCAAGGCTGTTAAACAGAGAAACCCTGTCTGGAAAAACCAAAAAGAAAAAGAAAAGCAAGAAATCATGCAACTAGGTGAAGACTGCATAGGAAAAGAAAACTTAGAAGAAAAAGGCTAACAGATTTACAAAGAAGAGAAATCTCAATAGTAACTGGGAGGAAAGGAAGTGATAGTGGTTTGGTTTTGGTTTTGTTGTGTGTTTGTTTTTTGTACACTCTTCTTCCTAGTGGTTAGTCTCCTGTTTGCTGATGAGTAGAGGGCTGGGGTATATTTATGGGCAAGCAGCAAATACCTGCTCTCCTCAGGTCTACTGTGAAGAATAAAGGATGTGTTAAAAATAATTGGCATGTGGATTAGCAACACTTTTCTTTTTCTCTGTGTTCTCTGAATACCTTCCCCTACACTAGAGAAAACCTGGCCAACAGAAGAAATTTATTCAGTTCCTTAGTTTTTGGAGAAAATGAAATGTACTATGGAAAGAGGGCCTCAGACTACCCTTCCTTTAGGATTTATCCACAGTTAATTTTCTTTTTTGAAATATGGCCTCATTATTTATTCCTGGTTGGCCTAGAACTTGCTATGTTAAATGTAGACCAAGATGGCATCAGACTCGAACATCTACCTGACTCTGTTTCCAGAATGCTGGAATTAAAGGTTTGTGTCACACTAGACTTCTTCAGTTAATGTTTAACGGGGCAGAGAGACATCTCTTCAGTAGGATAGCCACTGGTAAGGTGTTCATGCACCGGTAACCCTGAAGAAACTCATTGGTCATTTTTTAAAAGACATGAAAGTAGAAGGGGGACAAGAAAGTGTAATGAGAGGGGGAACGTTGAATGTGATCAAAGTACATCATGAACATCTATTAAAATGTCACCACGAAACCCCTGATAAAGGAAAAGTCTGCCAGACCAAGCAGTGTAAGTGTAAGAGTAGGTGACTGTCTTACCTTGCCAGTGGCCTGAAGTGGACGAGATACAGAGAGGTGAAGGTTATGTTGAGGAACAGATCTCTCTCTCTCTCTCTCTCTCTCTCTCTCTCTCTCTCTCTCTTTTTCTCTCTCTTCAATCTGTCTCTCTCTTTGAAACATTGATGTCCCAATATTTAAGTCTTTTGTTATTTCAGTGTCTCATGCTTCCTATAGTTTGGGGTACATACTTGTTCCTCTTCCTCCCAGGAAGAGGTATTTCTCCACCAGGATTAAGTTCTGTGACATTAAGGATAGGGCCTGTTTCTAGTTTGTAGTCCATGAGCCGGGGAACGATGCAGTGCTCTTGTGAGAAACCGCAGAGCCTGAACCACAGGATGTGTCTCAGGATGAAGCATTTTGGAATATATACCAGGGTCTACCAGAACATCTGAGCAGAAGTGCTCATAAAGAAACTGAGCCATTGCATAAGACGGGTAAGGAACCTCACCGACGTTCCTCTCTGAGAGCTGATAGTAATTTGTTGAATGAAGATGTCATGGCCATTTCTTGATAGCCAGCTCCGAGGAACTGTAAGAGCAGCTGTGATAACAGTTAGGATGTTTTCTCAGATACGGTACCAACTGTCGGTGATTGGGCCTAGGGTAGAGAAACATCTGCATCATAGAACTCTGGAAGGAACATCATGAACTATTTCTTAGAAAAGTAGAGAGGAAGGGAAAGTACAAAGCAAGGCTTGTAGTCACCTCACTCTCACAAAATACGTGAGGAACTGGGATCTGAATTGGCCAATTGACGTATGGAACACTCTAAGGGTTTATTGCAGGAAAATATGGGGTATTAGTGAGGACAACTTTTTTTTATGTTTATTACTTCAGGTTACATCTCCAACACAGTGCCCTCTTTCCACCCCTCCCAGTCCCGCCCTCCCACCCTCCACCCCCATCTCTTCCATCCCACTCCTCTGGAGTGGAGTGGAGAACAACTGTTTTAGTGGGGGGCCAGTGATGGGTGGAAGATTTCATTTCTTACCAGAAAAAAGTTCATTTTCTACTGTACACTACAGCCCTTAAGTACTTGAATTTGATATCTCTATTATTTTTCCCTAACTCAGGAAAAATATGAGAAGAAAATAAAAAGTTCTCCCCCAACAACAACTAGGAAACCAAGTAGGGAACTTATTCCAAGAGCGGGGAGATACTTTGTTCTTAATTACAAGAAGACTACTGGCACAACTTGTAAGAGTGTCAAATTTCTACTGAAGAAAACCAGGACCTGTGTTTTAAAAATGAACTCAAGACATTGATAGAAATGAGAACTTTCCTGTGGTTCTTCTCTACCCACAGGCATGTCTGACCAACAGGGTCTGAGCAGATAAGTACCAAAGACTGAACAGTGAGTGGTCCCTGAGCCATTTTGCCTGAGTCTCAGGTGAGCAGTACTTTCTACATGTTTTGACTGTTTTCCTCTGCTGCCATGAGTCAGATTCCCCAGGATGGGGGCAGAAGTACGTTAGACCCAGGTATTCTAACCTGGAACTGTGCGTGTCTTAGGCTAATTTCTTCTTTCTTTCTTTCTTTTTTTTTTTTTTTTCGAGACAGGGTTTCTCTGTGTAGCCCTGAATGTCCTGGACTCACTTTGTAGACCAGGCTGGCCTTGAACTCACAGAGATCCGCCTGCCTCTGCCTCCTAAGTGCTGGGATTAAAGGCGTGTACCATCACGCCCGACAGACAGCTGTGAACTGTCATGTGGGTGCTGGGATTTGAACCCGAGTCCTTTGGAAGAGCAGCCAGTGCTCTTAACCGCTGAGCCATCTCTCCAGCCCTTAAGCTAATTTCTTATTCCTTTCTGCCTTTTTGCTTTTTTTTAAAAGCACTCATTCCTAAAGGAATATTTTCTGAGAAATGTCTACTTGACTTTTTTCATATATTATAAACACAGATTATGCTTACATGAAAAGTGGCTGTGAGTAATTTGCTGGAGTTAAGATTGTATTTATATAAACTTAGGTGGTAGAAAGTGAACAATAAATGGGACCCCTCATGAAACTGAAAATCTTCTGTAAGGCAAAGGACACTGGATACCGCACCATCATCCAGACAAAGTGGCAGCCTACAGAATGAGAAAAGATTTTTTTCTTTTCTTTTAGTATGTGTGTGTATCTTGGCTTTGTGATAGCCAATCAAAATTATTGGATTTTGATTTGTACTCCTGTGGTTTCCTTTTCCTGAGCTGATTCCTCTGTTTATTCCAACAGGGCTAAAGCAAGCAAGCAAACAAACAAACAAAAAAGACACTGGAAGTCATCAGCCTGTATCTCTTTCTGGCGTAGAGATATAAACACCAAGTGCAGTGTCAAAAAAGCCCAAAGTCAAACTTTCCCAGAAAGCAACAATCAAACCAAACCATAGTGATATACTTAGAGTGGAGGAGTGGAAGTGAGACTGTCCAGTGAAGAAAGGAAAAATAATTTCAGCGTGGAAACAAGAGCGGCTGAGACTTATGGATCTTCACAAGAAAGATCATGCAAGGAGAGGAACCTTTTAAATGCCTGCAATGTGGGGAGAAGCTTCAGGGTTAGCGCTGATCTTATTAAGCACCAAAGAATTCACACTGGAGAGAAGCCTTTTCAGTGGCAGCACTTGTTGGGCCTCAGTGCCTAAATCAGCCAGATTGGGGCCTATAGCGCCGGACCAAGCCAGACTCGATTTTGGAGACCTGTCTCAAAAATGCGGAAGTCCAGACACTTCTACACTGTATCATTCTGGCATTAGCCCTGCCTGACTGCAGCCACGCTCATTTAGTTTATTGGCCTCTCTATACCTTATCTCTTACTTCACTGCCTACATAACCTCACACTACACTTTCACCCTGCCCCCCTTTCCTACCCTATAAAAGAAACTCCCCGTAACAATAAAAAAACGAGATCCTGCCACTATGCCGTCTCCCGACTCAGTGTGTTCACCCCGGAGTGAGGGCCGGCTGGTCCGGCCCTTCACTCCATTGCCCAATCTGCTGGGGGGACCAAGCAAGCACTGTGATAAGAGGTTCAGATGGAGTTCAGATCTTAAGAAGCACTTAGCAACCCACCAAGGGATAAAACTATGTAAGTGTCCATGGTGTGGTAAAAGCTTCGGTCAAGATACAAATCTTAGCCGGGCGGTGGTGGCGCACGCCTTTAATCCCAGCACTTGGGAGGCAGAGGCAGGCGGATCTTTGCGAGTTCGAGGCCAGCCTGGTCTACAAAGTGAGTCCAGGACAGCCAGGGCTACACAGAGAAACCCTGTCTCGAAAAACAAAACAAAACAAAACAAAAAAAAAAGATACAAATCTTCACACACACCGAAGAACTCTTAGCAGAGAGAAGCCTTTTCCATGTGATGACTGTGGGGGTAAATTCAGTCAGACCTCCCACCTTGTCAAACATCAGAGAACACACACAGGTGAGCGGCTTTGTACATGAAATATGTGCATGAGAAGCTTTAGTACTGGCTGCTAAGCCTTCTTAGGCACCAGACACTCCATCAAAGAAGAGAAGTTTGTCCAGTATCCCCACTCTGAAGAAATCCACCAAATAGAGCTTGGCTCTGAAGTTGAAAAATTCAAAGTTATAAGGCATGGAGGACATTTCATCAGGTAATGCGGAGACGAAAACATGCGTCACACAAGGGAATCGAGGCTTGCTCTGCAGGGGGCGCGTTACTTACGCTGTGTTCCGTTTTAGTTAGACTTCTCAGGACGTTCCTTAGCAAGAGTTTCAAGGGCAGTCTAACTAAGGGAAAGGGCTGTTTGGAGATTGTCTGGAAACTACCAATTTCAACTTTGTATATCAAGTGCATCCAATCTGTAGTCCTTGGTCACAGCTGTGAATGTCAGTCTTGGAGCATTCAGTGTAGAAACACTCAGAGCGTACACTTCTAAGGAAAAAAAAGCATTAGCATAGGTTTATGTTTATGTGGGAATCGTAGCAGAGATGAGACCTAATGAAAAGGCTTTTTATTGTTAACGAAGTTGGATATCATTTGTGTTTCTTGAACCTTAGCAACCTCACCCTTGAGCACTGTTAGCGTAACTTACTTACTTCAGCCCTAGGAAACCTTGATGAACAGTTTTACCTCTCACTGGTACTGTTTGGAAAATGAAAACATCCTTAATGAGGTATATGAAAATGGGTTGGAATTTGTAGCCATGAGTATATATTAGATTTTTATATAATAAAGGAAACTATTTCCTCACCTCATAATGCCAATAGGAAAAAGCAGCCATGAAAATTAGCACTTGAGCAAGGCATGAATGAAAACTAGTGGAAATCTAGCATGGACGTCATAAAGTTTGTGTATTTACCTTTTTAATGTAGCTTTTTAAAAAAAAATCTTTTTTAAAAATTTACTTTTATTATGTAGACAGTGTTCTGTCTGCATGTATGCCTGCAGGCCAGAAGAGGGCACCAGATCTCATTATAGATGGTTGTGAGCCACCATGTGGTTGCTGGGAATTGAACTCAGGACCTCTGGAAGAGCAGCCAGTGCTCTTAACCTCTGAGCCATCTCTCCAGCCCTGAATGTAGCTTTTGTTTGTGGCTTAGAACAAGGCAATTGTTTGTATAAGAACTGCACTACGTATGTGCTGCAGGCAGGGTCTAGGGCTCAGTTGATGTGGAGACCTGGGTATTCTAGTCATCAGATTAATTTAAGCTCCCAAATGGGAAGGACTGAGAGCTGATGCTCAGAGTTGGGCAAGGATGGGGAAGCTGACATCCATGTTTTTTTTTGTCTTACACCGAAAGCTCTTTGGTTGTATCTGCCTGTATTCCTTGGCACAATATTTGAACTACAACTTTACATTTTGTGAGTTGGTAATGGTATACACATACAGCTCACAGACTGCAGGGTTTATACATCAGCTGTTTATATAATAGTAACTTTTGTAGAGTTATATTAACTTTTGCGTATATCGGGTAAGAAATTACAGAGATGGTCTCTTCTAGCTCTTAAAATAGTGGTAGTGGTGATATATGGGAGGGGATGCCCATTTTTGCACAGTGGTGTGGAACTGACAGGCTAGCCTTTGAAATCAGGTCGTTGGGTTTGCTTAACATGTGCATTCACTCTGAGCAATCTCACCACTTCTCTTCCTGGTCTTACAGATAAAGAAGTTGAGGCTCAAAGTCATACAGGGATTTTCTCAGTACCCCATCATTCATGAGTTTATTGGTACAGTTGGGCTATTCTTTTAAAATTGCTGATTTTTACAAAATATTTCACTGCCTCAGCTATTCCTACAAGGTTACAGGTCACAAGATTAAACAGGCTCACTGCTAAGTCCCGCTTTTATATGAAACTCTTGCTTGGACGGCAGAGGCACCTGCTAAACGTCTGTTACAGAATCAAGCCATGCCCACACCCAGACAGGATATCAGTTAATTTGGCTCATATTATTATATTACTATAATATTATAGAATTATAACTTCTTGGGTTTTGCCTTTATAGTCATTTGGCTAACAGTAGTGGGGCCTTACCCAGAGAACTCTCTCTGGTTTGGTCCTGGCCAGTCTCTTTTTAATTAAAAACAAAACAAAAAAAACCCTCTAATTTACTAAAACTAAAACTTGAGCTAGACTGGTGGATCTTAGAACGACCACAAACCCACAACACCACCTTAAATGGATTCCAGGAAACAAACTCAGGTGTCCAGGCTTTGCAATGCACATACTTCCCAACTGAGCTGTCTTGCCAGTCCTCCTAAAATATTAAGCCTGCATTTTTCCCTTTGATAAAATATATTATTTTACTGTAGTAAGCAAACAAGTTTCTAGTTCAAAGCTATTTCTCCTCCTCATAGGAGCTCATATTACCAGTTTTATTCTTTGAGTTAAGAGGGCTCCTAATTCAAATCTTCTCTTGTGTCTCTTCAAAGTTCCACATTTTAGAAACAAAACTTTCACAAAGTCCATCCTAACAGTTAACCGAGTGGCCGATGAGGCCACCTGAGCATCAATTATGGCCTCCCTTCTTCAGGTATCAGCTGCTTAACAGGTGTTGTGGTGGCCACATCTCCTAGTCTTGTTCAGCAAGAAGATATGAGAAAGAAAGAGTGGAAGCCTGAGAAAGAGCGTGCTGAGCATTCAACTGAGGACTGGAAGTTTTGTGACCATCACCCGGCTGTGTAAACATTCATGCTGTGTAAATGTTGCTTTGCTTTATTCTGGAGTAGAAACCCAGATTCCATATGCACCCTGAGTTCTTTATCCTTCCAGCTACCCAGGATTTAGCAGGCCTAAATGCTCACACAGACTTAGGACTTGCAAGCAACTGGCCCCCTCACCTTCCATAGAACCTGTCAACACTAAGGGAAATAAATACAGGGATCTTTGGAATCTGGCCAGTTCAGTTGGGGCCTAATTGGTACTCATAGAACACCGGCATGTATGGAAAGATGGCTCTGTTAAGAGTGCTTACTGCTCTTCTAGAGTCCCTGAGTTTGGTTCCCAGCTCTCACACGGAAGGACTCTGTAACTCTTGCATCATGGGGATCTGAGGCCTGTGACATCTGGGGGCGGCTGGACTCATGTATAGTCACACACATACACATGATTTTAAAAAATCAAAATCTTTTATATACAAAAAGTCCCACAACCAGCTGTATTTGGTAACAATGAATTTAATACCAATGTTTTGTTGTAGAAGGAATTCTCAGATCAGTTATTAATTTTTATAACAACATCTCACTTTGTAGCCCAGTCTGGCCCTCAACTCACCAGCCTCCTGCCTCAGCCACCCTATTTACTGAAATAGGTGTGAACCACAACTAGCCCAGAGCATTTATGTTTATGAAGTGACTCTAACGGGTGGGGTCAAAGCATAGCTGTACTGTATTTGTTGGCCTTGTTTATCCATGGTAATGCTGATGGTAGTGTGTGTGCGTGTGTGTGCGTGTGAGTGTGTGTGTGTGTGCCTGTGTGAGTGCCTGTGTGTGTGCGTGTGTGTGCATGTGCGTGAGTGCGTGTGTGCGTGCGTGCGTGCGTGTGTGTGTGTGTGTGTGTGTGTGTGTGTGTGTGTGCGCGTACTACACCTAATGCCGCAGAACAGTTCTTTGTCAGTGCCACTTAGGGTGATGCTGACCCAATTAATCCTTCTCACTACTGTAAGGAATCAAAGGAATCAAATGTAGAGCAAAATTGGATCCCATGTCACCTGATCAATAAAATGTTCTTCCGCTGCTCACAGCAGCTTAGTGGGGCAACAGGTAACCCTGTTCTAACACAGATTAGAAGTGGAAGCTTCAGGTCCCCTGATTGGATGTTGTTGGCAGATAACCAGAAGCTGTATATCCATCCTTCATTTAGAGGATGACATGAAGACTCCTCCTTCATAGACTGATTCAGAAGGATTCACTTCTCCAAGGTCAATGCAAGTAGCTCTGCTTAGGATTTTTTTTTTTTTTTTTGAGAGGGGGTTTTCTCTGTGTAACAGCTCTGGCTGTCCTGGACTCACTTTGTAGACCAGGCTGGCCTTGAACTCACAGAGATCCACCTGCCTCTGTCTCCCGAGTGTTGGGATTAAAGGTGTGAGCCACCATGCCAGGCCTACTTAGGTTATTAAAAACGAAAATCATTCCTAAACAACTCAAAATTTAACTATGAGACTCTAGCTATCTATTCTTCAACCACCTCAGAGACCTGAGAGGGACAAATATATCTGATTATATAGGAAGTGCAGGGCCTGCAGCTTCCAAAACTAAGAAATGACATACCAGTGGCTGCCTGGACAGTTCCCATTTAGGAATCAAGAGGGTGTTCTGGATCTAAGAAGATATTTTTAAAATTATGAGGCAAGTTAGTATGAAAGCTGAGTTAGATATAGAACTTTAAACTCATGGAGATGGTTAGATAGTAGAATGTTAAAGTCAGGTGCCAAATACATATGGACTGGACATTGGGAATGTATGCTAAGCCATATAACTCTTATAATTGTGGCCTATTTATTTCTGTTGTTTTGTATTGTGTTTATAGTTATAAGAAAAAGAACCATTTTTTGGACTGAAAGGGAGAGCTGTTGGGGGGGAAAAAGAAATATCTTAAACTAAAAAAAAAAAAAAGAAAGAAAAAGGGAAGAGGATGGGGGGTTGGGGGGAGGAGGGTGGAAGGGTGGGACTGGAGGGGGGAGTAGGGAGGGGATTGTGATTGAGATGTAACTTGAAGAAATAAAAAATAAATTATTATAAAAAAAGAAGGTAAAAAAAAAAAACGAAAATCATTTCATACCCTCCATACCCTCTCACCCTATGCCACAGTGCACGTGTGGAGGTCGGAGGACAACATGGGGGGGGGGGCTCAGTACTCTCCTATCATGTGGGTCCAGGGTTGAGCTCAAGTTTTCAGGCTTGGCAGAAAGTGCCTTGATCAGCAGGGCTGGCCATTGTCCTTCCCCATCCGATTCTCCCTTTCTTTCCTTCTTTTTCCCCTCCCTTCCTGAAACTCCAATGACCTGGATCTCTAATCTTTCCTGTCCTTCCCACCTTCTAGGACCACAGATGTGCACTACACACCCAGTGTCTGTACTGCTGGGAGTAGGACCCAGGCCCTTGTGCAAGCTCAGCAAGGACTCTACCAGCAGGACCACATCCCAAGACGCTGCCTACCGAGACATTGACCTGTGTCTTTTAATTTTTTCTTTAATAATTTATTTTTTAGAGCATTGATTGGTGTTTTGTCTGCATGTAAGTTTATGTGAGGTTGTCAGATCCCCTGGAATTGGAGTTACAGGCCATGTGGGTGCTGGGATTTTACCCCGGTCCTCTAGAAGAACAGTCAGTGCTCTTTCCCACTGAGCCATCTCTCTAGCTGCATCTTTGTTTTTCGAGACAGGGTTTCTCTGTGTAACAGCTCTGACTGTCCTGGACTCACTTTGTAGACCAGGCTGACCTCGAACTCACAGTGATTCGCCTGCCTCTGCCTCCCAAGTGCTGGGATTAAAGGCGTGTGCCACCACTGCCCGACTATCTTTTAATTTCTTAATAGCTTATTTGAGTGTGGAATAATATTTTGTCTGGATGTAGCAGTAGATCTGTTCATCTATTTAAGAATGTATTGGTTGTTTCTAAGTTCTGGCAGTTATGAATATAGCTGTTATAAATATCCTTGTGAAGTTTTTGTGTGTGTAAGTTTTCAATTAATTTGTGTAAATGCACTGAAACATTTTATGTGCTGTATGAGTACATTTAATCCTGTCAGACAGCACCAACTATTTTAGAATACCTATTCCATTTTGTATTCCACCAACAACAAAAAATAGCTGTTACTGTGGCTTCCCACCCTTGCCAAGTTTGTGTTGACATTTGTGTCTTTGCTTTTCTAATAGGTGTGTATGTGCTCTAATTTCCTAGTGACAAAAGATGCTAACATCCTTTTGTTTGCTTATTTGTCATCTGTATGCCTTTGGTGAACTGTCCAGATCTTTTGACAGTTCCTTAACTTTTTGTTGATTCTTTGTTTCACATCGTGCACCCTAATCCCATTCATCTCCCCATCATCCCTTCGTACCTGCCCTCCACCCTTGCAACCTCCCTACCAAAAAGAAAAAAAAAAACCCATTGTGGAAGCTGTAGTGTCACAGTGTGTCACACAGTATATCCTTTTGTCCACACATCTTTACTTGCAAATGTTCGTTACAATGAGTCATTGGTCTGGTCCGAGGCCTCCGGCTTCTGCTACACCATCAATAATGGGTCTTCACGGGGATCTCCCTCAGATATGCTGTTGTTTCCCTGTGTCATGAAGATTCTACAGCTTTGGATCTGTAGGACTGGCCTCTTCACACACTCCAACAGTTCATAGATGTGCTAGATGTTGGTTGGGGTGGGCCAACTCAAAGTCCTGGATCCAGGCCTGTTTGGTAGCTGAGCTGGTCAGCTCTCCCACACCCATGCCACTAGGGTCAGCTCTCCCACAAGCACTGCCCCCTCTGTTAGCTCACCCAGTGCTGCCACTGGCAAGGGACAGAGCCAGCTGTCCTGCTTTCATGCCTAGACTTACCCAACGATCTTTATTACATATATTTTTCTTAAAGATTTGTTTTTGTGTGCATTAGTGTTCTGCCTGCATGTCTGTGCAAGGGTGCCAGATTTAGAGAGAACTGGAGTTAGACACAGTTGTGAGCTGCCATGTGGGTTCTGGGAATTGAACTTGGGTCCTCTGGAAGAACAGCCAGTGCTCTTAACCACTGAGCCATCTCTCCAGCCCCTATTTTTGATGATCATGGCTTCTTAATCTGTGCCTTGCACTCTCACTGTCTGAACCATTGTTTTCAGAGCATTTAAAAAGTTTTTTTTGAACATGGCCACTATATTATTTCGACTCCTCCTTCTCTGCTCTCCAACTCCTCACATGTGTACGTCTCACTCCTGTTCAAATTCATGGCTCCTGTCATTGTTATTGTTACATATACACACGCAGCCCACTGAGTTGATCTAGTGCTACCTTATCTCCGGGTAGGACTACTGATCGCTTTTCTTTCCTGGCAGCTTGCATAGCACCTTCAACACTATGAGAGCTGGTCCCTGGGTAGAAGGCTTACAGGTCAGGTCCAGCTCAGTTCATCCAAGTCCTATATCTGAAGTTTCTGGTGTTTTCAGCAATATGTCTTACCTTCAGATGCAGGGAGGCAGCCATGGGCATTCATTGGTAGTAACCTGTATTGTCTGGGAAGTCTCTTGGGCCCTCCTGTCCAACAACTCAAAAGGAGCTTGTAGGAGCCTGTGTAAGAAAGCTATGAACTTAATGTGAAATAGGATGGGGAAGAATGCAGAATGTTCTTCCCACAAAGGGACCTTTTAGAACAAAATGCATGAACTATAAGTGAATGCACTTAACAACAACAAGGACAAGCCCTGGCATGTCCACATTATCTTTGGGAAAGGAAAAGGCCCGGGAAGAATATTCTTGGCTTTTTTCACATGATCAAAGTTGATGAGACATAACACCCGGTGTATTCCCTCAATGTACTTGTTGTATTATTGGTTTAAGCCAACCGTAAATGCCACTAATGTTTTACTTGATCTAGTAATTAAAAATGAGATGTTCTTTGTACTGCTCAAGTGTAGCAAGGTGGCTTTATTATTTTTGATTTATTATTCATTCTAATTGTTTTACTATACTTAATACCTCTACCTCCCTTCCAACCTTTGTTCCTTCCAAGCCCCCATCACTAGATGGGAGAGAAAGAAGGTTAAAGTCGAAAAGGGGCGTAGGTCTCTTTGAGCTACTTCCTGCTGATTAGGGTTTTCAGGTTCTTTGGTGGCAATACCAGTCTCAGTAGCCACAATATCCAGAAGTCCAACAAATCAGCAAACGAGGAAACAGCAGCAGGAAGAAACAGCAGCAGTTTAGGAAAGCAGCAACCTCTTTTTTCTTTGTAGCACTCCTCTCTCGCTCTCTCTTCTTTGAAGCCCCTCTCTTCTTGGGGCTCTGGCTTTTTTTTTTTTTTTTTTTGGTTTTTCGAGACAGGGTTTCTCTGAATATCTCTGGCTGTCCTGGACTCGCTTTGTAGACCAGGCTGGCCTCGAACTCACAAAGATCCGCCTGCCTCTGCCTCCCAAGTGCTGGGATTAAAGGCGTGCGCCACCACCGCCCGGCGGGGCTCTGGCTTTTTATCCCTCTCTCAAGTCCTCAGAGTTAAACTTGCCCAGCTGCTAAGCCACGCCCCTGCCAGGTCATGAGACAGTTAATACTTTACACCTGTGGTCTTAGTTGAAGCCGCCTCACACTTGGGATTAAACAAAAACATTCTCATAGTTTTGTTTTTTTTTTAAACAAAACTCTCACCAATTTCCCTGTTAGTTCAAATAATGGCATATATATGTATATATATTATACAATAAAAATATTTATCAAATCTATCAAGAATATATTTACAATGTCCAGTCCATTTGAATTTAGCAACTTTGGAGAAGGCATCTACTATCTATACCTAGCTTAGAGTTCTGTACCCATATCGTTTTCTATTCTTGTTTGCATTTATCAACCTACAACATCTTTCAGACCTAAAACATTTCTTAAATCCTATACAACTAAACTTAATTGTAAGATTATAACTATTTAGGCTTCAACCTCATCAGAGACTTTAGAAGGAAATTAAATTATCACTTAAGTATGTAGGAAGTGTGGAGTAAGCAATTTCCAAAAAACTATAGTAATGACAGAGGTTGCTGGCTACCTGAACAGTCACCCATGGACTCTGTGTCCTTGGAGCATCCAGTCTTCAGCCTACTAGGCCAGAATATCTAACAAACCTTTCTGTGAAGCAGGAATATTGAAGGGCTGGCCTACCTTATCTCTGAAATGTTGGCCAGTCAACTTTTTAGTGTCCTGCTTGTTCATAGATTGGACAGACAGCCTGCTATCAGCAGTTTTTTGTCCAGTGACTATCTTGCCACATTTGTTTCTTTAATGCCCATCATCTTTTTATCAAGTAGATTGGGGGTGTGTCAGGAGTAGATGTCTGTCATAAAAACTTTTCTATTAAAACATCTTAAATGCCATTTTCTGTGGGTCTCTGAGGTTTTAGAAAACCATCTATCATCTATCTGTCTGTGTGTCTATCTATCTAAATAGACTCACATTGTTTCTATCCATGTACTATCTACTTAACTTCAAAAACATATACAAGAGATGAAATCCTACATATTTTTGCAATTAACTAAATTAATATCTATCAAGACTATAAGTTCGATTGACTATTAATTTACATTTCTTAATTATCCTATACAGTTTTCAATAGTAGCTTTCAAATAGACTGGAACTAAAACTTGCATTTTAAATGAGTAACAAAGACATTTTTCATGAATTAAATGCGTTTTGTGTCAGTAGGGTTTTTCTTGTTTTTTATAACCTGGTAACTCTCAGCTGCTCTTGTCTGGAATGGCTCATACATTTTGCTGTGAGGTCTCGAGGTAGGACCCCAAAGTTTCTTCCTGACTGCAAAAGATTATCTTGTATGTGCCTCTTGGACATACATTCATTTGTCCCAAAGAGTTTGCAAATTCCAGGAAATCTTTGCTTTCTGAAACCAGAAACCATTTGTGTGCTGTGCTGTTACTGTATTTCCCAGAGTTAGAGCACAGGCCACGTTGAGATCTGGCTTGAAAACTACCATATTTCTCACCACACTGGACATTTTACAATTTCTTTGTAAATGGCCAAATCTACCACAATTAAAACACCAGGAGTTTTGATATCTGAGGCTTGTTTAGCAGCTACTGACTGGGAAAGCTAGTGGTGGAAATCTCATAACCCCAAGCAGTTCCTCTGGGGGCACGGTTAGCTTGAGATTAACCCTTTCTCTCTGAATGGACTGTTTTTCTTTCACCAGATCGAAGCCTGTGTGGTCCCCTCTCCCCAGTGTGTTTTTCTTTCTAAGTGCTTCAACTTCTATTTACAAACTCTCTAGTTACACAGCCATTTCTGCAATCCTTTTATCATGCCCCTCCATATCCACTTGTAACTTTTCAAATTGCTCAAGCATTCTCCCTATGTTTTTTGAAACATCATACAAGAGGAAAAACAACAAAGTATAGAAAATCCCCTCTGGGGGCTAGAGAGATGGGTCCTAGCAGTTAAGAGCACTGGCTGCTCTTATAAAGGACCAGGGTTCAAATCCCAGCACCCACATGGCAGTTCACAACTGTCTGTAGGCTGGGTGTGGTGGCACACACCTTTAATCCCAGCACTCGGGAGGCAGAGGCAGGCGGATCTCTGTGAGTTCGAGGACAGCCTGGTCTAAAAATTGAGTCCAGGACAGCCAGGGCTGTTACACAGAGAAACCCTGTCTCAAAAAAACAAAAAAGAGGGAGGGAGGGAGGGAGAAAGGAAGGAAGGGAAGGGAAGGAAGAAAGGAAGGAAGGAAGAAAGAAAGAAAATCCCCTCTGGGCACAAAGGGAGAGAGAACCCAGTGGCAGCAGCCACCAAAAAGGCTTTTGCTGATGTCCTGATACACACTGTTCACTCCTTCAAATCCTGCTGTCTCATCTACAGCATGAGATATGAAATTTCCCATTATGCTTTATCTTACATCTGGGTACTACTTGTATCAAGGTGGCTTTTATTCTTTTTGTTTTAATTTTAGTATAATTATTTCACTATACTTAATTACTCTACCTCCCTTCCAACCCTTGTTTCTTCCATTCCCCACCCCACTAGGTGGGAAAGAAGGTTTGAGAGAGAAGGGAGATAGGTCTCTTTGAGCTACTTCCTGCTGATTAGGGTCTTCGGGTTCTTTGGGGGCAATACCATTCTCAGTAATCACAACATCCAGCAAACCAGGAAACAGCAACAGGAAGAACCAGCAGCAGTTTGGGGGAGCACCAAGCAGCAGGAGAGCAGCAACCTCTTCTTTGTAGCGCCCCTCTTTCTTCTTTGGAGCTCCCCCTTCTCCTGGGGCTTTTTACCCCTCTCTCAAGTCTTCCTAGTTAAACTTGCCCAGCTGGCTGCTAAGCCACGCCCCTGCTAGCGCATGAGGCAGTTAATAGTTTACACCTGTGGTCTTAACTGAAGCAGCCTCACACCTGGGATTAAACAAAAACATTCTCAGAACTGGTTTTATAAAACAAAACTCTTACCACACTCAAGCTCAGACACCTGGGACCCCCTGGGACCCCGTGCATTTTCTTTGATTCAAGGAGACTAACTCTGGCAGGTCAACAGAGGTAGCCTTTCGTTGTTGTTTTGTTTTCATTTTATTTTGGGTGCTTGTATAGATTAGAGGTCAACATCGGTGTCTTCCTCAGTCACTTGTGTTTCACTCTCACTGAACCTGGATCAGTCGAGCTCAGCTGGCTGACCAACAAGTCCCAGAGAGCCACCTATCTCGGCATCCCCAGTGCTGGGGTTAAAAACAACAAGTTCAAAAAAAAAAAAAAAAAAACAACAAGTTCTACCGCAGTGATGGTGCGCACCTTTAATCCCAGCTCGGGGTATGGGCCAGGCAGAGGCAGTGGGGTCTCTGTGAGTTCAAGGCCAACCTGGTCTACATAGGGCTGTTCCAGGACATCTAGGGCTACATAGAGATACCCCGTGGGAAAAAAATAAAACCAAAATACAACAACAAAATGTAAGCTGTCACTCCTAACTTTTTATATGGGCACACTTGTGCAACAAGTGCTTTACCAACTGAGCATTTCCCCAGACCAAAGAGAACAGCTTTTAATTTAATCTGGACTTTTTTCTCACATCTTCTAGTTTTGTCATTTATATTTAGGCTTGTGTTTCATTCTGAGTTAGTTTTCAGATGGTATCAGCCCTCCAACTTTCTTCAATATAGTCTTCAATATTCTGTCTTTTGTCTTTCTACATAGATGTTAGAACAAGTGGTTTTGATTAATCCCATGTAGGGTTGTGATTTTTAAGAGACGGTGTTTCTGGTTTAGGCTTGTAGCTTCGGCTGTTCCCTTCCAGGTTTTCATTAGAAATGCTAGAATAAATGTAGCTTATGCCAGATAATACATATTAAGTAGCCCAGCTGCCACTTGGGCTTCTTGTCAGCCTTCTTGAGGCTGGGCTAGAAGCTTTACTGTGAAACCAGTGTTGCAGAAGGAACAGAAATTGAGTCCTTGGCTACATCATTGAGTTGTAGGATCAAGCATCACTTGAGGCCTATAAAGAAAATCACTGGAGGCCGGGCGTGGTGGCGCACACCTTTAATCCCAGCATTCAGGAGGCTGAGGCAGGTGGATCTCTTCGAGTTCAAGGCCACCCTGGTCTACAAAGTGAGTCCAGGACAGCCAGGGCTAAACAGAAAAACCCTATCTCAAAAAAGCCAAAAAAAATCACTTGAGGAATTTCTGTTAATTATAACTGAAAGAGCCCATACATATATAGAATAATAACCAATTTAATATAGAAATGAAAAATCCCTTTTATACAGCTATCTGAAAGTTTTTAATAGGAATTATGAAGCATACATAAAGGCGGTATGATGAATGTCCGGTGTGCCTCAACAATTACACTGACATGATACCCTTTCTCAAAATGTTCAATCTTTTGCAATCTTCTTTAATTTATCCCCTTCAGTGTCATGGTTTTAGTTTATTGTGAGAGTGTTGTTTGCTTTGTGGTGTTTAAGGCAGACCCCAGACTTTGCACACTGATCTGTCAATAGTTTCATTTGAGTGAGAAAGTAGTATTGACAATCCCTGCGTTAAACAGTCTTTGAGAAGGATTTTCCACTAGGCAGAACCCTCTTTTCTACAGGGACAAGAGTGAGGACAAAGGAAGCCTTTCTCTACGCTAGAGTATAACAAAGCTTGACCTGTAACTTCTCAGGGTGGCTTGTAAGAGGGCCCTTTTGGCCTCCTGCCTGGGGTATTCATTTATGCGAACACAGGAATCCCAAATGTCTCATAATGAGGATTTTCCAGAAGGGATACTAGCTGCCTGTAATGATCACCAAAGCAACTTATTAATAACTTGAAACCACAGGATGCACTGTTGCATGTTTAATGAGCCCCAGAGTGACTCGTTCATTAAGAGTTCAGTAGCATTGTTTAATTGTGGTTTCCTGGAAGTCTAAAGAACAAAATAATGACATTCCCCCTCTAGTGTACATAGAGGAAGTCCCCAAGAGCTCAGTATATACTCAGAATAATTCTCATTATCCACTCACATTGACTTTAAGTACCCTTTTAAAAAATAATGTATAAATTATTATTTATTTAAATAAAATTTCATTGTGATTTACATCCCTCTGTGTACTCCTATTTCATTATATCGTTTTTACATCTGTCTATCATGTTTGTGTGACTTCTAAGAAGAAAGATGACCTGGGAATTTAGTACCTTTATTCTTAATAAGGAACTCACCTATTCTTTAGGGTTAATGTGCATTCCAGCCCTTAATCCTCTTTCTGGAATTATTCTAAAGTAGTCACTCTGTACTTCAACACCCAGTATGCTGCTAGTTAAGAACATCATATAAAGTGACCTGAAAGATTCTTTATGGCCAAGCAATGCTTACCATAGTTTATGATTTATCATTTATAAAAATACACTCAGCCAACTAAGAGTTCTTTGCCACCCACATCCCTGGTGTGTAAGCCAGTATTCATTACCATCTGCAATTCCAAAATTAATATGCACTAACTTTTGCCCAAGACTTTTTTTCTTGCTTTTCTCTGCCTAAGGATATTTACTTCCTGAAACTTCCTGAAAAATATGTACTCTCCATGTTGATTCATTCATTCATTCATTCATTCAGTGTTTAAAAAAAATACTATGCACTTTCTATGGACTAGGCACTGTTTTAAGTAATGATATTTTATATTTTCAAATATTCTGGGTCTTAGGCTTTCACTGGTTAGTTGGTTGGTTTTAGTGGGGATGTTTGTTTGTTTTGGATTCTAAAGAAATATTTTTGGATTTAAGTTTCTTTATGTTGTTTAAATAAGTAATAGGTATGATACTTGCACCATTTCATTTGGTTAGATGATCTGCTTTTCCTGGTCAGTTTCAAATGGTACTTTGTGTTTAGTTCCAGATTCCCCAAAATGGAATAATATACATTATTCAGTCTTTTAAAAGGATATTGTTTGAATTGGCTGATACTCTATCCTTTTTAGAGTAGACTTAAGTATTTATGTTTGAAAGACATACCAAAATATTTACAAAGATTTTTAAAAAAAATCTTGCAGCTACATACATATGCACAATTAGATTATTAAGTTTTCAGTAAGACACTGAGACACAAAGCAAACTCTTAAGAAAATTGTATGCACTGCAGCCCATGAGTAGCTACAGTTGCATGTCCTCTAACAATGTAGACAGATCCTAAGAACTGCATTGTTAGGTGACTTTGTTGTTGTGAGAGCATCGGAATGTACTTAAACAAAGGTGACAAGGTGTGCCCAGATTATACAATCTTCTGGGGACACAATCATGCAGGTGCTTGGCTGTGATTGACTGAAGTATTGTGCGCCATGTGCTCTACGCTATGATCCAAGTGTGTTAGTTACAAAAGTTAGATGTAGCCACTGATCGTTCTAAGAGGCAGGGACTGTTCAGAGAAATTAGATCATGAAGTCACCAGCCAGCTTGCCCTTCTGCATTCCACCATGTGAGGATACAGAGTTCCTTCCCCTTGGAGCATGAATCAAGGCAGCACCTTGGAAGCAGAAAGACACCCTCACCAAACAACTTGCTGCCACCTTGACCTTGTGCTGTCCAGTCTTCAGAATTGTGAGAACATCTAATTGTGTTGCTCATAGATGACAAATAAAAGATAAAAATATACTTCTCGAAACGCCGGTGATCCTAGCGATCCCTGGCTGGGACTGCTTGGAGTTACTGTTGCACTTTCTCCTTCCCACTACTCGGAATGCACCGTAGTTTAGTGTTCAGGCAACCCCGTTGGTCTTTGTGACACAACTTCCTCTTTTAAGCTTTCATTTCACGACAATTTTTTCCCCCGTTGAGACAAAAATTTCATTGTTGGGTTTTTATTTGCTATTTTCTTATTCCCAGAGAAGGCCTCTTGTTGCCCAGGCTGACCTCAAAAATATACTTCTCACTGAACGGTAGTATTTATTTTTCCTATATTCCAAACTTACACTGCAATCAGCCCCCAAAGATCAGAAAGGCCCCTTGAAGAAAGAAATAGAAGAGGCCTTTAGAAGATGGAAAGATCTCCCATGCTCATGGATAAGTAGGATCAACATAATAAAAATGGCCATCCTACCAAAAGCAATGTATAGATTCAATGCAATTCCTATCAAAATACCAACACAATTTTTTTATAGACGTGGAAAGAGCTATTCTCAATTTCATATGGAACAACAAAAAGCCCAGAATAGCTAAATCAATCCTGTACAATAAAAAAACATCTGGAGGTATCACCATCCCAGATTTCAAGCTGTACTACAGAGCAATAGTTGTAAAAACAGCATGGTATTGGTATAGAAACAGACCAGTAGATCAATTGGAATCGAATTGAAGATCCAGAAATGGACCCACACACTTATGGCCACCTAATTTTTGACAAAGAAGCCAAAACAGCACAATGGAAGGACAGCATTTCAACAAATGGTGCTGGTCCAACTGGATGTCCACTTGTAAAAGAATGAAATTAGACCCATTCTTATCACCTTGTACAAAACTTAAGTCCAAGTGGATCAAAGACCTTAACATAAGACCTGTCACACTAAATCTACTAGAAGAAAAAGTGGGAGAAACCCTCGAACTACTTGGCATAGGTGACAACTTCCTGAACAGCTCAGGACCTGAGATCAACAATCAATAAATGGGACCTCATGAAACTGAAAAAGCTTCTGTAAGGCAAAAGACATTGTCATTCGAACAAAACGGCAGCCTACAGACTGGGAGAAAATCTTTACCAACCCCACATCTGACAGAGGGCTAATATCCAAAATCTACAAAGAACTCAAGAAATTAAATGCCAAGAAATCAAATAATCCAATCAAAAAATGGGGGACGGAGCTAAATAGAGAATTCACAAAGGAGGAATCCCTAATGGCTGAGAGACACTTGAAGAAATGCTCAACATCCTTAATCATGAGAGAAATGAAACTCAAGACGACTCTGAGATTCCATCTCACACCTGTCAGAATGGCTAAGATCAAAAGCTCAAATGACAGCACATGCTGGCAAGGGTGCGGAGAAAGGGGTACCCTACTCCATTACTGGTGGGAATGCAGGCTTGTGCAACCACTATGGAGGTCAGTCTGGCTATATCTTAGAAAACTTGGAATAGCTCTGCTTCAGGACCCAGCCATCCCACTTCTGGGTATACACCCAAATGCCTCTTCACAGAATCATAAGGAAGTTTCCTCATCTATGTTTATAGCAGCCTTATTTGTAATAGCTAGAAACTGGAAACAACCCAGATGTCCCTCAACTGAAGAATGGGTTAAAAAACTGTGGTACATCTACACAATGGAATACTATTCAGCTATCAGGAACAATGAAATTATGCAATTTGCAGCCAAATGGATGGAACTAGAAAAGCTCATCCTGAGTGAGCTAACCCAGTCTCAGAAGGACGCATATGGCATCTATTCACTTATAGTAGGATTTTAGCTATATAGTAGAAGGTATCGATACTACAACTAACACACCAAAGGGAACTTGGACATAGACTTTTTATTTTTAATTTTTATTTATTTTTTATATATTTTTATATTTTTTCCGATTTTTTAGTCTTTTTTATCTATTTGTCTGCTTATTGGTTTGTTTATTTAGTAGTTCTCTCTCCCGGGCAATGAGACACTTTTCACTGATGATACTGCTTCGTAGAGCCCCAATGAATGAGGAGCCTCTTGGCCCTCATACGACCTCTCAACTGAGATGAGGGACTGTTATATAAGGACACCCCACCCCAGAGAAATGGGATGGAAGGGTTAGGAGGTACAGAAAAAAAATGAAATGTGATGTTTTTGCCTTTTACTACTAATTTTCATAAACTGTTTAGGATAATTAAAAAATGCAAACTAATAGTTATGCAAACCGGTCATTTTGTTAGGTACTATGACAGCCTATTATAGTTACTTTCTAAGCTAATCAGAAATAAAGCTGCTAAGAGACAAGCAACATCTGCTTA
>CAJQZJ010031764.1:3674053-3689190 GCA_907164525.1 Lophiomys imhausi
CAATGAAATTATGCAATTTGCAGCCAAATGGATGGAACTAGAAAAGCTCATCCTGAGTGAGCTAACCCAGTCTCAGAAGGACGCATATGGCATCTATTCACTTATAGTAGGATTTTAGCTATATAGTAGAAGGTATCGATACTACAACTAACACACCAAAGGGAACTTGGACATAGACTTTTTATTTTTAATTTTTATTTATTTTTTATATATTTTTATATTTTTTCCGATTTTTTAGTCTTTTTTATCTATTTGTCTGCTTATTGGTTTGTTTATTTAGTAGTTCTCTCTCCTGGGCAATGAGACACTTTTCACTGATGATACTGCTTCGTAGAGCCCCAATGAATGAGGAGCCTCTTGGCCCTCATACGACCTCTCAACTGAGATGAGGGACTGTTATATAAGGACACCCCACCCCAGAGAAATGGGATGGAAGGGTTAGGAGGTACAGAAAAAAAATGAAATGTGATGTTTTTGCCTTTTACTACTAATTTTCATAAACTGTTTAGGATAATTAAAAAATGCAAACTAATAGTTATGCAAACCGGTCATTTTGTTAGGTACTATGACAGCCTATTATAGTTACTTTCTAAGCTAATCAGAAATAAAGCTGCTAAGAGACAAGCAACATCTGCTTACCCTAATATAAGAGATAGATAGGGCCTCTTCAAAAACCTCAAGAGATCTGCAGAATATGGCATTCAAAGATGTTTTAGTAACTTTAGATTTTTTTATATCAAGACATATCAACTCCTGACAGCACCCCCTATTCTCCTCCAAGTAGAAGATGAGCATCGAAGAATCTCCAGTGGGAGATGATTGAATTAGTCGCAAGCCTATCTCTTGGTAGGAAAAGCCCCTTGCTCCAACTGTAGACAGAATGCTGTCCAAAAAGGACAAAACCTGGAAGCAGGTAAGTCGACAGCCTAGCTCTGCCAAGACAGGGTAGGTAAGTCCTTCATAACCCCTGCTCTACAATCAATGTCTGTCAGAGAAACAGAGCCAAATGACTGAAGATCGATGTGGTAATGTTTGGAGAGAAAATGGGAACTGTCCAGGCAGCCACTGGTATGTCATTTCTTAGTTTGGGAAGCTGCAGGCCCTGTACTTCCTATAAAATCAGATATATTTATCCCTCTCAGGTCTCTGAGGTGGTTGAAGAACAGATATCTAGAGTCTCATAATTAAATTTTGAGTTGTTTAGGAGTCAAGAGAGTGTTATAGATCTAAGAAGATACTTTTAAAGTTGTGTTGCAAGTTAGTATGAATGTTGAGTCAGATATAGAACTTTAAACACATGGAGATGGTTAGATAGTAGAATATTAAAGTCAGGTACCAAATACATATGGACTGGTCATTGGGAATGTACGCTAAAACATATAACCCTCATAACTGTGGCCTAATTACCTCTGTTGTTTTGTATTGTATTTATTATTATAAGAGAAAGAGCCATTTGTTGGACTGAAAGGGGAAACTGTAGGGGGAAATAAGATATACCTTAAACTTAAAAGAAAAAAAAAAAGGGAATAGCCGGGCGGTGGTGGCGCACACCTTTAATCCCAGCACTTGGGAGGCAGAGGCAGGCGGATCTCTGTGAGTTCGAGGCCAGCCTGGTCTACAAAGCGAGTCCAGGACAGCCAGGGCTGTTATACAGAGAAACCCTGTCTCGAAAAACCAAAAAAAAAAGGGAAGAGGATGGGGGATGAGGGTGGGAGGGTGGGACTGGAGGGGGGCATAGGGAGGGGACTGCGATTGACATGTAACTTGAAGAAATAAAAAATAAAGGAAACAAAACAAAACAAAAAAAAGTTCAGAAAGGTGGTCACAGAAGCAATATTTAAAACTATATGATAGGCAGAGGATGTAGTTCAAGGTGAAAGGGCTATTTAGAGTGCACAAGGCCCTGAGGTCAATCATAAACATCTTAAACAAACAAACAAACAAACAAACAAAAACAGTATGAGCTGGTCCTGGGAGTGCATGCTGGTGATCTCAACTGCTTGGGAAGCTGGGAGGGGTGCTGAGGATGGGAGGGACACCTACCTACTGTGTTGAAGGCCCTAGTGTCCCAAAATAAACAAAAAAATATATGAAAGAAACCCAACAGTAATAGACAAGCTAATTTTCAACAGAATAAAACATTAAAATGATTCAAAATAATATATAAACAGCCAGTTGCCATATAGAAGGTCTCAAAATCATTAGCCACCAGGAAAGTGCAAACCAAAGTCACTGAAACACAAACTAGGACAGTTATAATAAAAAAAATTGGAGAAATCAGAACACTGATACACTGTTAATCAGAATGTAAAAAAAAAAAAAGGTAGAAAATAGTCCAGAGGCTTAAAAGGCTAAATATAGGAGTGGAGTGAAGCCCTTGTCTATTATGTGTGAGCCCCTTGGCTGTATCCCTAGCACTTGGGTGTGGAGAAAGCCATCTAAATAGAGAAATTCCTTGTTTGCTATCCGCACTATTCCACTCCTCTCCAAAATGAAAACTTGTCTATATAAAAATGGGTCTCCACAGTTGGTCACAGTGTCTGACACTGTAGCTCTGGCACTCAGGGGGCCAAAGCAGAGAACTTCTGTGATTTCAATCCAGCACGGGTTATACAGTGAGAGTGTGCCTCAAAGAAAAAAACAAAAATGTCTTGCCCCAAAATGCAAGCAGCGTTATTCACAGTAGGCCAAAAGTAGACACAGCTCAAATGTTCACTGATTGCTTAATGGATAAATAAAATGTGGTATATCATATACAGTACAATATTATTCAGCAGCTACTGCCATGAATTTGACATGTATACAGTGTTTCCTACTTAATGAATAGTATTACTTTTTGCATAGTATGTACATTTCACATAAATGATACACTGTATGTCACATTCTGAAATTGTTTTGCTGTTAGTTTTCAGATTAATCATACTGATATTTACAAATCTTATTAATGACACAATTTTTAGGCCACAATTATGAAAATTATAAGGTTTAGCATACATTCCCAATGTCCAGTCCATACATATTTGGCAACTGACTTTAACATTCTACTCTGCATCCATCTCCATGAGTTTAAAGTTCTGTATCCAACTCAGCTTCCATCCTAACTTGCATCATCATCTTAAAAACATCTTCTTAAATCCAGAACACCCTCTTAATTCCTAAACAACTCAAAATTTAACTATGAAACTATAACTATCTAGTCTTCCACCACATCAGAGACCTGAGAGGGATAAATATATCTGATTATACAGGAAGTGCAGGGCTAGCAGCTTCCAAAACTAAGAAATGACAGGCAACTGGCTGCCTGGACAGTTCCCATTTTCTCTCCATACATTAGAGCATCGTTCTTCAGCTCTTTGGCCCTGTTTCTCTGACAGACATTAATTGTAAGGCAGGAATTATGAAGGACTTGCCTACCCTGTCTTGGCAGAGCTAGGCTGTCAATTTACCTGCTTCCAAGTTTTGTCCTTTTTTGACAGCATGCTGTCTGCAGTTGAAGCAAGGGCTTTTTCTTGCCAAGTGACAGGCTTGCCACTAATTCAACCATCTCCAATGGGAGATTCTTCAATGCTCATTATCCACTTGGAATAGAATAGGGGGTGCTGTCAGTAGCTGACATGTCTCAATATCAAAAAAAAATCTTATGTTAAGAAAATATCTTTGGCCGGGCGTGGTGGCGCATGCCTTTAATCCCAGCACTCAGGAGGCAGAGGCAGGCGGATCTCTGTAAGTTCAAGGCCAGCCTGGTCTACAAAGTGACTCCAGGACAGCCAGGGCTACACAGAGAAACCCTGTCTCAAAAAAGATGGTGATACCTCCAGATGTTCTATTATTGTACATGATTGATTTAGCTATTCTGGGTTTTTTTGTTATTCTATATTAAGTTGAGAATTGTTCTTGCAAGATCTGTAAAGAATTGTGTTGGTATTTTGATAGGAATTGCATTGAATATGTATATTGCTTTTGGTAGGATGGCCATTTTTATTATGTTGATCCTACCTATCCATGAGCATTTTCTGATATCTTCAATTTCTTTCTTCAGGGACTTGAAGTTCTTGCCATACAGGTCTTTCACTTGCTTGGTTAGTTACCCCCAGGTATTTTATATTATTTGTGGCTATTGTAAGGGGTGTTGATTCCCTTATTTCTTTCTCAGCCCATTTTTCTTTTGTGTAAAGAAGGGCTACTAATTTTTATAAATTGATTTTGTATCCAGCCACCTTGCTGAAAGAGTTTATCAGCTGTAGGAGTTCTCTGGAGGGATTCTGGGGTCATTTATGTATACTATCATATCATCTGTAAATAGGGATACTTTGACTTCTTCCTTTCCAATTTTTATCCCCTTGATCTCCTTTAGTTGTCTTATTGCTCTAGCTAGAACTTCAAGTACTATGTTGAAGAGATATGGGGAGAGTGGGCAGCCTTGCCTTTTCCCTGATTTTAGAGGAAATGCTTTAAGCTTCTCTCTATTTAGTTTGATGTTGGCTATTGGCTTGTAAATTGCCTTTATTATGTTCAAGTGTGGTCCTTGTATGCCTGATCTCTCCAAGACTTTTAACATGAAGGGGTGCTGGATTTTGTCAAAAGCTTTTTCAGTGTCCAATGAGATTATCATGTGGGTTTTTTTCTTTCAGCTTGTTTATGTGGTGGAATACATTGATGGATTATCTAATGTTGAACCACCCCTGCATCCCTGGGATGAAGCCTACTTGATCATGCTGTATGATACTTTTGATGTGATCTTTGATCCTGTTTGCAAGTATTTTATTAAGTATTTTTGCGTCCATGTTCATAAAAGGGAAATTGATCTGAAATTTTCTTTCTCCATTGGGTCTTTGTGAGGTTTAGGTATCAGGGTGACTGTAGCCTCATAGAATGTGTTTGGCAGTATTCCTTCTGTTTCCAT
Source organism: Lophiomys imhausi (assembly GCA_907164525.1). Taxonomy (NCBI): domain Eukaryota; kingdom Metazoa; phylum Chordata; class Mammalia; order Rodentia; family Muridae; genus Lophiomys; species Lophiomys imhausi. The sequence goes on from CAJQZJ010031764.1 coordinate 3,678,957, forward strand.
TTTGTGGAAGAGTTTGAAGAGTATTGGTGTTAGCTTTCTTTGAATGTCTGATAGAATTCTGTGCTGAAACCATCTGGGCCTGGGCTTTTTCTGGTTGGAAGACTTCTAATGACTTCTATTTCCTTAAGGGTTATAGAACTGTTTAATTTGTATACCTGTTCTCAATTTAACCGTGGTAGGTGGAATCTATCAAGAAAATTGTCCATTTCATTAAGATTTTCCAATTTTATGGAGTACAAGTTTTTGAAGTAGGACCTAATGATTCTTTGGATTTTCTTAATGTAATGACACGATTTTTATATGCTACAACTTACTCATTTCCCATTAACTTGACTTTCTACTTTTTATTTTATATTTTGAGACTATGCAGCTTAGATTTGGCTCTTTTTCCCTCCATGGTCCTCCTCTCTCAGCCTCTCAGCTACTGTAATTTTTTTTCTTTGCAACAATGCAGTGATGTTTGCCCAAACCTTCCCAGGAGAATCTGAAGGTGTTTCTTTGATAGTAGTGAACTGAGTGAGTTTGGGTGTTCCTTAAATTCTGGATGCCCATTTCCTCAACTGTAAGATAAGGGTAGACCATATATTTCATTCCACTTTTTTTTGAGACAGGGTTTCTCTGTGCAGCCCTGGATGTCCTGTACTCACTTTGTAGACCAGGTTGGCCTTGAACTTGCAGAGATCCGCCTGCCTCTGCTGCCCGAGTACTGGGATTAAAGGTGTGCACCACCATGCCTGGCAATTACAGACAGCTGTGAACTGTCATGTGGGTGCTGGGGTTTGAACCCGGGTCCTTTGGAAGAGCAACTAGTGCTCTTAACCTCTGAGCCATCTCTCCAGCCCCCTTCATCCACTTTTAATGTTAAATTAGATAACATATATTAAGCACATATAAGAAGCACTTTATATTCCTTATAAACCTTAAGTTCAACTGATAATAGTACATGGCTAAATATCAATTTTAGTTCATACTTTCATGTATCTCCTGACCTCTGTTAGGATGATCTGAAAGCTGCTTGTATTCAATTGTTAATTGCTTACCTGTCTTCTTTTTTTTTGGTTTTTCGAGACAGGGTTTCTCTGTGTAGCCCTGGCTGTCCTGGACTCACTTTGTAGACCAGGATGGCCTCGAACTCACAAAGATCCGCCTGCCTCTGCCTCCCAAGTGCTGGGATTAAAGGCGTGCGCCACCACCGCCCGGCTCGCTTACCTGTCTTCTTTACTGTACATGATATAGATGAGCAAACATGATGCTATGTAACCTGGTCTACTAAGTCATCCCTGATTGGTTGAATAAAGTCACCTATAGCCTGGACTAGACAAGGGAGAAAGGTGGGGCTAAGATTCACAGGCCTTGAGGGTAGCAAAGGATCATGGGAGGAGGAAGGAAGGGAAGACGAGAGAAGCAAAGAGGTGAGAGGCCATGGGCTAATCAGGAGCACATGGCAGAGAACAGCTTGCTCTGGGAATTACCGTGATGGAGAGAAACAGCCCACTTGGAGTAAACGCAAGTAATATGGGATTTTATCTGGGGAGGTAGAAGGTTAATTTAGAAGATTAAGATTTGCCTAGCCCCTATGCTAAAGGCTGTATTAAAATCTAACAGGTATATGTGTGTTTATTCATAAGTAGTAGGCTAAAGGATAACTCTGCCACCCTAATAATCATAAGTATCAGTTATAAATATTAATAATTATTGCATCAGACCTCCATGTGCAAACTTCTAATTGAGACACTGGATGCCTTTGACATTAGTGTATCTGGTATTGAACTCACCTCCTTCCTCTCTCTCCAGCCTACTATTGTCCTCCCTTCTGCATTTGCTATTTCATTGATGTTACACTTCAGTTCCTCCAGTAGAGCGTCCAAAATCGCTGAAACACTTATGATCATCCCACTGCCCAGAGTTACAACCATGCATGCCTCCTGTTGTCTTTGAGACTTGCATTCAGCAGGAAATTGTATCCAGAATCTGTTCCCCTGGTAAGGATGCCTGTGGTGTTGGAGAGAGATGCTAGGTTGTCCTGTGGTTTGACTGTAGCTGTGGTCCCTGCATCCTCAGTTCCTTTGTCCTACTTCTTTTCCAATTCAGATTTCCATTAGTAAGCAATTATATATTCTTCCAAAAACATTTCTTTTCTACTTATTTCAAACAAAGTTGGTTTCTCTAGAACCTAAATCAGTTTATGAGCCAAGACTCTGATGCCCTTGTGTATTAGTAATGAATTCTTGATACCATAGAGGAATGTTGTTTACTGGCTTGGTCAGCCTGCTCTCTTATACAACCCAGGACCACCTTCCCAGGGGTGACATCACCCACAGGAAGCTGGGCCTTTCTACATCAATTATCAATCAAGAAAATGCCCTGTAGGCCTGTTTACACATCAGTCTGAAGGGGGGCATTTGCAGGAAATCATAGAGTTGGCCTGGCCTAGCTTCCTGGAGAGGCATGTTTCATAGTTTTTCAAATCAGTCTGTGGCTCCTGGGGCACTGTGTGCCTTATTTAGTTCCTGAGAGACTGAGGCACTTCCTCAGGCAGTGGCATATTCCAGCCACCTGTGTATCTCTGTGTTTTACATATTCCTACCTTCCCTAGAAGTCAGTGAAGCATATAGAAGCTTGGCCGGGCAATTAGTATTAGACATTAATCTTGTATACTCTGTATAGCTTGCAAACACCATTGTATCCTGGCAACTATAATTGTATTCTTCCTAGCAACCACCATTGTATTCTGTTTCTGATAAGGGTATAAAAAGTCTGACTGTTTACAATAAACATGTCTCAGCGTCAGTCTTGCTGATAGCTTTCAAACTCTGCCTGGTTTTAATTCCCACTGGCCACATCAGGAGACCCTTGCTCAATAAGTAAGCAATTGTCATGTACAGGCATTTTTCTCAACTCAGGGTTCCTCTTCCCAAATGACCCTAGCTTGTGTCAAGTTGACAAAAAACAGACAAATGGAACAAACAAAAAAGCTAATCATCACAAACATCAACACCAAAATAGTACAGCCATCAGAAAGGAGTTGGTTGTATATATAAATGAAAATCTGTAATAATGACAAGCTGGCCCATTCCTGTCCTCTGGCCTTCTAAATACTGTTTTTCAGGGAAAACTGTCTTAGCATTTCTAATGTTGTGAAGAAACACAATGCTCATGGAAACTCATATAAAGAAAATCATTTAATAGGGGCTGGCTTACAGTTCAGAAATTTAGTCCATTATCGTCATGGCCGGAAGTACGGCAGTGTGCAGGCCGATATGGTGCTGGAAAAGTAGCTGAGAGTTCTACATGTGGATTTGCAAGCAGCAGGAAGAGAGAGTGAGTCACTAGGCCTGGCTCGAGCTTCTGAAACCTCAAAGCCCACTCCCAGTGACACACTTCCTCCATCAAAGGCACACCTCTTAATAATGCCATGGGCCTATGGGAGCCATTTTCATTCAAACCACTGCACTAACCATTTTTTAAAAATACAGCAAATAAGGAATCATGCCATTAAAGGCTTATTATGACATGAAATCTATGGCTGCTATTTATTGAATGGTCACCATTATTCATAGTGTACAATGATTAGCTACCTATCCAATATTCATTTTTCCCCTGCCTGCTTCCTAACAGAACCCCGACTCTTTTCAGGTATATCTCACTCTCTGAGTTCCTTGCACAGAACTACTCGCCTCATTATTAGTTACACAAGAATCAGGGTTTTATGGCATCTAAATCAATATCACTTTAGTAAGAGTGTGAAAAAGTGTTTGAAAGAAAATTCTCTCTCAAAGACACTTACTTGCCTTTCATGGCATTTAGTATCGCTCATCTTAGTGGAAACAGTTGGTACAAGATATGAAATAAGAATCCAATAAAAGGGCTAGAGAGATATCTCAGCAGTTAAGAGCACTGACTGCTCTTTCAAAGGACCCGAGTTCAAATTTTAGCACCCACATGGTGGTTCACAGCTGTCTGTAATTGCCAGGCATGGTGATGCATGCCTTTAATCCCAGCACTTGGGAGGCAGAGGCAGAGGCAGGCAGATCTCTGTTGGGGAAAGGTCTAATAACATTGCTTCTGATAGGGTGATTTCAATGCTGAGATCTGGTTACCGCCCCTTCTGAAGCATTCTCTTGATTGGTTAATAAAAGTTGCTGATGGCCAATTAGCTGGGCAGAAAGAGTATAGGAAGGCAGGACTTCCTGAGATTAGAACAGGAACCCTGCATTTTACATAGAGGATTATCTCTTTCTGCCAGGAGACACAGAAGCAGAAGTTTTTGAGAACTCTGGAAGGTAATCACAGGCACATGGTGGTTTGGTAGGTGATCCAGGTTAACTTAGAGTAGCTAATAAAAAGTCTGCCTAGCTAAGAGCTAAGCATTAAAACATTGAAAGGTCTTGATGTATTTAATTATTAGGGAAAGGACTGTGGTAGTTTATAAGCCATCAGTACAGTCAGAATCCCAGACTCTCGTCGAACTCTGGGCAAATCTCCCACCAAGCTGCAGGCAATTTTACTGGCCTAATACAACAATTTATATTAGTTAACAGAGTTTAGGTTACAGGTGGTGTAGGCCACCCTTGGTCCAGGGCTTTTTCCCAGGATAAGTCAGGCCGCTGGTTAAGGCATGCCAGGCCCATCGGCTGATATCCCGCCAGGCCGCCAGCTCCTCTGCCAAGCCGCCCTGCCAAACCGCCGGCCTAATCTTACAGTTTATACTTATTAATAAATACAATTGATAATTAAATTGCAGTTTCAGATCTCTGTTTGTTCAAGGCCAACCTGGTCGACGAATTGAGTCTAGGACAGTCAAGGATACACAGAGAAACCCTGTCTCAAAAAAAAAAAACCTAAAAAAAAAAAACAAAACAAAAAGAATCCAATAAAGAGATAGCAATACTGAAAAAAAACTGTGTTTTAACTACTGAAAATGAAAATCATGAGTCAGATTTTAAAAATTCTGTGGAGAGCCCCACCAATTGAATGAATGAAGGGAAAGAAAGAATACCTGAACTTGAAAATGATTTGGATCATTCCAACAAGGACAAAGATAAATTAGTGAAGTGTGAGCTAGACTTAGAAGACAGTTAGAACACTATGAGAAGACCAAACTGAAGACTTGTGTGCATAAAGAAGGTCCCTTATTCCATTCCAAAGGTTTAGAAAACATTTTCAGTAGAATCATAGCAGAAAGCTTCCCTAAACTAGGGAAGGAAATGACTATCTAGATACAAGAGTGTGGTAGAAGTTAGGCCTCTTTAGTTAGTATGCAGTTCAACTTGGCATCTGGCAGCACATAAGGAGGAGCTTGGCGTCCCTTTAATTTGCTGAAATAGACAAAGCCCAGTCAAGGCCATAGTTCTGTGAAAAACATGAAATGCCTCGTTGAAGGGGCGTGGCTAGGAAACCACACAAGCCACAGATGACGTTGGTTGCTTTGACAAGTCACGGGACCACTGGATATCTGGAGAAATCTTGTGGGCCCTCAAGACTGCTAAGGATCACGAGATGATGTAATATATAAACCAGAGAGCTCCATGTGGCTCTACCTCTTCCTCTTGCCCTCACAGCTGGGAAAACGCTGGAGAAGTGCACAGCAAGGTATTGCATACTCAGGCCATTAGGCTGCAATGGTCATAAACTGGGGTAGAGTCCAAGAGAGAAAGACTTTTCCCTGCAAGTCAGCCTGAGAGAGACCTTTTGCTGTAATTCAGTCTATTAAGACTGGCAGCTTCCAAAGCCACTCGGAGAAGCTTTAGGCCATGAAGCATCATAGGCCAAGGAGACTATAGAAATGAGTCTCAGCTGATGGAGGTTAAAACAGACTGACTTTATAAGCCAGTCACAATCTAGCGATTGAAGTAAACTGGCCATACAAACTGGCAAAGTTAGGCCCAACAGATCCTAATCTTGAAAGGGACTATCTGCTGGGACTGCAGTATCTAGATTGCCAAAACCAAGTTATCCTGCATGGGCCTACACTAAGAATATCCTTTTAAGAAAATTAAACTAGGGTTAGTTAGGTGTTCTTAGATAGGTATTAGGGTGTTCTTAGACAGGTATTAGGTTTTAGGTATTAGTTATAGCATAAAGGTGCTTTATAGGTGTTTGTTAAGTACTAATAAAGTGTTTTAAATAAACATTTTCTGTCAATCTCCTCTTTGGGACCTGAGCCCCACTAGAGCTGGACTCCCAAAAGAGCCTGTCTATAAATAAATAAATAAACAAACAAACAAACAAACAAATAAACAAACAAACAAATAAACAAACAAACAAATAAATAAAATAAAAGTGTTCAACCTCCTTAGCCATCAAGGAAATTAAAATTAAAACTACTTTGAGAGTCGATCTCACTCTTGCCAGAATGACTCTTCAGGAAAACAAATGACAAGCTGAAACATTTGCTGCTCGCCAGAGGACCTGCATGTGATGCTCAGACCCCTGTAACTCTGGTTTCAGGAGATATAATACCCCATCCTGGAGTCCATGGCCACTTGTACTCCACGGTCATATACGCACACACTCACACTCACATACACATGATTTAAGAAAACTCTTAAATGGCTACCCAGGTGTAATGATAGTACAGGCCTTTAATCCCAACACTCAGGAAGTAGAGGCAGGTATATCTCAGTGAGTTCAAGGCTAGCCTGGTCTACAAAGTGATTTCTAATCCAGTCAGGGCTACACAATGAGACCCTATATCAAAACAAAAGCAAACAAGCCCAAAAAACAAATGACAGCAGATGCTGGTGAGGATGTGGGGGAAGAGGAAAACTTAGTCACTGTTAGTGGGAGGATAAACTGGTGTGACCATTATGAAAATCAGTATGGAGATTTCCCAAAAACCTAAAAATATAACCACTAAACGACTCAGCTATGTCATCCCCGGGATACACCTAAAGGACTTTGTAAGCTACTACAAGGATACTTGCACATTCATGTCCATTGCTGTTCAATCATTGGAAAATAGAATCAGCCTAGATGTCCATCAACCGAAGCTGGATAATGCAAATATGGCACATATTCACCATGTCAGTTTATTCAGTCATGAAGAAAATGAAATTCAATTTGCAGGAAAATTCATGGAACTGAAAAATATTATATCAAGTAAAGTAACTCAGGTTCAGAAAGATAAATAACACATGTGACTCTTAGCTTCTGGTTTTTAGAGATATGTATCTATAAGACAGTGAGGGATGATAGATACTGGGGAGCTAAAAGGGGGAGAAAGGGGCTGTAAGGCAGAACAGTAGGGAGAGTAATAGAATATATGTGAAAGTGAAAAGGACAGAACTAAGGATGGAAGGGTTTAGGTGGGGATGGAAGGCAGGAAGATTAGGGAGAGGAGGAATGGAGGGAAAGTCAACCCAAACCTTGGAGCTATAAAAAAATGGCACAAGGAAACCTGATACTTTGTACACTTATACACAAACAACGTAGAACACACGATAAGCCCGAAGGACAAAACAGATGCAAGAATTAGAGCTAGGGGATCTGCAGAGATGGCTCCAAGTCAAGCATTTATTGCTCTTAGAGAGGACCTGAATTTGGTTCCTAGCATCCACTTTGGGTGGAGTGCAGGCTTGTGCAACCACTATGGAAGTCAGTCTGGCAAGATCTTAGAAAACCTGGAAGAGCTCTGCCTCAGGACCCAGCCATACCACTTCTGGGTATACATCCAAATGACTCCTCATGGAATCATAAGGAAGTTTCCTCATCTATGCTCATAGCAGCCTTATTAGTAATAGCTAGAAACTAGAAACAACCCAGATGTCCTTCAACCAAAGAATGGATTAAAAAACTGTGGTACATCTACACAATAGAATACTACTCAGCTATCAGAAACAATGAAATCATGCAATTTGCAGCCAAATGGATGGAACTAGAGAAGCTCATCCTGAGTGAACTAACCCAGACTCAGAAGGATGCACATGGCATCTATTCACTTACAATCGGATTTTAGCTATATAGTACAGGATAACTATACTACAGCCAATGCACCAAAGGGAACATGAACATAGACTTTTTTTCCTGTCAATGAGACACTTTGCCCTAGTGGTGCTGCCTTGTAGGCTCCCAGTGTATGAAGAGGCTCTTGGCCCTCATATGACTGCTGAACTGGGGCAGGGGACTGTTATGTAGGGACACTCCACTCCAGAGGAGTGGGATGGAAGGGAAAGGGGGTGGAGGGTGGGAGAGCAGGACTGGGAGGGGTGGAAAGAGGGCACTGTGATGGAGATGTAACCTGAAGTAATAAATATTTTAGAAAAAAGAAAGGGGTCATCAACTTTATTACAGTATTTTTCTTTGAAACAAAAACAATAAGTTCAGCATCTAACTGCCTTCTATTCTCTAAGGTTCAGCAACCCCACGAGGAGCCCTTTATACTTCCCTCCTACACATTCTCAGCCTTTGTAGTCAGGAGTTGCCAGGTACTGAGTCCTGAGAAACAAACCCTTAAGAGCAACTTTTATTCCTCAAGAGGCATGATTCAGTGTTCATACATGTAGCATTGTAAGCATTGAGTTGTTTCCTATCGAGTTCCTTCTGCCCAGTCTCCCAACATGTGCCTGTTCTCCTCACACACTCCCCAAAGGGAAGTCCTGATAGCTCACTCTTCCTTCCTTATGCCATACCATCCCATTCCTTCAGTGTATGCTCCTGGATATGGCAGGATCAAGCCAGTCTAACTTAACAGTACCTGCTCCTCATGGGACACACCAGACCTTGCCATTGTCCTGTAAGTGTATCCAGAGAATCAATCATGGGCACTGTTCTCTACTTATTAACTGAACTCTTGACCTCAACTGCCAAGGCCTCTCAGACTCTGGGTCTGGGCCCATTGTTTCTCTTGACTCTGTGCTTTCACCCTTGGGACCAGGTGTGAGTGCCTAAGAGTTCCTGGAACCATAAACCTAGAACTCCTCTGTTATTGGTGCAAACAAGGGCACAATGGGGATTCCTGTGTAGGAGTGGGCAGTGTTATCACGGTATATGGTTCTACGGTGGTGGAGATCGTTTCCAAAGGATTGTTTGGTTTAGAGAGACTGCTGTTGTATACATTCACATCCCCTACCAAGGCCCACACAAAACTTCCCAGAGGAAAAAGGCATAAGGAGACTCCCATAGCACATAGTGAGAACCATCAAAGATGAAAGTAAGAGGATGCTGGAGAACCATGGTCCTCCACGTCACATGCTGGAACTTTGTCAAGCAGCAGTGGTCGCCAACGCCATCCACATCAGGTTCCAACTGTCTGTAGCTCCAGCTCCCAGAGGCATTTGATGCCTGTGGCTTCAGTGTTCTCAAGTACACATGTTGTCCACTCCCCATATCCATATAGTTTAAAAGAAAACAAAATAATTCTTAAAAATACTTATACCTGGGTAGCTTACAGCTGCCTGTAACTCCAGATCTGGGGGACCTGGGGTTCTTTTCTGGCCTCTGCAAGGACAGGCACACGTTGTAAGGGTTTCTCTGGTGTAAAAGATGTATTGTAAAAGGTCTGAGCCCACTTCCAGATTTGAAAACTTGACCAAAACCCACCAATCCCTAAGCAGGAAAACCTGCTAATCCTTGAGCATGAAATCCTGCTGTCTTAGGGTTTCTATTGCTGTGAAAAAACACCATGACCATGGCAACTCTTATAAAAGAAAACATTTCATTGGGGCTACTTACAGTACAGAGGTTTAGCACATTTTCATCATGGCAGCATGCAGGCAGACATGGTGCTGGAGAGGTGGCTGGGAGTTCTACATCTGGATCCAAAGTTAGAAAGAAGAGAGAGTGAGCCACTGGGCCTGGATTGAGCTTCTGAAACCTCAAAGCCCACTCCCAGTGACACACTTTTACCAAAAAAGCCACACCTCCAATAATCTCATTACCTATGCGTCTGTGGGGACCATTTCATTCAGACCACCATACCCACCAATCCCTGAGCATGACATCCCACCAATCCTTGGGCTTTCTCCAAGCTTAGGACTTGAAATATCACCAATCCTGACCCTAGGAATCTCCATCCTGGAAAACTCCTCCCCTAAAAAAAGAAAAACCCTGTATATAAGCCTGTCTCCTATTCAATTCCTTTCTGCTTCTTGACCAAGTAGAGGCAGCCACCTTCTTGTGTCTTTCCCAATAAATCTGATCTGAAAGTTTCCCTACACAGATGGCATACAATCACACACACACACACTCACACACACACACACACACACACACACACACACACACACACACACAC
>CAJQZJ010031764.1:3689200-3711950 GCA_907164525.1 Lophiomys imhausi
ACACACACACACACACACACACACACACACACACACACACACACACATACACACACACACAAGACACACACCCATTAAAGAAACCAAAGTCTAATTTTTAAAAGGAGGGGTAGAGAGATGACCGTGAGGCTAAGAGTGCTTCCAGTTCTTCCAGACAAACTGAATTCAGTTCACAGCACCCACCTCGAATGGCTCACATTCACTCTTAATTAAAGCTCCAGAGGGGCCCACTCTTGCCTGCTGGCCTCTGTGGGCTTCCACACACCTATAGCAAATATTCACATAGACTCATACATACACATAAATAGAAATAAAAAATAAAATCTAAAAAAAAGAAAGAAAGAAATTAGAACCTAATTAGTCAATAGTTGTGAGACCAAAGAGGAACAAGAACAATACACCTTGCAAGTTAATGGGAGACCAAAACAGGAAAAAATGTACCTTGCAAGTTAAGGGTTCTGTTTGCAGTTAAGACAACTAAGAATAAGTTCCTATTTTTCCTTTTTTTAATGGTTTTGTTTTTGTTTTTGTTTTTACCCATCTTCACCAATGTGTCTGATCACATGTGGAGAGGAGGACGTGGACAGGAAATAAGTCAGGATATATGCTTGCCCCTGATTGGACCCAAGGGGAAATGCAGAGAATTGTCGGTTTTGCCTTTTTACGCCCTCTGCAAAACATGACTCATGACCATTTTCTGGGAATCCAGAGATGGACCTGGCCAGAATCCAACAACCTGGCCAGTATTTAATTGAAACTTGCTTCAAATTTGGTTCAAAATTATCAAACTGGCCTTTCTCCATGAATCTCAGGTTTAACATTGTGACAATAAAGGCAGGTAGGCTTCTGTTGATGAAACAACAGAAATCTCAGGATAATAATTTTTATTTATTTATTTATTTTTAGGTTTTTCAAGACAGGGTTTCTCTGTGTAACCCTGGTTGTCCTCACACTCACAGAGAGCCACCTGCCTCTGCCTCCTGAGTGCAAGGATTAATATGGTGATTAGGTCAGAATACTTGGGATCCATTCACTTTTCAAAAACCCTCAATCCATGAGCTTTTGGGAGGACATCTCAGATTCAAACTATAATTATTGCTGTGACAAAATACTTCAGCAAATCAACATATGAAGGAAAATTGCTATTTTGGTTCACATTTCAGATGTTTGTACCTGCAGTGATGTGAAGTGAAGCAGAATGTCATGGTGAGAAGCGTCCCAATATTCTCCCTTGTAGAGAGAATTAAAAACATAGAAATGTACCGGGCGTGGTGGTGCATGCCTTTAATCCCAGCACCGGGGAGGCAGAGGCAGGAGGATCTCTGTGAGTTCAAGGCCAGCCTGGTCTACAGAGTGAGTCCAGGACAGCTAGGGATACACAGAGAAACCCTCTCTCAAAAAAAAAACCCATAAAAATGTTATGTAAATATGTTGTTTTAATCCCAGGTGTGGGATATGGGGCTGATTCAGATTGTATACAGCAGCTAACTATGATTTGTCTCTTGCTCTGGCAGGGTCATGATTTTGTCAGCTGAAGATAGTTTACATTTGGAATTCTGGGGACTCTTCAGAGGGTATATTAATGCCAGAGACCTGAGAGGTACAATGGCGCTGCTGTACCTCCTGCTCTTGCTGCTATTTGCTGTACTGCTGGTTGCTGGTTGGAGATACCCTAATAACGAAGATCAAAATTGTCCAAAGGAACTTATACCCATAACTAGCAAGAAGTAGTCTAATGATATCAACACCCCCTTTCTCCTCTAACCCTCTTTCTCTCCTACCCAGTGTTGGGAGGTTGAAAGGGATAGGGGTGGAGAAGAGAGGTAGGAAAAAGAACCCAATAAAGTAACCAAAAGTCTAGCTACACTTTCTAACATTCTCTTTAGAGGAATGCCCCAATACCTGTACTTCTTTTCTATCATCTTTTATTTGGGGGCCACGATCTTCAGCAGCAAAGTTAGCAGTAAGTCTTGGAAGAAGCAAGTCTCAAAGTGTTGTCTGTAGTATTTCAAAGTGAAGTAGCAATGACAAGAGATGCCAAGTAAAAGCCCCTCTGCTCAGAGGCTTTCTGGTGATGACTGACTTCAACCTTAGCAGCAGAATTCCTCAACAAATAGCTGTTATATGCTATTTGTTGGGGATTCCTACACCTACCTTCTCGTGCTAATGAGACATCTTAAGTACCATAGCTTTCAGCCAATGACCTTTTGCCCATGCTTCTAACCATACCTGGAGTTCTTCCCCCACCCCTGCTGCCCATAGGATAATTAGGTCCTGAGATCCCTTTTTTAATGATATGACCGTGCTGGTGCACGTAAACGAAATATCCCTGGCACTCCTAGTCCCAGAAAATCAAACACATTCACCCCCTAAAACCCTTCCCACTGCCCAAGGTTTATAATGTCCTTGTTCACGAAATAAACTCTCTCTTTTCATTCTTCTACCATGGTTGTCTGAGACTCGCTGTTTATTTTGGGGTTGGGAAAGAAGGGCCTTCTCCCTCCCAGAAGAATTCATCAATAGATCTGCCTGCCAAAGCCAAGCTCCTGCCACTGGCAGCCAGAGTTCACTTTGGGGTGTCTAGGGTGTGTGGTAGAAGTTAGGTCTTTAGTGAATTAAAGCTCAGATTACCATCTGGCAGCACATAAAGAGGAGCTTGACGTTTTTTTAACTTGCTGAAATGGACAAAGGCCAGTTGTGGCAGGGTGATAGGCCCTGTTGAAGGGTCAATGCTAAGAAACCAAGCAAGCCGTGCAGATGGCGTAGTCCATTGCCTTGAAAAACCATGGGACTTCTGGACATAGCAAGAGAGTTTGTGGACCCTACGCCAAGGATCTAAAGATAATGCAATATGTAAGTCAGAAACTTCCATGCGGCGCTCTCTTCCTCCTGCCCTTACCAACTGAGAAGTCACGCCCGGAGAACCTCACAGCAAGGTACCACATACTCAAGCCATTAGGCCACAATGGTCATAAACTGAAAGGCAGAGTCCAGGAGAGAAAGACTTTTCACTGCAAGTTAGCCTAAGAAAGACCCTTTGTCGTAATTCAGCCTATTAAGGCTGGCAGCAAAGCGGGCAGAGTTCGGAAGCTGCTCGGAGTAGCTTTAGGCTGTGAAGCCTATGGGAAAAGCTGGCCTCTGTTTGGTGGTTGAAACAGACTGACTTTATAAACTGGCTACAATTTTGAGGTTGAAATAAACTGGCCTTGCGAACTGGCAAAGTTAGGCCCAAACAGACACTAAGCTTTGAAAAGGACTGCCTGCCGGGACTGCCGTAAACCAAGTCATCCTGCATGGTACTACGCTAAGAATATTAATATCGTTTTAAGAAAGTTAAAATAGTGTTAGTCAAGTGTTCTTAGATAGGTATTAGGGTGTTCTTAGGTATTAAGGTGTTCTTATATTATAGATTTTAGATTATAGGTTTTATGTTATAGGATTTAGGTATTTTATAGGTGTTTCTTTTCTTTTCTTTCTTTCTTTTTCTTTTTTTTTATTTTTCGAGTTAGGGTTTCTCTGTATAACAGCCCTGGCTGTCCTGGACTCGCTTTGTAGACCAGGCTGGCCTTGAACTCACAAAGATCCGCCTGCCTCTGCCTCCCAAGTGCTGGGATTAAAGGCGTGCACCACCACCTCCCAGCTTATAGGTATTTCTTAAGTACTAATAAATATAAGTGTTTATAAATCAAAGTATTCTGTTACAGGGGTGCAAGCTTCCACCTCTGTCTCATCGCTGGACACCCCCCCCCAGCCACTTTGAGGCTTGCTGAGGCGCCCAGCTCCCACCGTTTCTACTGTGCCCGCAAAGCTCACCACAGTGCTCACCTGCAATGGAGATGGCAACGGTTTGTTGGCTGTTCCTGAAGCAGCTTCCAGCTCCACCTGAGCCAAGTCTGGCTCCTGCGAAGCTACCGTTGCTCTCCTGGGCTATCCGCCACAGTCCACAGCTGGAGCAGTTGTTTGCTGGCTGTTTCCGAAGCACCCAGCAGATTCGGCAGAGTCAAGTTGGATTCCCAAAGTTGATTGGCTCTGTCCAGGAGCTCCGAACTCCTTGAAGCTGCTCCACCCAGTAACACTTTACAGTGGAGATAATACTTTCTCCTGCCTCTCTAGGATGGCCTGTGGCACAGATCCCATCCTGTGTTTCCTTTTCTGCCCTGAAACTAATGTAGCCCAGACCTTCCAGTGGAGAAGCATACACTTCCTGCTTGGTGCCTGACAAGGCCCCAGCTCCCCGGAAGACACAGAACGACAGCTGTTGGATAACTCTAAAGAGCTGGTAAGTGATTATGGGAAGAACATTGAAACCCAAAATATTACTGAATTGATTGAGTTTTTTCTTTATTTCTTTCTGGTGTCTCTTCACCTCATCTTAACACAACTCAAAACTCAGAATGCGTGCTGTAATGAAGATGGAGAGAAAAGTATGACATTTATTTTAATTAAATTGATTAAAACTTTAAGCAAGGATCTAGGAAGATGGCCCAGAGGTTTAAATACTAGATGCCCTTTCAGAAGACCCAGGTTGAATTTCCAGAACCCACATGGTGAATTCAATAATTTCTAACCCTACCTAATTCCAGGGGATCCAGTACACTCTTCTAGCTTCCATGGGCAAGTACATACACGCAGGCAAACTGGCTCATAAAAATAAATACATCTAAAAAGTAAAAACTTTTTTAAAAAATTTATTTATGTATGTATATTAGTACCCTGTTTTCATGCACACCAGAAGAGGGCATCAGATTCCATTATAGATGGTTGTGAACCACTATGTGGTTGCTGGAAATTGAACTCAAGACCTCTGGAAGAACAGCCAGTGTTCTTAACCATTGAGCTATCTCTCCAGCCCAAAGTAAAAAATTTTAAGTAAACTCAGAGTAGGAGGGAACACTTCCAACCTGTCAAAGATCTTCTATGAAAAAGCTATAGCAGATAGACGAAAGACCAAAGACTGAGTGCATGCCTTCTGAAATAAAAAACCAGTCTTCCCCCCCCTCAACATAACATTAGAAGTCTTAGTGGGATAATTCAAGGAGAAATAAAAACACAAGTTAGAAAGGAAAGAAGCTAAGTGTGTCTCCTTTTACAAACACCGTGGCTGTCAACGTAGAAAGTTCTCAGAGCTTGCAAAGATTTCTGTTGAAGTAATAATATTTATTCTAATAATTATTAAGTTGGCAGTAGTTCCTTAACCCGCTATATTCTAAATAAACACACTGAAACCTGTTAGATATTTGATAAGCCTTAATGCACTGGGGCTGGGCAGATCTTAACCCTCTAAGCTGTCTTGTCTGCTTCGCCAGGTAAATCCCCATAATACCTGTAACTGTTCCACTTGGTCTGGTCTTCAGAGCAGGCGGCCACGTGTGCTTCTTGTCCACATTAACCCATGGCGTCTCCCTCCTCCTCCCTCTCACCTCACCCTTTTCTTCCCTGCAAAGCCCAGGAACCTTAGCTCCACCTACATCTCTCTTCTGCCTAGTCCAGACTGTAGGCAACTTTAGCCAGTCAGAGATTATTTTGGGAGGCATGGCTTATACAACATCACTCTGGATATGTGAGGATTTGCTCATAGGGCAGCAAGGATCTTGGAAGGGCAAGTAACTAACATTTGAATACATAGTAAGTTCCAAGTTAACCCCAACAGATTTCTATAATTATTCATTTTAGTCATAATACAGAATACATGGATAATAAATACAGTTATATTTCTGTACACTAAAAATAGTACTATCTATATTTTTCCAAAAGGAGAAGGTACATATATATAATATATAATATTATCATATATGTTATATATATATATATATATATCATAAGAACAAGTCCAGTAGAAACTATGAAATACTGGTCAGGAAAATACAAGAAGCTGTGAACAAACAGAGGCATATACCATGTTCTGAAGTTGGAAGGACTCAACATAGTATATATCAGCTCTCCCAAGACTGATCAATATATTTAATTCAAGGTGAAAATTGAAGTAACATGAATAGCCTAAACAGTTTTGATGAATAATAATTGATTTTAAGGAATCATATTACTTGATTATACATTTTTCTCTAAAGCTATCTTAATCAAAACAAGATGGCATCATTTTGACACACAGGGATTGGCACACACATCAATGGAACAATCTGAACAAAGGGTTTAGAAACAGATTCACATATGTTTGGTCAACTGATTTTTATAAGTAACTTTTTTATTTTTATTTTTATTTATTTTATGCATATGAGTGCTCTATCTGCATGTACACCTGCATTCCAGAAGAGGGCACCAGCTCACATTGTGGATGGTTGTAAGCCACCACGTGGTTGATGGGAACCGAACTCAGGACCTTTGGAAGAGCACTAGGCAGTGCTCTTAACCGCCAAGCCATCTCTCCAGCCCCATAAGTAACTTTTTTAATGTGATCATACTGACATAAGACAAAATTAACTATTTCTAAGTAAACCATTCAGTGACCTTATATTTACAATATTGTGTGATCATATAGTTCTCAAACATTTTAATCTGTAAAGAAAATTCCACCCTCACTAGAGAGTTATTTCCATGCCTGCAACCCATAGTTGATGACCAGAAATCTCCTGTTATTCACACACATGGACACAGTGTGATTTTTCTTGTTCCAGCTTCTTTTCCTTCGTACTGTGTTTTTGAGGTTCTTGTGTATTGTAGAATGTGTCAGTAATATTCCATCCTATTGATGTAACTTGTTTGTTTATCCTTCATCTATTGATACATTTTGAATTGTTTCTACCTTTTAACTATTAAGTACAGTATTTCTATAATCATGCCTCTAGGAGTATTCATTTGAGTACCTTTTTTTTTCTTTTTTGCTACATATAACAATTCCATGTTAAGAACGGCTGAACTGTTTTAAAGTCCCACCAGCAATACATGCTGAATTCTGTTTTCTCTGTAATCCTGGTAATTACTGTTTTCTTATTTTGTGTTACTTCTTGTAGCATTTTATACTGGTGTTCAATTTTATTTCCCCATTCCCGATGATATTGAACATCTTTTCAGAACTTGTTGGCTGTTTCTCTGATTTTGAAGAAATATCTATCTAAATCATTGCCCATTTTTAATTTTTGTTGCTTTTATGTTTATGAGTGTTTTGCCTACACATATGTCTGTGAACCACTGTGGGACTAGAATCCTTGGAAGCCACAAATGAGCATTAGATCCCCTGGTACTGGACTTATAGATGGTTGGAAGCGGCTGTGTGGATGTTGAAAACCAAACCTGGGTCCTCTACAAAAACGGCAAACACACATAACTGTTGAGCCATCTCTCCAACTCCCACTTTGACTTAAAAAAAAATCTCATGTACCTTAGGTTGGCCTTGAAATCACCACATAGCTGGGGACGGACTTGAACATTTCATCATCCCATTTCTACCACCCAAGTAAAGGGATAAAACTGGGCTACATCCCAGTCCCTTTGCTAATTTTTAAATTGAGTTGTCATTTTACATTTTAAGGGAAATATTTTCTGGATATTAAAGCCTAATTTGTACATGAATATATAAGCAGTCAGTTTCCTAGTTATATCCTCTTTACTTTTTTGTTGCACTTGTTGATTTATGTGTGTACCATGGAACACATGTGGAGATGGAGGAACAGCTAACAGGAGCTGGTTTTCTCCTTCCACCATGCAGGTGCAGGCTATCACAGTCAGGTTGTGAAGCTTATATGGCAAGAAAATTTACCCCCTGAACCATCTCACCAGCCCTCCATTTAGTCTTTCTTCTCCCTCCCTCCCCACCTGTGTGTATGTGTGTGTGTGTGTGTGTGTGTGTGTGTGTGTGTGTGTGTGTGCGCCCGCGCGCGCGGGTTTCTCATGGCTGTTGGCTCTCCTGTAGCTAGAGTCACTGCTAATTGTAAGTCTTCTGGTGTGAAAGCTAGGAACAGAAACCCCGTTTTCTAGAGCTCTCCACTGCTGAGCCATCTTCTGTCCTTATTTTTAATTACTCCCAGTAGAGCTTGCAGCACAATACTGAATGCCAGTTGGGAAATGGACATCCATGTCATTTTCTTGAACTTAGGCCGAAGTTGTTTAGACCTCTGTCCAAAGAGCTGTAAGCTGGTGGCTTCCACAAACCCTCCTTGGGTTCAGAAATGTGCTATGATGTCTCACAGAACTCAATAAGCTTGTACCGGCTTCTGAGTAAGGATCTAAAGAAGATTCATGTGAACAGCCAGATGAGGATGCACATGGTGAATCTGGGAAGTTCCTGAGTGTCAAGAGATGTTTTGCCATGGAGTTGGGGATTCGATACCATCCCAAAGCAGAGTCGTGCCCACTGACCTCATCCTTGCGGTATTATCAGGTAGGTTTCTTCAGGTTAGCACGATCAAATGCTAACTCAATCTTTCAGCTCCTCCTTCCCAGGAGTCTGGGGTCAAGATGGAAGTTCTAAGCTACTACTGGTTTTTCCTCCTCTTCTTCTTTCTCTTCTTCCAAGTGACTATTAAATTAGTAGAAGCAGACTGATAAGAAATTCAAAACCAGCTTCGGCTACACAGTGAGTATGAGGCCATCCTGAGCTACATGAGACTAGTCAAAAATAAAGAGATGAAATTCTTGACAGACAGCTCACAAAATGGGTGTGGTGATAGCAAATAGGTACAAGATTGTACCACATCATTAGTTATTGGACAAATATAAACATAAAGCAGGATGAACTTGAAACCTTATTTTTTAATTATTAAACATTTATTTACTAATAACTATATTCTCTTATAACAAATACACTTACTTAATTACTATTCCTACAAATTCCTAAGAAGGACTACAACCCCTATGAATTCCTACAACCCCTAAGACCTAACCACTAAACCTATTGATAACTATTACAACTATTTTCATAAGGATACAGTCTCTGGGGCAGGTCCTCAGTCATCAGGAAACCTGTCTTGGGGGTAGTCCCTTTAATGCACTTAGCAGTCCTTTTTCTGGAATATCTCAGACGCAAGTTCGTCAGGGTAAATTGGCTATGGCAGTCTCACCTTAAATAAGGCTTGAGGCTTTCTTCTCTCAAGGAGACCTCAGCGTCTGTAGGCCAACTTATTTCCTTTGTATCAGCAACTCTGCCGCTCTGCCTCAGTCTTTAAAGCTGGCCACAGTTCCGTTCAGGCCACTGTTCAGACAGGTCAAACCCCTCTAGGCAAAAGCTGAGCCACAGGGTTTAGTCCTTGGCCTTCTGCTGTCTTGCTGAGGCTTTCTTTGCTCACCAGCTTCTTTCTGCCTCAGGGAAATCCGGCCATCAGTTCACCAGCACTTTCTTCAGCAGGACTCGCTAGCATCGGAGCTCTCTAGTATGGGGGGGGCCTTTTGCACGCAGCTCTCCAGGCTCATCCACTTGTCCTTAAATAGGATTGCTCCTCCTTGTTCCACCTGCTTCAGCTTAATTTGGGCTCTGCCCATTTAGCAGTTGAAAACACTGCCAGGTCATGAAGTCTTTCCTTGTTTCACCTGGCTTCAACCTTGTTTTTAGTCCATAGAGACGCCCCTGTTTTATGTGACTTCATCCATAAGCTGATAAGCTAATTGCTCACAGCCAAGTTGATCTTCATAACCTGAATTAAGAGACTGTATCAGAAACCTAGATATTCACTAAATCTAACTTATATTAATCTATCAACCCCTACATGAACTATTTCTTATAATGGCTAAGATTAAAAATTGAAATACCAGATAGTAGGAAAGATGCAGAACAGTTGGAACTGCTGTACATCTCTGGCAGGATGTAGAATGACAAAGCCCTTGTGGAAAACAGGCTAGCAAGTCTCTTGTATACTGAAACATATACCTGCCACCATCCCTACTGTTCATCATGGTATGAATCTGAAAGACCTTTTTGCCATCTAATGAGTTTGGGGGAATGGTTGGAACCTGGGGATGCCAAACTCATCAGTGGGTTAACCCATCAATTACTTCATAGCCAAGTAGGCTGTTAGGATGTAAGTTCTGGTTGGAGGAAGTAGGTCAGCAGAGGTGTGCCAGTGGAGATCGTGTCTGGGTTGGAGAGATGGCTCAGCAGTTAAGAGCATGAGCTGTTCTTTCAAAGGACCTGAGTTCAGTGCCCAGCACCCGAGGCAGGTAGTTCACAACCACCTGTAATTTGAACCTCAGGGAATTTGATGCTCTCTTCTGGGTTCCATACCCGTACCCCCCCACACACACACACACATCTTAAAAACAAGAATTGTTTGTATCCATTCTCTCCCATTTCCTGGATGCCATGAAGTAGTCAGAGTTTCTCTCCACTGTCCTCCTATCATAATGTTCTAATTCCTCGAGGGACCAGAAGAAATAGAGACAAGTGGCCATTGGCTGAAATGTCTGAAACTTTGAGCCAAAAATAAATGTTTCCCCCTTTATGATTATTTTTCTCAGATATTTTGTCATACAATAAAAAAGTTCATAATATTCTTTGTTCACATTAATAATCAACTAAAAGAAATAGAAGAAAGTAAGATACCATTCATAGTGGTAAATGAACCAGACTACCAGATTTACAACGATGTCTAGGAATTAACCTAGGAAAGAAGACAGAAGACATTGAAGGGGACATCATCAACACTGTTAGGTGCTGGGGACTGAACCCAAAGACTCATTTCTACCACTGAGAAGCATCTTCCACATAAAAGAGAATGTTCACACTCTGCTGATGTGAAAGAAGATTGATCTGTTGAGGGAGGAGAGATAGCCTTCCACCTAATGGCTTGTTTTATCATTATATTTATTAAGGCTTGAGGAAGGAAAGGCTTATTTTGGTTCATGGTTTGAGGGCATAATCCATCATGGCGGGGGGCACACCAACAGGAGCATGAGGCAGCTGGTCACCTTGGTGCTCAGATCACTTTATTTTTACACTTCTAGGACTCTGTCCCACAGGATGGTGCCAC
Source organism: Lophiomys imhausi (assembly GCA_907164525.1). Lineage (NCBI taxonomy): Eukaryota > Metazoa > Chordata > Mammalia > Rodentia > Muridae > Lophiomys > Lophiomys imhausi. The sequence goes on from CAJQZJ010031764.1 coordinate 3,700,117, forward strand.
CCACATTCAGGACAGATCCTCCTTATTCACTTCAACCTTTCTGTAAATACCACCATGGATGATTCAACCAAGAGTATGTATCCATCGTCATTCTAAATCTTGTCAGGTTGACAATTAAGATCAACCATCACAGTCCTCTGAGGTGGCTCACTGCGTAAATGCACCTAATGCCAAGTCTGATGACCTGAGTCGATCCCTGGAACCCACATGGTAGAAGGAGACAACTGACTCCCACAAGTTGTCCCTTGACTTCCACACACACAACATTTTACAAAGACTGCCCCCCCCCCAACAGGCAATACATGTAAAAGAAAAGATTAGGGGCTGGAGAGGTGGCTCAGCAGTTAAGAGCACTTGCTGCTCTTCCCAAGGACCTGAGTTTGGGTCCCAGTATCTATATCAGGTGTTTTACAAACACTTAACTCCAGCTCTGGGGATCTGATATCCTCTCCTGGACTCTGTGGGAACCTGCACTCACATGTGCACATGGCCCCCATCCCGTGTACATATAAAACTTCTAAAAAGAAAAATTAACCATTACAACAACATAAATGTCTTTTTTTATTATTAAAAAGTGATGCTAAGGGCATTTGAAGGTAAGATGCAGAAAGAGGGCAATGACACAATGCTGTTGTGATAAATAAAAGTGTTTGCAAACACAAAGCATTGCATATTTTACAAAGGGACATATTTATTTGAACGCCGAGACACCAAACACATTTGATGGAATAGGTACCTAAGAGTCAGTGCAGAAGAGTGAGAGTAGGAATTGGGAAAAAGGTTCAAACACATGAAAATGCATACTCATTCACTGATAGAAGCTTTGCCTTGCAGAGAACAATGGCAGTGTGCACAAGATTCTATACAAATGTCATATTATTAAATTCCCTGATGATGAACATAGATATCTGCCAATTTCGTCTCAGTATGGACTTTAGAATCAAATAGATCTAATTTTTATTTCTTATCCGAGTCTTTCTATGAAACCCAGGCTGATCTAAATTTCATATTCTTCCTGTGACAGTCTCCTGGGTGCTGGGATTATAATGTGAACCACCAATGTATGTATGTGTACATGTAGACTATGTGTGTGTGTTCATATGTGCATGCAGGTACATGCATATACAAGTGTAGTGGGGCAGAAGCTGACTTCAGGTGTCTTCTTTGATTGATCTATAGCTTTTGAGACAGGATCTCTGTTGAACCAGCACCCACTGATTGGCCAGACTGATTGGCCATTGTGTTCCAGAGACCTACCTGTCTTTGTAACCCCTTTCCCCAAGGTTATAGCTGAATGTGACCAAACTTGGATTTTTTTTTAACTTTAAGACTTTATTATTATTTTAATTTTGAGGCAAGCTCTCTCTTCAGAGCCCTGGCTTTCCTGGAACTTGCTATGTAGACTAGACTGGCTTTAAACTAATAGAGATCCACTTGTCTCTGCCTCCTGAATGCCCATCTTGAATTTTTAAACTGATTTTTAGATGTATTTATTTTTTTATGTGTATGAGTGTTTTGCCTGCATGTACATACACGTACCATGTGTGTGCCTGGTACCCATAGAGTCTAGAAGAAGGCATCAGATCCCTTGGAACTAGAGTGAGTCACAATGTAGGTGCTGAGAACTGAGCCTGGGTTTTCTGCAAGAGCAACAAGTACTTTTATCTGTTGAACTATCTCTCCACGCTCCACACTTGGCTTTTAATGTGGGTACTGGGGATATGAACTCAGGTCCTCAAGCTTGCATGCCAGGCACTTTCCAAGTGAACCATATCCCCAGCCCTATGGACTTTCTTTTAGTAACTCACTCACTAATGCCATTTTCCATTAGACAAGTTGCATAAAACGCCCCAGGTTTACTTCCTCTTTTGTACAAAAGGCTGAATGATGCTCATCTGGTGATGTGTGATTGTACTCATGTTTGCCAGCTTCTGAGCACATGTTTGACAGTGAAAGTCAGCAGAAGTTGCTTAGGGTTCTGAGATGCTGCAATCTGCCCACAGGACAGTGAACCCACAGCTTAGGCTGTAACCCCTCTACTGCACATTTTTAGCATCCCCCCCCCCAGTGTTGAAGATTGGGCCTACGACCTTCCATATGCAGGGTAAGTCTGTGTCACCGAGCTGCATCCTCAGCCGGTACCCATCTCTTGAGTGAATGAGGTTTCTCAACTGTTTCTGGAGTGATTCAATTTCTGTGACATCTAACGGCCTAACTGTGTTCCCCGTTACATTGCAAATGTTTCTGTAGTAATGGTTGTAAATTATTGCTTTTCCATGGCACAATATTATTGTGCAAGTTTCCTGCCCCCGACCAAAATCTCAAAAGCACTCTTTACAGATAAGAAGGCTGGTTGGTACCTAGTAAGAAAAGCCTTTGCTGGGCAGTGCTACTTAAGAAGACATATAACTATTTTATTCCTTATCTATTTCTCAATGGGGTTGGACATCTGCCTCCCTAAGAAATAGCTTTAAAAAAAAAAAAGAAAACTAAACCATATGTAATCACTAATTAATTATGGGACACCATTATTCTTCTTTCAAGTTCAATTAGTTCTCTGTGTTTGGGGAGTGAGGTCAGATGAAAGACTAAGTTGGTTCTTCAGGGACACCTCTTTCCTGTGTTCTGGCCACACAGGCACTCCATGCTAATTGCCTGGGTGGGTAGCATGGATAAGAGGGGACTGAGGTACCCCGCCTCTTGGGTTCTTCAGTATCAGCCCCATGAGTCAGACCTCTGGGTGGCAGATCCTGGCCATTCAAAGGTCAAGACAAGTGTCAGGTTAAAAGCCAAGGGCTCAGTGTAGGAGCACAGTGGACTCTCCACACTGTGCTCAGGACTCACACACTGGTTCTCTCCATCTACTGAGCACCAGGCAGAAGAATGGGACACCCTGAAGTCACAGGTATAGTTCTGCATACAATCCCCCAGCGTTTATTATTGGAGATTGCAGAGTATAAGAGAGGCAAAGAGAGACCAAAAAAATAAAAAATAAAAAAACTGGGGGTGGGGGGGCTGGAGGGAAGAAAGATGGTGTGTGGGGAAACTAGAAGGAGAGAGACAGCAGAAGTGTTAAAGGCTTTTACATAGACTGTTTTTTACTCCTTGAGGAGAAAGGCCAGAGGTGTAGATGTCTCTTCATCAACAAGGAGCGACAAGAAGGAAAAATATTTCAACTGAAAAGGGAAATTTTAACGTGGCACACTGTCCAGAAACCCTTTAGCAAAAATCATCTGTAGACAGCTAGGAAATTCCTAACCTAGGAAGGAAATTAAAAACAATAACAAAAAAAAAAAAAAAAACAAAACCCACTAGTCATCAAAGTCCCATTTTGATTGTAAAACCCTGTCCCAGTGTGGAGTCCTCTGGCACCAAAGATTCAAAAGCAGAGTTCAGCAGGCCTGTGCCTGAGCACAAAGAGTCTGCTGTTATCAACCGAAATCTCAGAATGTCCAGGCACAGCTTCTCCTAATTCTTGGTCTGTTGTTTTGTTTTTATAAAGCAAGAAGGCACTGCTTGGGCCCTTAAAATCCCATCATAATAGTGAAGATATTCACAGGAAAATGAGAAAACAAAACCCCCTTTAACCACCTAACAAAACTGTACTACCTGGACTGTTTGTCCTACTCTCTCTTCTGTACAAAGTGAGCTCTCCATGACCGTTCCTAAATGGCAAATCAGGCATGACCCTCTGAATAAGGAAGTGCTAACGCAATACAGCAGGGGACAGTCCTCTTGCTTGTTTCTCTTTGGGGACACCCTTTGCAAATTGCTTACAGTTTAACCTGGAGACTAGTTCCTGAAAAAGCAGGGCTTATCTTGCTGTCGGCATCCTGAGCTTGCTGACTGTTCCTACTTATCTAAATACATGTTTAGCCCCTCTGTTTTTAAAAACCCAGTGTTCCTTAGAACTGATGCATGGGCTAGTTCATGGTCCCTATGATTTTTAAAACTTTATTATATATATATGGGTAGTTTGCATGTTTGTATGTACACTACATGCATGCCTGGTGCCTGCAGAGGCCAATAAAGGATGCTAGATCCTCTAGAACAGGAGTTTCAGATGGTTGTGAGCCACCATGTAGGGGCAGAGAATCGAACCCACGTACTTTGGAAGAGCAGTCAGTTCTCTTAACTACTGAGCCATCTCTCCAGCCCCAACTTTTGTTTATTTATTTATTGGGAGGAACACATTCTACTGTGTGCTTATATAAGTTAGGGGACAACTTGTGGGAGTAGGTTCTTCCTTTCTACCAAATGGGTCCTAGGGATCAAATTCAGGTCACCAGGGTCGGCAGCAAGTTTTTCTACCCATTGAGGTATCCTGCTGGCACCAAGGATTTATCATCAACAGTAGAATAAAAATACACATTTTAGTGGCGTGTCAGTAATCTTCCCCTCCAAACAGGCTGACTCCCTTAACTTGTAATTGTTGCTTAAATTTATATATTGAAATTGAAGTGTTGCTTGGGAAGATTCATTTCTGTGAGTTTACTATTAACAATGAGGAATTTTTTTTTTTGCTCTTATTGGTCTTAAACTGATTTCTTTTAAGACCCAAGACTTTCCCTACTCTAAGATTTAAAGAAGAAAATTTATTTTTACTCTGTTTAATACCTTAAATCTTTCTAATTATAGAAAGATTGGTATATAAAGTGAGGACATGTGGCTCCAATGTACGGTTGAGGGGAAGGTTTTTATTGCAGATGCGAGGGAGGTTACATTCAGAGGCATCTGGAAGAGTCCAGAGCAGGGAGGAAAAGTAGTAGACCAAACATGGCCAGTGAATGGACCAAGCCATGAGAGAAGAGGGGTAGGGGGAGAGGAAGAGAAGAGAGAGCAAAGAGGAGAGAGGGTTAATGAGGGGCAAGAGGGTAAAGAGATTGAGTGACCAAAATGGCAGTGTTATATAGGTATAAGAAGCTGGAGGAAGGGAAGCCTGTAAGCTGGAGAAGTTTAGAGTGAGGAATGATGTGAGAAGAGCTGAGAGGGGTCACTAGTAACTGAGTGGGCCTGGAGGCCAGAATGTGCTTTGTATGTTAACAGGCAACACAATTAGCCGCTTTTTCTTTTGGAAAACTTTTCTTTGGAAAAGGTTTCTTTTGGATCTGACAATTGGTTGAATTCTAACGCAGACTTCATTCCTTCTAGAAAAAGATCTTGTTTTGTTTGTGATTCTTGACCGCCTTTCTATCATAATAGTTATGTATTTTGAAATATATATATGTATATATATGCATTCTGACCAACTAGAGATAATATTAACTTAGACTATTTTATTCAAAATAGTCAGGAGAAAGGCCAGGAATGGTGGTGCACACCTTTAATCCCAGCACCCACGAGGCAGAGACAGGCAGATCTCTGTGAGTTCAAGACCAGCCTAGTCCACAAATCAAGTCCAGGACAGCCAGCGCTCCATTACACAAAGAAACCTTGTCTCAAAAAACAAAAACAAAAATTAAAAAACAGAAAAAAACCCCACAACAAAATACTCAGGTGCAAGTAAGCTGTTTGTGAATATCACCATCATCCCTTTCTTCCCTTCTTTCTTTCTTTTCTTTCTTTCTTTCTTTCTTTCTTTCTTTCTTTCTTTCTTTCTTTCTTTTTTTTCTTTCTTTCTTGTCTCTCTCTCTTATTTTTATTTTATTTTATTTTTTGGTTTTTCAAGACAGGGTTTCTCTGTGTATCCTTGGCTGTCGTGGACTCACTTTATAGACCAGGTTGGCCTTGAACTCACACAGGTCTGCCTGCTTCTGTCTCCTGGGTCCTGGGATTAAAGATGTGCGCCACCATGCCAGGTCCCTGCCTAGGATTTTTTGTTGTATATTTTTTCCTAATGATTCCATTATCTTTTTGCTCAGGATAATGTCAGTGCAATGTTTGGACTTTAATGCCATGCCCCCATCTTCATGAAGTGAGATAGACCAGAAACATCCTCTGCACAGGAGAAAGTCAAGCCCAAATGTCAGACTTGCAGACAGGTAATTCACAAGTGGGCAACAAGAAAGTTGTAAAGTTTAGGGAAAGAAGTGGGCAGGAAGCTGGAGAAGGAGGGAAAGGGCAAAAATACAAGGTCCCATGTTGTCCCTCTTCACGTGAAGCCACGCTGGGGCTAGAACCCAGGACTTTGTGGCAATTAGGCACACATTCTACCACTGAGCCACACTCCCAGCACCAGGATTCTCTCAAAGAAACAAACCTTGGTGGTTTCTCTCAGCATGTGGCACTTTCCCTATTTTAGATTTATTTTTATTTTTAATTATGAATGTGTGTGAGGGGGCGAGGTATGTGCATATCTGTGCAAGTACCCTCAGAGGCCAGAAGACATTGGACCCCTCAGGACTGGAGCTGGAAAAAGTTGGGAGCGACTCCCAATATGTGACATTTTCAAATTAAATTTACAGAGAGGCAAAGGCCATGTAAGCAATTCCTAAAAATCATATCCATCCCAACAGGGTCCTGTAACCTGACTTGTGTATCTAAAACATACCATAAACGGCATATCCAGCCTAGGGTGTAGATCTGCTGGTAGAATGTTTGTTTAGCATGTATGAAGCTCTGTGTTTAAGCCCCAGTGCTGCATAAATCCACACATAATGATATATGCCTGTGATCCCAGCACTCAGGGGGCAGAGGCAAGAGTTCAAGGCCATCCTTGATTATAAAGAGTTTTAGGCCAAACTGGGCTATATAAGACCTTGTCTCAAAAAAAAAAAAAAAAAGCCCATAGTGCATCCTTTACAGCATGGAAAGTTCAATATGGCTCCCTGTAGGATCTTCCTAAAATGCAAATAAGTCTGGATTAATGTAATACTTCCAGATTAGGGCCAGGCTTAGGAGTGCATATTTGTGTGTGTGTGTGTGGGGGGGGGGTCCATGTTTTTTAATCCCAGTACTGGGAGATAGAAACAAAAAGATCTTTAGAATTCAAGGCCAGCCTTGGCTACATGTTAAGAGGGGACAACCTGTGCTACATAAAACCATCTAAAAATAAACAAAATGAAACACTCCCAAATTGTAAGGAAACTAGGAACCTGAAGGATAGGGTGGAGGCCACCCTGTAGGTACCTAGCCTGAAGCTTTGTCAAGCTCAGGCCAGGAATATAGTCAGCATATAGTTTCCTCTTGAACTTGAGTAGATTCTCCACTCTAGGAGGAGGTGTGGCACCTCCTGAGCAGCCACAGTCCCCTGGCCCTCCACATACTGAACAACTGAGCAATGGCAGGGAGCATCGCTGTGGAGAGTGGAATACTTCAAGTAGAGGAGGGTAGGAAAGGAAGCCCCAGGAAGAACTTCCAAACAGATCATCAGATTAACTTAATCCCTCAGTTGTCTCAGAAGAAAAGAAGCGACACTTTTCCTAATGTTAGATCAAGGTGCAAAGCCGACTTGGTTGCTGCGGTGACACCCTGGCGTCCCTGACTCCATAGAAAGACTCCTCAGCTCACCTTAAAAGCAATTTTTACAAAGTTCCTTCCCTGAGGCTGTTGAAATAGCTCAGTTTGTAAAGTGCTTACCACACAAACATGGGGACCTGTGTTCAGGCTCCCACGGAAAGAGCCACATGTGGTGATGCCCACTCGTAATGCTGGCACTGAGACAGGTGGATCACTGGGGCTGAAGCCCAGCTCCCGCGGGGGCTCCCAAAGAGGAGGTGTGGGGTCAGCGAGGGACAGATTCTGACATGATCTGAGGGTGAATCAGGTTAGCACGTGTGTTTATTGAAAAAAGGCTACACCTTTTATACTCTTTATTTGCATAGGAGCTTAATCACAGGCAATGTTGAAAACAGAGTTAATGACTCCAGGAAGTGTATGATCTTTTCACAGGTTGTTTTGAACCTATGTTTGCCCTATTTTTCAACATCCAGAATGAAAGAGATCATCAGCTTTATTACAGTATTTTTCTTTGAAGCAAAAGCAGTAAGTTCAGCATCTAAGTACCTATTGTTCTCTAAGGTATGTGTTCTTGCACACCGTCCTAGGGAAGGAGATGTTAATTAGCCCATTATTGACAAGAGCAGGTTTGTTTGCTGCTTTGAGATGTTACTCGGTTTAGCAGTAAATACAGTAGTGTATACTTCAGAATACCAGAGATAGCTTCTGTCATATTTTAATTTCCCTTAGTATGCACACATGCAAAATGATTTAACTCCTTTAAAGAAAACCCACTTTTTATTTTGAACATGTTTTACTTAAGCTTTTTTTTGGCATGTATGAAGTTTTATTTGTTCTATAGTCACCTTCTTCACTGACAAATTCATATTTTTTGTATATGGTGAATATTCAGTTCTCATTATTTTTTTAAATTATTTTGTTTTATGTGTATGGGTGTTTTACCTGAATGTATATATGTGCACCACATGCATGCAGTGCCCATGGAGGGGAGAAGGCATCAGATCCAATGGAGTTTGACTTATAGACAGTTGTGAGCACCAGGTGGGTGCTGGGAACTGAACTATGGTCCTTTGGAAAGAAACTGAGCCATCTCTTCAGTTCCCAACCATCTCATTGTTTTTGTTACTTGATAGATATATGATGATCACTTCAGATGAGTTGTTTTAATTTGAGAAGAGAGAACTATGAAAGAGAGAGAAAATAAATTTTTTAAGGTTTCATTTTTTGATGGGCATGGTGGTACATGCCTTGTATCTCAATATTCAGAAAACAGAGCAGGTGGGATCTCTGTGAGCTAAGGCTAGCCTGGTCTACACAGAAATTTCCTGTCTATCTAGGATTGTATAATGAAAACCTGTCTATTTAAAATTATGTATACAGGTATTTTGGGTACTATGTTCACATATATGTACAGTTGCCAGGAAAGGGTATCAGATCCCCTGGAGCTGGACATCTAGTCTGTTGCAAGATTAGGGCACTGAGAACCAAACTTTGATCCTCTGTAAGAGCAGTATGTGCTTTTAACTGCTGAGCCATCTCTCCAGCCTGAGGAAAAAAATTTGTCAGTAACTTCTGGGGAGATCTTCCAAATTCAGTGTGTGTTTTCCCCTGCTCAGAGCATAGAAAAACTTGGTTGAGGACATTTGTGTTTTGAGAATGTCCATATCTATTCTGACTTGTCGGCTCCCCTGTCCTGTCATGTCATGGCTCTGAACTACAGAGCCATAACTGTTGTCTGTCTTCACAAGACCTTCCCTTCATCTCTGTGCTAGGTCCCTTTTGACATTCCAACTCAACTGACAACCAGGGATTGCATGAGAGCTTGTGCCCAGAAGGCTGGATTGATCCTTAACTGTGGATCGTGAAGAACATTCTGGATGCAGATTTAGCAGTAGCTGCCTCTTCCCTTGCTTTTCTTCCCCCAGAAGTTTTCCAGAGCAGGCTCCGGTGGTTGAGTGGTGGTGATGGAAGTGGACAGCAACAGCTCCTCTGGGAACTTCATTCTGATGGGTATATCTGATCATCCCCAGCTGGAGATGATCTTTTTTGTAGTCATCCTTTCCTCCTATTTGTTGACACTGGTTGGGAACTCAACCATCATCCTACTCTCCCGCCTTGATGCCCGGCTCCACACACCCATGTACTTTTTCCTCAGCAACCTCTCTTCCATAGACCTCGCCTTTACTACCAGTTCAGTTCCCCAGATGCTGAAAAATTTATGGGGGCCAGACAAGACAATCACCTACAGTGGATGCGTAATTCAGCTCTATGTTTTCCTCTGGCTGGGGGCTACAGAGTGCATACTGCTCGTTGTGATGGCGTTTGACCGATATGTGGCAGTTTGTCGGCCCCTGCACTACACGACCGTCATGAACCCTTGGTTCTGTTGGCTGCTGGCTGCTATCAGCTGGTTGGGTGGCTTAGGAAACTCTGTGATTCAGTCAACATTCACTCTGCAGCTCCCGTTTTGTGGACACCGGAAGGTGGACAACTTCCTGTGTGAGGTGCCCGCCATGATTAAATTGGCCTGCGGAGATACGAGTCTCAATGAGGCTGTGCTCAATGGGGTCTGTACCTTCTTCACTGCCGTCCCACTAAGCATCATCCTGATCTCTTACTGCTTCATTGCTCAAGCAGTGATGAAGATCCGCTCTGTGGAGGGACGTCGGAAGGCCTTCAATACATGCCTCTCTCATTTGGTAGTAGTGTTCCTCTTCTATGGCTCGGCTATCTATGGGTACCTGCTTCCAGCTAAGAGCAGTAATCAGGACCAAGGAAAATTCATTTCCCTCTTCTACTCTGTGGTGACACCCATGGTGAATCCTCTCATCTACACTCTAAGGAACAAAGAAGTGAAGGGGGCCCTGGGCAGGTTGCTGGGGAAAGGAAGAGAAGCCAGCTGAGGAGAGCAATCTTCGTTACTTACTGCCTCTTCCCTCTGCATTCTTTTTCTTATGAGTTCTTTCCTCGTAAAGCCAAGACATGTTCCTGACAGTACTACACTTTTGGAAGATGGTTAGTGTTCTTTGAGACAGTCTGTGATTATTTATCAGAAACACTACTGTGAGCTAAAGATAACTGGGCAGATATGTATGCTGCAGGTCTAGAAGCTATTGACCTAGCACACATCTATTTCACTGTCTCTGATGTCTATTTTATTTATTATAACATATTTCTGCTGAATTTTTTTACTTTCTAAGAAAAGAAACTTGAAGTTTCTTGTATAATTTTGCTATAATCCCATGAATTCAGGCCATGCGTTATCAACTTCAGATGAAAATAGAATTCATTTTTATATCTTAGACACCTATCATCTTGGTCCAATTCTTTCCAATACTACAGGCTAACTAGTCATGCTTCCTACCTCCCTGTCACCTGATTACCCTGTTCTGTATGTCCATTTCCAAATTTGCCTTCTACCTAATGTAATAATGAGAAAAGTTAGGCAAGACCATTTACCTTTCAATGCTAGCCCGAAATGCCTCGATCTGGCTTTATTTAAACTATTCCAGCTAACATCCAGAACCATCAGGTTTGCTACCAGTCTGGTCAGTGGATTCTGAAATATGCTATGATTCCTTAAGCACGTTTAGGAGCCTGAGTATAGCCCATCCATTAAGCATGTCCTCTGCCTCAAGTTTTAGTCTCCTAGCATCACTGTTGCAGGGACCCAGCAATTGGTTTAGGACAAAACTTATCTCAAGAAACTTGTGTGTTGGAATCAGAACTATATGACTCAACTCATTATTAAAATGGCTAAAAGAATGCTCGTCTGCCACCACAGTCCACACACCCTGTTCCCAGAGGGAAGCCATGCCAACATGGGACAACTGTTTAGCAGTTACATTATCAGAAAGAAAGAAAATCACTAGGTCTTAGAAGTAACTTCAAAGGATCTTCAGCTTTGCTTCCATATCTGAAATGTTATAAAGTATATATATATGTTCAGTAAGTGCTTAGTGAGTGAACTTATACTAAGTGTTATCAATCGCCTTTTTATGGTAAGAACTAAACTTTCCATGCAGATCATTGCTGGTGTAGGTTATCTTGTCCCTTGGATAGAATGGAACAAGCAATGATACATTTTCCCTTCCACATTTTCATAATTCCCCTAAAAAATCTAAAAATATTGTGTCCTGAATTTGTTTCTCTAGCTAAGATCAAAGTTGCAACTTGATTTTTCAGTTCTGTCCATAGCAATAGTCAGTATGTCTCCAGGATGAGCCAACTAATATTATCTTGGTGATTTCACCAAAGTATGTCATCTTGATGGAACAAACTATTCATCAGCACACTCGGATCAAAGCAAGTTCTCAGAGATAGGCTTACAGTGCCCAGGATCCTGAAACTAATCTAGAAGTAGAATGCAGATGACCTATGGGAGTATAACTCCACTGAAGGGGCTGATAGGTTAATATAAGTTAGATTTAGTGAAT
>CAJQZJ010031764.1:3712350-3723990 GCA_907164525.1 Lophiomys imhausi
AGTAATAAATAAGTGTTAAATAATAATTTAAAAGTTCGGTTACACTCCACGGAGATGGGGCAGTCATGTCCTCTAGTCAATTCGTTGGAGTTTTGAAATAACTACAAGACATATAAGAAGAAAACAATCATTCTCTAAACATCTTGGAGTTCTACAGAACTTCCTTCTGGAAAGTATGGGACACCATAAAACTGACTAGGAGTTAGGAGAGTGGAAAGACCAGGTGGGGGGATGGGAGGTAGGGAGGTGTCGGTGGTCTGGGTTACATTGTAGATACTGCAGGATGAATTTAGGCTTCTCAGGCAGCAGGGAGATCAGCCTCTCAGAGACTGAACTGGAAACTGTAACAGAATATTTTTATTTGTAAACACTTATACTTATTAATACTTAACAAATATCTATAAAATACCTAAACCTTATAGCCTAAAACCTATAATCTAAAATCTATAATCTAAGAGTACTCTAGTATCTAATAACACTCTAATACCTATCTAAAAACACTTGAGAGCCAAGCCAGGTTTTTCTAAGGTCCAGACACCTAGGGCTCCTAGCTACCTCTGTCATTAGCTCCTCTGTCTTTACCACCCCATCAACTGCAGCCAAGATGATGGTAGTTGGTGCGCCATCTGAAACAAAACCAGCCACGGCTGAGATTCAGAAGATTGTCGACCAGGTGAAGTCTCAGCTTGAAGTGAAATTGAATCAGAAGTTCCCCATCTTCAAAGCCATTTCCTTCAAGAGTCAGGTGGTGGCCGGCACCAACTACTTCATCAAGGTTGATGTTGGTGATGGTAAATATGAGCACTTGACTGTAATTGAGTCCCTCCCTCATGAAAACAAGCCTTTGACCTTGTTGTCATATGAGACCAACAAAGAAGTACACGATGAGCTGTAGTTCTAGTTCTGATTCTGCAGCCCCTTTGCCAAATGCTCCCATCGTTTGGATCTGTGTTCATGACCAGGAAGAAAATACTCATCTGAGATGGAGGGAATGGAGTTAAGCAGCTTCTTTTGTGATTCCTGAACATCTCTGTATTTTGTTCTCTTCCAAATAAATATTTTCAGAAAGCTGAAAAAAAAAACAACACTTAACTAACACTATTTTAACTTTCTTAAAAGGGTATTAATATTCTTAAGGTAGGTTTGTGCAAGATGACTCGGTTTATGGCAGTCCTTTTAAGTTTAAAGTCCGTTGGACCTTACTTTGCCAGTATCTTTTAAGTTTAAAGTCCGTTGGACCTTACTTTGCCAGTTCGTAATGCCAACTCATTTTCACCACCAAATTGTAGCCAGTTTATATAGTCAGTTTGTTCCAACCTCCAACCCAAGGGCAGCTTTTTCAATCAGCTAAGATTCACCTCCACAGTCTCTTTGGCCTGGGCAAGTCTCAAGGCTGTAAGCCTCTCCAAGTGGCTTCAGAACTCCGCTTGCCTCACTCACTTTTCCAGCACTCTGGGGCCCCAAGACAGATGCCTTTAAAGGACTCTCTTTCAGCAAGTTTATGCTATGCCTTTGCCTTGGGCTATAGCAGTCTAAATTCTGTTAATGGCGTACCTTGCTGTACACTTCTTCAGTGTCACTTTTCAGTTGGTGAGGTTAGGAGGAAGAGAGCAGCCTCGTGGAGTTCTCTGGCTTATATATCGCATTATCTTGTGATACTTGGCAGTTTCGAGGTTCCACAAGATTTCCAACAGTCCTATTGCTTCTCACGGCAAATGATGCCATCTTCATGGCTTTCGAGGTTTCTTAGCCACGCCCCTTCAACAGGGCATATCATCTGGCCACAACTGGGTTTTTGTCCATATCAGCAAACCAAAGGGACACCAAGTTCCTCCTTATATGCTGCCAGATGCTAAATTAGTAACTTCCTACTAATTTCACCGAAGAGGCCTAACTTCTGCCACAGGAAATCCTTTTGTAGAGCCTCTTTATTGTTACACAAAAGACACCTTTAGTAAGTTTGGCACACCAAAACTTCTTATCTGATCTAGGGCTTGTCTTGGAAGAACCATCACCTTCAGCAGTTCTCAGCCATAGGACATTTCCTGGGTTACCAGGTATGTCTTCAGACTAGGTTATGCAAAAGGCTCTGAGAATCCTCTAAAAGAACAACCCCATAAAATCTCAGATAACAATCATTGACAAAAAAAGACTACTTCAAAGCCTAGGTGCCATGACTCTGGAATTCATGTCAGATACAATGGTTCTGATAAAATTCTGCTTACAGGGTGGTGGTGCACACCTTTAATCCCAGCACTTGGGAGGCAGATGCAGGCAGATCTCTGTGAGTTCAAGGCCAGCCTGGTCTACAGAGTGATTTCCAGGACAGCCAGGGCTACACAGAGAAACCCTGTCTCAAAAAACAAAAACAAAACAAAACAAAATTCTGTTTACAGGAAGGATAGGAGAAGAAAAAGTTAACCTGTTATAATTGGGAAGTAAGGGCATCATGAGTATCTATTGCAAAGTCCCTAATGATTTTGTCCTTATTTGCTGTCTTGAGACAGGGTCTCACATTGTAGGTCAGGCTGGCCTTAAACTCATGCCAATCCTCCTGCCTCAGCCTTCAAAGTGCATGCATTAGAGGTGTGCTCTACTATGCCCAGTAGTTCTTCTCCCTTTAAGAGTTATCAAGGGATTGAATATGATCACGTTTCATTGTCCACAGTGTGAAATTATCAACAATGAAGAGTTAGGAAGCTGCTCTTCCAGAAGACCTGGGTTTGATTCCCAGCACCCACATGGTGGATAACAACTATTTTTAACTCTAGTCCCAGGGGAATCAATGCCTTCTTTCTGGCCTCCAAAGGCACCAAGCATGCATGTGGTGCATAGACAAATGAAACTGCAATTTAATTATCAATTGTGTTTATTAAAAAGTATAAAATGTAAGATTAGGCCGGTGGAGCAACCAGCGGCCTGGCAGGATATCAGCTGGTGGCCTGACCTGTGTTGGGGGGGGGGGAGCCCTGGACCAAGAGTGGCCTTCACCACCTGCAACCTAAACTCTGTTAATTAATATCCTCATTAGTAATGATAAGTTGTTATATTAGGCCAGTAGAATTGCCGGCGGCTTGGTAGGAGATTCACTGGAGTTCGGTGGGAGGCTGATAACCCTGGATTGCTTGGACTGGCGGTCTATAAGCAGCCATGGTCCTTTCCCCAATAATTAAATACACCAAGACCTTTTAATGTTCCAACACTTAGCCCTTAGCTGGGCAGACTCTCAATTAGTCAACCATTTCTTTTTCTGTTTTTCTTTCTTTCTTTCTTTCTTTTTTTTCGAGACAGGGTTTCTCTGTGTAACAGCCCTGGCTGTCCTGGAACTCACTCTGTAGACCAGGCTAGCCTTGAACTCACAGAGATTCACCTGCCTCTGCCTCCCAAGCTCTGGGATTAAAGGCGTGCACTACCACACCCAGGCATTACAGACAGCTATGAACTGCCATGTGGGTGCTGGGATTTGAACCAAGGTCCTTTGGAAGAACAGCCACTGCTCTTAACCTCTGAGCCATCTCTCCAGCCCCATCAATTAGTCAATCTAAATTAACCTGGACCACCTAATCCCAAACCACCATGTGCCTGTTATTTTCCAGAGTTCTCAAATATGTCTATCTCCTTCCATGCCTCCTGGCAGAAAGAAAGATTCCTCTGTGTAAAATGTAGAGTTTCTGTTTCCATCTCAGGAAGTCCCACCTTCCTATACTCTTTCTCCCCAGCTAATTGGCCATCAGCGACTTTTATTAACCAATCAAGAGAATGCCTCAGAAGGGGTGGTAACCAGACCTTAGCATTGAAATCAGCCTATCAGAAGCAATGTATTAGACCTTCCCCAACAGACATACATGCAGACAAAACACATGAATACATAAGAAGTAATTAATTAAAAGAGAAATTCTGAAGAAAAAATTATTATAAAAATATAAAATGGTTGAAGCTGAGAGTACAGTTCAGTGGTATAACAGAATGCATGCCTGGATTGCATGAAGTTTTCAGTTCACCCTCTAGTACTGCAATAAATAAAGAAGATAATAAATAAATAAAATTGTAGGTGTCATGGGGGTAAAGCGTTTGATTGACAGCTATCTGATCCCTCCAACACAGCCTCGGTGGCTGTGGGCAGGAATGGAACCCAGTGACTGCCAGGTGGGACTGAGTTGGTGAGGAGTTGTAAACATTATTCCAGCAGCCCCTGGAGACCTTGCAGCAACTTCAACTCCAGCACCACCATTTTCCCAGAGAATGTGGCAGCCTACCTTAGATGACTTTTATACAACCCCATCTAGGAGTGTCATAGCAGTCCCCACTTGAAAGGAACACTTTTCAGAGCCAGAGTCTCTGCAGCAGCCCTGACTAAAGCAGATTCCATAGTTGCAGCTGTCTGCAGTGGTGACAGCTGGGTGACTTCTAAGCTATAAAGAAGTCGTCTCCGGGCATCTGAACCTCAAATGAAGTTTCCATGGACTATCCAAGACTGGATCAGAGGTTTCCAAGGAGCTGTGAGGTGTCGCTGTCAAGACAGTTGTGGCTGTCATGGTGACAACCGAAGGAGGTAGCTGTTTGATTGACAACTGCCTCACCTTTTAATTTCATGAGGTCCCATTTATCAATAATGTATTTCCTGAGCAACTGGAGGGTTCTCAGAAAGTATCATCCCTATGCTCACCTCTTGGGATGTTTTCCCATCTTTTTTCCTCTAGAATTTTCAGTTTCAGTTCTTCTTCTTTTATTTCCCCCTGAGACAAAGTTTCTCTGTGTATCACTGACTGTCCTGGATTCACTTTGTAGACCAGGCTGGCCTCCAACTCACAGAGATCCACCTGCCTCTGCCTATCCAGTGCTGGGATTAAAGGCATGCGCCACCACACCCCATGTCAGTTTCAGTTCTTATGTTAAGGTCTTTGGTCCATTTGGGGTTGATTTTTCTCCAAGGTGAGAAGAAAAGATCTACTCTTATTCTGCTACATCTGAACTCAGGATTTACTTAGCAAGTGATAGAGGCCATTTTCAAGCAGATAAGTCAGGAATGGACTTTAAGGCTGTCTAGAAATATATCCAGTCAAAGAGTCTCCTGGAAAAAGATATAAAGGTATAGAAACATGAAACTTTGTACTAGTCATACAACGAAATAGTATGTCAGGACAGGTAAATTCAGACAGAATAGGAACCAGCTACAAGTGCAAAGTGTTCTTTTAAGGTAATGAGAATGTTTTATAACCAGATAGAGTGGTTACTCATCATTGTAAATAACACTGTTATTGCTCATTCTATATTGGTTAATTTTATGGTATGTGAATTTTGACCTAAACTTTTGTCTATGTGTATCTGTGCAATCGTGCATGTTTTTGTAGGCTAAACATCGCTGGTGGACATCATTTCTCAGGAGCTGTTTGTTCACCTTGTGTCATTCCCTGCTCACCCTCGTGTTGTGCCCCCACTCCCCCTCTTCCATCCCTGATGTTGAGAGGAATAAAAATTTTTGAGACACCCATGGCAGGCAGTGGAGTCAGGCCAGCCACGCTCCAGAAACTAGCTAACAAAAAGCCAATAGTAAAGTAAGATTAAATTCTTTCCTGAGAAAAACAAGTATAGGATGTTTCCTGCTGACTAACTAATGGGCTGGTACATTCCACCTGCATTTCACCTCACCCCCTTGGGTTGTGGTACAAGTATAGGATGTTTCCTGCTGACTAATTAATGGGCTGGTACATTCCACCTACATTTCCCCTCACCCCCTTGGGTTGTGGTACAAGTATAGGATGTTTCCTGCTGACTAACTAATGGGCTGGTACATTCCACCTGTATTTCCCCTCATCCCCTTGGATTGTGGTTTAAATACCCTACTCTCCCCCAAATTGTCGTCGCGGCTCCTCTACCCCTGCGTGGGATATGAGTGGTGTCCTCAGTGCACTGATCCCCCCCCCCATGAAATAAACCTCTTGTGATTGCATCAAGAAGGTCTCTTGCGAGTTTTTGGGTGGCCGTGATATCCCGAGTGTTGGGAGTCGGGAGAGAGACTTCCCTCCCCCAGGTCTTTCATATGGTTCGTTGACTGGAAAGTTGTGGCCACCCCAATCTCCACGAGAACCCAGTTGGAGGTGAGAGTTCTGTGTTGTGGGCCTATTTCTGTTGTCTGGTTTGTGAAATTTCTGTCTCTGTTTTTGTCTCTGTTGTCTGGTTCTGTTATATGGTTTGTGCAAAAGTTGACTTTGCAAAGGTTGCTTTCGGTATGACAGCCATTTCCCGTCTCTTGAGGAGATGGACAGGGTGATCAGGCAGATGTGCTGGTGGATCAGCGGCTGTAGCCCTGGGAGACGTCCCAGGAGGACAGGGAACCCCAGGGACGCCTGGGAGGGCCCCATTTGGGTGCTGGGAGGATACAGTGGTCCTCTTGAGAGAGCGGACGCGAGAGACCTCCTGGCTGTTTGTTTCTCTGGAGTGGTACCGGCATTCGAGATTGAGAAGGATTTTTTTGTAGTGTTTTTCTGTGTATCTTGTGTTCATGTTTTGTGTTACTTGTGACAATGGGACAGACCGTAACGACTCCTCTAATTTTGACACTGGATCATTGGACTGAAGTTAGAACTAGGGCTCATAATTTGTCAGTTGAGGTTAAGAAAAAATCGTGGCAGACTTTTTGTGCTTCGGAGTGGCCTACTTTTGATGTTGGGTGGCCACCCAAAGGGACTTTTGACTGGACCATTATTTTTGAGGTAAAAGCCATTGTCTTTAAGGAAGGACCAGGGTCTCATCCCGATCAACAGCCATACATTACTGTTTGGCAAGACCTGGTCCAGAACCCACCCCCATGGGTGAAACCTTGGGTGAGAGGAAGAAAGCCAGGCTCCTGAGCCCTGGCTCTCCGTGGCACAGAGCCCAAATTAAAACAAAAGTCAGCTTCAGAAACAAAACCTTCGGCTCCGCCTAAGATCTATCCCGAGATTGAGGAGCCACCTGAGTGGCCGAGCCCGCCGCTGCTACCTCCCTACCCCCAGCCACTGCATGCGTCCCTGGCGCCAGCCGGAACTACAAGGAGAAGAGGGGGGAGGGCCAACAACTGGCACTTGGAGCCAGAGAGGGTTGAGCCCAGAGGGACCCAATTCTGCCGTGGCTGTACCTCTCCCAACGGTCGGGCCCCCCGTGGGCTCACCAGCTTTGCAACCCTTACAATATTGGCCTTTCTCCTCAGCTGATTTATATAATTGGAAAGCTAACCACCGCCTTTCTCTGAAAACCCTGCTAGTCTTACAGGTTTGGTGGAATCCCTGATGTTTTCTCACCAACCCACCTGGGATGATTGTCAGCAGCCTTTGCAGGGTCTCTTCACCACAGAGGAGAGGGAGAGAATCCTATTGGAGACACCAAAGAATGTCCTAGGAGATAATGGGACCCCCACTACCCTCCCAAATGAGATCGACGCTGGGTTCCCCCTTGATCGACCAGATTGGGACTTCAACACGGCTGCAGGTAGGGAGCTGCTGACAGTTTTTCCGCCAGACTCTAGTGGCAGGTCTCAGAGGTGCGCTTGGCACCCCACCAATTTGGCAAAGGTAAGAGAAGTACTTCAGGGTCCTATTGAGCCACCATCCGTGCTCCTTGAGAGATGGATGAAAGCCTATAGGCGTTACACTCCATTTGACCAGACTTCTGAGGGACAACGAGTGGCTGTGGCTATGGCCTTTATAGAAATCTTGTTAGAGAGGCAGAGAAAATGTATCATAAAAGAGAGAGAGAGAGAGAGAGAGAGAGAGAGAGAGAGAGAAAAGAGAGAGGATAGGCGGGATCGCAAACAAGAAAAAAAACTTGACTAAAATACTGGCCACAGTTGTAGGGGATAGAAAAAAAAAAAAAAGGACAGGGCCTAGACAGACAGGGAACCTGGGCAATAGAAGACACAGACTGAATGGGAATGGAAAAAAGATTTTTTTTTCTGCTTAAAGTTACATCCTCACAGTCAACCCGTCTTTTTTTTTAAATGGAGAGACCCTGACAATGGACTAATGGGACAATTGACTTGGACTAGATTGCCACAAGGATTCAAAAACTCCCCTACCCTCTTTGATGAGGCTCTTCATCGGGATCTGGCCTCCTTCAGAGCTGAAAATCCTCAGCTAACGTTGTTGCAGTATGTTGATGGTTTACTCTTGGCAGCATCAACTAAACCTGAGTGCCTCCAAGGAACTAAGAGACTGCTGACGGAACTTGGTGAGTTGGGGTATCAGGCTTCTGCTAAGAAGGCTCAGTTGTGCAAAACTGAGGTCACCTATCTGGGATACATCCTGAGAGATAGAAGGCAATGGCTGACGGAAGCCAGAAAAAAGACTGTCACCCAGATTCCTGTCCCGACCACCCCACACCAGGTAAGAGAATTCCTGGGCACAGCTGGTTTTTGTAGACTATGGATTCCGGGCTTCGATATGCTGGCAGCCCCTTTATTTGCCCTTACCAAGGAGGGAGGAGGGTTCACTTGGACCTCTGAACATCAGAAGGCCTTTGAAGATATTAAAAAGGCCTTGTTAATGGCACCAGCCTTAGCCCTACCAGACTTAACCAAGCCTTTCACTCTATATGTAGATGAAAGGGCAGGGGTTTCCAGAGGCATTCTTACTCAGACTTTAGGACCTTGGAAGAGGCCGGTGGCCTACTTATCTACGAAACTGGATCCTGTTGCAAGCGGATGGCCCACATGCCTGAAAGCTATTGTGGCTGTGGCCTTACTTGTCAAGGATGCTGATAAACTGACTTTGGGACAGCAGATTACAGTGGTGGTACCTCATGCCCTTGAGAGCATTATCCGACAGCACCCCTGACCGGTGAATGACTAATGCTAGAATGACCCACTACCAGAGCCTATTATTGACTGAGAGGGTGATATTTGCTCCCCTGGCTGTCCTGAATCCTACTACTCTACTACCTGAGACCAATGCTCTGCTCCCGTCCATTGCTGCCCTGACCTCCTGGAAGAAGACCAACCCTGGCCAGGAAGTCTGAACTGGTACACTGATGGAAACAGCTTCATGGTTGAAGGTAAGTGGATGGCGGGAGCTGCAGTAGTAGACGGGAGGCGAGTGATTTGGGCTAGCAGCCTGCCAGAAGGAACTTCTGCCCAGAAAGCTGAACTTATTGTGTTAACACAAGCCCTGAAGATGGCAGAGGGAAAGTCCATCGATATTTATACTGATAACAGGTATGCTTTTGCCACCGCCCTTGTGCATGGGGCAATATATAGACAAAAAAGGCTGTTGACATCAGCGGGGAAGGACATTAAAAATAAAGAAGAGATTCTGAGCCTCCTTGAGGCTATACATCTGCCAAAGAAGGTGGCTATCAACCACTGCTTTGGACATCAGAAGGCACAGGATGCAGTGGCTAAGGGAAATCAGAGGCCAAACGAGCTGCCCAAAGGACAATGATCTTAACCACCCTTGGTTTTAAAAATATCAGAGAAACCAGTGTCAGGTATACCCCTGAAGACTTGCAGGCCATAAAAAAACTAGGGTTGGCTGGAGAATTACCTTGTGGTATGGTTAAAACAGAGCACGGTAAACGAGTCCTGCCTGAAGAAGAAGGACGCGAGTATGTTACCAATTCACACCGTCTGACTCACCTAAGAGAAAAGAAACTAAAAGATGTGGTAAGGTCCTCTGACTATTATGTAATTGGACTTTCTGATTTAACAACGGAGATAGTCAGGAACTGCAAAGCTTGTGCTCTGACTAATGCCAGACCTTCCATGTATAACCTGGGAAAAAGACTCCGGGGTGATAGACTGGGGGCCTATTGGGAAGTGGATTTTATAAAAATTAAACCGGCTAAATATGGAAACAAATATCTTTCAGTTTTTATAGATACATTTTCAGGGTGGGTAGAGGCCTTCCCTACAAGGACTGAGTCTGCTAATACAGTAGCTAAGAAGATTCTTAAAGAAATTTTTCCAGGATTTGGAGTACCCAAGGTAATTGGGTCTGATAATGGACCCGCTTTCGTTGCCCAGGTAAGTCAGGGACTGGTCACTCAAATGGGGATTAAATGAAAATTACCTATCGTCCCCAGAGTTCAGGACAAGTAAAAAGGATAAATAGAACCCTAAAAGATACCTTGACTAAATTAGCCTTAGAGACCGGCGGGGGAGACTGGACAGCCCTCCTTCCTTTTGCCCTATTCTGGATCAGGAATACCCTGGGACGATTCAAGTTGACACCCTATGAGATTCTGGGGGGGTGGCGCCTCCTCTCACTAAGGCAGGTGGAATATTTGATCCTGATGTTGTCCTTTCACGCCCTTAAAGTAGTTCCGGCGTGAGGCCTGGGAGCAGCTCAGGGAGGCTTATGAAGCTGGAGACCTGAGCGCGCCTCATCAATTCCAGGTTGGAGACACCGTACTCGTCCGGTGCCATCAAGCTTGGCGCCATCGAGCTGGGAACCTTGAGCCTCACTGGAAGGGACCATACCTGGTGCTCCTGAACACCCCTACCACAGTTAAGGTAGAGGACATCGCTTCTTGATTTACTCCTCGCATGTGAAGAAAGCTCCTGAACCTTCCAAGGATAAATAAAGATTTAAAAAGACTGTGGACTCCCTTAAGCTGCGCCTGCGTCGCAGGTGCTCTCCAGATGGGGAATGACAACCCCTATGCCCCTCAAAAACTTACTTGACAGGTAGCTTCCCAAACTGGGGAAGTTGTCTGGTCAATCTCTAAGGTAGCACCCTCCCTTTCCTGACTTCTGCCAGCTAGCTATAGGCCTGGAACAGTGGGATATTCCTGAGGCAGACCCCCAGAACCTCCCTGAGAGGGACCCTCGACACCCTAAAGGGCTAGGAGCAATGTTTGGGTGTGGGAGGCCAGAGGGACGCTGTGGGCTTTCTCAACAAGATTTTTACGTCTGTCCAAGGGAAGGTAGAGACAGGAGTGCGGCTAGGCGGTGTGGAGGATGTTGGCTCTATTTAACTTCTGGACCCCCTTACTATGAGGACATCGCCGCGTTGGGTACTTTTAATAACACCACCAACCATCACGCCTGCTCATGACATGAGATCAGGGAAAGGGACTTGTTTAGAAAACCCACCAGCTGCCTATAATAAATGATGGGCCTACAACACAGGATTAACTCCCTGTGTTGCCACCAATATCTTTAATGATACCAAAGATTATTATATGTTAACACAGCTTATGCCTAGAGTACTCTATCTCCCCACAGATGCCTTTGTGGATGAGTTTGGTTTCCACCCTAAGCGATTTAAGAGAGAGCCTATTTCCCTGACTTTAGCTGTAATTTTAGGATTAGATGTAATACTGGAACAGATGCCCTAGTGCAGGTCCCTCAGTGCTTTCATCAATTAAGAGTAAGTGCCGTACAGATTTTAATGCTGAGACAACAATATCAACGTTTGCGGGGGTACGATGATGATAAATTTGATAAAACAGATGTATAGGTTCTAAGATTAGAACAACGGACTAGAAGGAGTGGGGAATGAGAGGAATAAAAATTTTAGAGACCCCCGTGGCAGGCACTGGAGTCAGGCCAGCCACACTCCAGGAACTAGTTAACGACAAAGCCGATAGTAAAGTAAGATTAAATTCATTCCTGAGAAAAACAAGTATAGGATGTTTCCTGCTGACTAACTAATGGGCTGGTACATT